>BJKM01000926.1:0-127500 GCA_015082035.1 Chaenogobius annularis
GTCTCTCCTCTGTCCCTCTTCTGTCTCCTCCTCTGTCCCTCTGTCTCTCCTCTCTCCTCTTCTGTTCCTCTCTGTTTCCTCTTTGTCTCTCCTCTGTCCTCTCCTCTGTCCCTCCTCTGTCTCTCTCTGTCTCTCCTCTGTCCCTCCTCTGTCCTCCTCTCCTCTCTCCTCTGTCTCTCCTGTCTCTCCTCTGTCCCTCCTCTTGTCTCTCCTCTTCTACTGTTGTTGTGTTACTTTTAATGACGGTTGGCTACCAACTGAAAAGGTGCATTTACCGCCACCTACTGTAGTTGTTCGTCTTTCAAAATATGTGTTTTTACGCTATACCGTTAAAAAAAGGAGAGAGGGGGGAGAGAGAGAGAGAGAGAGAGAAAGAGCAGGAGAGAGGGAGAGAGACCACTCGTTGCTCATTTGACATATAAAGCATATGCGAAAGGAATGTGTGTGTATACGATTCCTTTCCGCTTTGATACAATGGGCTTTGAAAACAATGACAGATAAACACAGTGGTACGAGTCAGAACCCTGCAGAAAGCAGTCTGTGCGTGACGGTCGTTGACCCGCAGTGGTGAGAGTCCTCCACAATGAGAAGTAACGTGAGTGCGTCTTCTTTTTGAAACGCTGTATTTACCGTCGTGAAGCGCCATATTTTTTTGTGTATCTCTCACGGGGGGCGCGCCAGAAAAAGTTTGAGAAGCTTTGGTCTATGCTGTTGCTGCAAGGGTTTCATTTGGTGAGAGGAGACCGGAGAGGACGAGCGTCTGTCTGCGTCCTTGGACTCTGTTGCCATGACAATTAGGGTAGCCATCTTGTAATTGCAGAAATAACAAACTCCTACTAGAAAAACAATATAAAACGAACCAACAAAAAGACATACAGTAATATAATTCTTAATCTCTATGGTAACAGTCCTAGTCTGTAGTAATTGTGAAAGTCATGGGTAGGTTACCGTGACGATGGTTTCTTCTAGCGTTCTATTGCATTATTGCACGTTTTTTCCTGTGCGTCTGTTGGTGACCATAGCAACGAGCGCCGAGTTAGCGTCTGTGTTTGCGGCTGGTCACCTGTAATAAGCAAATACTAACGCTACAGGTTTATATATTGTGATATTTTTTCCTCGTGAAGATGACGGACATATTATGTAGGTGGCTGAATGAGGAGCTGCGATTATCTCAAGTTGTTGGTAAAGTACTTTGGTCGAGTCGATGTTGTTGGTTAATGTTTTTTCCTTTTGCTGAACAGCTAGCTCTCTGTAGCATTAGCTGGCTAGCTAATATATGACAAGGGGGCATAAAAGATGGAGACACATATTTGGAGGTACTTAATTATTATTATTATTTTTTATTATTTACTTAATAACAAGGAGAGGAGAAATGTTGCTTACACTAACTTTAAGTGAAAGTGACATTACTGAAATTGTGGCGTCTTTACAGACATATAACTGACCTAATTTGAAGGGACTCTCCTACTTAACGTACCTTAACCTCCCATTGGGACCCAAAAGAATTCATCTGGAACAGGGATTCTTAAAATTTTTGTGTTTGCCTGATTTTTTCTGTACAAAGTAACCTAGAGCCCAGTCTTGTATTAAATTTGACTGATTGTGCAGCCCTCAAGGAGGTGGTCGCGGCCCTACTTCAGTCCCTGGCCCTATAGTAAAGAATCACTGATCTGGCGCATGTTTTTGACTGGATGATCCCCCTGGTTCCACCACCTTGACTGGATCTTCCAATAACAAAGGATTAGTTCATATAATTGCATACTTCATTACAGGTTTTGTGTCCCTTCCTTTGGCTTGACAAAACATTGACCACTGCTTATTGCACCGTGTCGTTATGACAATACTTGACCCCTGCTTCTTTTTAAGTTTTAGACAATTTTCTCATGTTGCATTTTTCATACTGTTTGTTGTAGTCAAATTTGTGTATTTTTTCAGAGCCAAAGACATTCGCTAAGGCTTTCTCCAGTGGTTACCTATTTGGTGAAATCCTACATAAATATCAGCTGCAAAGGATTTCCATATGTTCATGAGAAAAGAGTACGTTTTCCCAATGGTTCTAAAATGTCTGTCAAATTCAGTCCCTTGCACATTTAACCTAGTATTACTTTTTCTACCAGGAGATCGATATCAATGTTAAACAACTTTACACGACTTGAACCAGCTCTCCATTTGCTGGGAATTTCAATCAGTGCAACCATTGCCCAAGAGCTGATGCAGGAAAAACAAGGGGTGGCTGCACACCTTGTTTCAACAGCTTTATATTTCACTGGAAAAGAATAAGAAAGCAGTCATCAGTGAAACACAGAAGAGTCTGCTGCTGTTGGGCTGCGCAAAAAAGAGCATGACTTCTGCCGTGACGTAAGAAGACTATTTTGTATCGTGAGATTAAGATTGTTGTAATTTATTAAAATAAGCAAGGACAATGTATATGACACATTGTAAATAACTAAATATTTCCGATATTTTTTATTTTTTTTTTGTGGCGTGAGATACAGGTGAATCTTCAAAAAATCTCAAAACCTCATGAGAATAAACTCCGAACAGGCAGATCTACATTGGGCAAAGTCCAGAAGAATAAATCACCAATAAAGCAAGAAGAGAAGTCAAAGAGAAATTCTGACATGGTAATGAAGTATACAGACTTTTTAATTCTGTTCAAAGTAATTTATTTTTCTCTGTATTCTAGATTTCAAGATTCGAGCTTTCCTATGTTCAAGAACTCAAACCACCCCCACATAATCTGAGGAGGCAACAGCAACGGCAAAAGAAACTAGCACAGGTTTATCTCTTATCTAACTGTTTGCCAAGCATGTAATATTCATTGGCTTATTGGTTATTAGAAATTGTATTTAAACACAAGTCACCGATTATTCTTGTTTCTGCAGGATGTGCAGAAGGAAATTGCTCAGTTTGAAAAACAAACAGAGGAAATCTGCCTTCATCACATTTAAGGTGTGACTATATATATACACATATATATATATATATAATATATATATAATATATATATATTATATATATATATATAATGTGTATATATACACATTATATATATATATATATATATATATACATATATATAAATAAAAGTATTGATATGCTGTTTTTCTAATATATATATCAAAAGTATTGATATGCTGTTTTCTTTTGTGAACATTATGGTGTGTTTATTATTTGTAGACATCTAGATGGGTGTAGTCCATTTACCGAGGCAAGAGATGTCTCTAAATCAGTCCCAAACAGTGGCTACATTCAGAAAATTCGACAGAGACTTAAAGAAAACACATCGGCGCGCGAGCAGAGGGACAAAAGGGTTGAGATATTCCTTATAGAGCAAGCTAAAGCATGTGACGCTGAGCAGGTAATCATTTGCAAAACATTGTAATTTCTTATCCTAAAACTATATATATATATATATTTTATTAATTAAATATTATTACCATATCATTTTCTAATTGTACAGTATGCAAAACATGAAGAGTATCTGCTGAAGCGGTTCACACGTACAACGAAGCAGGAGCAACGTCTTACAGCACAACTCTACCAGATCAGAAAGCAGAAGGAAGTCATCACCAATAACCGGCTGTTCAGAGAGCAGCAGATCCAGCAGACGAGAGACAAGGACTCCCAGGAAACTGTGAAGAGGAAGGCGGTGAGATAGACTGACAATGAAGACGAATAATCCTCTCTGTTTCAAAACTTTCTTGTTACGAGTCAAAATGTACTTGATGTGTAGGTTAACAGTACATTTTAGACTAAACATCAAAGATACGCTATAATTTATTAATTTAGAAAAGGTGAGAGACAGAAATGGCACACATGTGGTAACTCCTGTTACATCCCAGATTGTTGTTCGTGAAATTTAAGTTATCCACAAAAAAGCACTTTCTTATTTTTCTGTGATCTGTACAATAAATTACTTTTTTCTAATCTTTCATCTCTTATTATGTTCACTGAACATATATAATTTCTTATTAAAATCTGTGCCAGGTATTAACTGAACAGGAAAAGATGGCCCGTGCAGAAGAGATCAAATGGGACCTTGACTTTTGTAAAAGGCTTGATGCTCATCGAGATCAAATCATGTACCAGAAGCATACAGAGAGCTGCAAGGAAATAGTGGAACATATAGTGGATTTGGTCACTAAGGTTGGAGAGTACCATCATCTTTTTGGGAAGTATGTAACAATATATAGTATTGTCAAATATTAGTATAATCTTAATTTCCCTCTTCCTGAACATTTAAATTGGGTATTGCAAATGATTGTGAGAGAGGTGGTCTGCCTGGCTATGTTATCAAATAACTGGCTTTGGATAGTGATAAATGGTTTTCAAAAATTAGGATTTTACTGTGATTTGTGTTTATATATTTATTTAAATGTTTTTGACACTTATTCAGTCCAGTCCCGGAAAAACAAATGAAAGACTGGAAGGAAGTGCTGTTAAGTGGCCTGCCTCTCTATGGGCCTTCAGATGTGGAGGACCTGGAGCGCTCAGTGGAAACAGACCCTGTAGAGCTAAAGAAGCAGGACACACTCAACAACCTGGACTATGACGAAATACATTGTGAGTTATGCCTGATTTGCAGTGGAAACAAGTACATTTACTTTCATTATTACAGGAGGCAAGAAATTGTTTGGTTACAAATTGTTTTGTTAGAACATGACAGGTGATTGGGTCTGGCCTGAAGAAGAGACAAAGTTAGCTCCGGCACAAAACAGCATTCTTGGACATGTGGTTGCACAGCTTAGGAACCTGGTCCATCCACCGTGTGAAAAACCAGCAGAATCCCCGTTTCCATACTTCAGACTCAAGGCCTGTGTTCTGGGCAAGTTGTGCTCTGGAAAGACCTCCTGCCTGGCTAAGATTGCACATGGTATACAAAAACAGCAACACAATTTACAATGTATGTATTTTGTTTACAATGTATTTTTTTTTTTTTTTTGCACCAGCCCATGACATCCATGTACTATCAATTCAAGAGCTGGTAAATGAAGCATTAAACTTATACAAAAAATAGAGAGACGGTAGGTTAAAATATAATTTTTACTATAGGACAATTATTTTTCACAATTGGACAACTATTACTTCCAACCATTTCTGTTGTTTTTTTTACAGGCCACAGAGCAAGAACAAGAAACTGTCGGCCAGAGAGAAAGACCCAGCGTAGAAAGTAAGAATTATTGCCGTTGCTTTTAATGTCAAATGTCAATGTCAAGTTTTATTATGAAGCACACATACAACATTAAAAGCCCAGTGCTGTACAGAAAAGTGCAATGATACATAGATACAATAAATTGAAATACACGTAAAGTTAATAAACAGTAATAACTCAACTTAGTTCATGTTAAAAGGCCAGAGAGAAAAGATGTTTTTAACATAGTTTCAACGCTCTAGTGTCTCAACAGCAAGGCAGGCTGTCCGAGCGGCCCACCAAGAGAAGCTCGTGAAATCGCAGTTCCATCCAAGAGGTCCAAGAGGAAGGACCAGGGATGAAAAGAGAAACTCTCTCGACTGGTTTAGATAGCTAAACTAAGATAAGACAAAAGACATTCCAGAGAGGAATCAAGGAGCTAACTTTACTCACTCCCAATAAGTAATTCTGTGCCCGTCTTTGGACGCGATTTGGTCACGTTTTACGCAAGCCGTGTCACTTGACGATACTTCCGGGCCACACAACTACGAGATGTAGCTAGCCGTTAAAGGTGGTGACATGCACAAGCGAGCACGCCCCATTGACTTGAATGGACCGCCACAGCCCCGCTGAATCCAAGTAGACAGACCGCTCCAGGGCCCTGCCAGGGCCTGGCTGATAATTCAAGGTTGGTCAGAGTCAGGTGTGAACACGGAGCACAATATAAAAGACAGACGATGTTAACAAAGAACTTGAGGTTCCATCAAAGCCAACCAACAAACTAAACAACATCTTAATTAAATGTGTTAATTCAAATTAATGTGTTGAATTAAAATAAACGTTACTGCGCATTAAAAACTGAAAAATATGAAAGGGCAGTAATTTGAGTAGAATAGCCACAGCAAAAGCAACAGGAAGCAGAGACAATGCCACAGATAGCACTGTCACCTCACATCCTTCCCTTAACACTAAAAGAAAAAGCAAACTAAATAATCTGCAGCATAAATGTGTGATTGATAAAACTATGGTTAAAATAAGAATGACATTAACTCAAGTCTGACGGCGTTAATCAAAGTCGCCCTTTATAGTTTGATATTTAGTTAACTTTCCACTCAGCGATACACCATAATCTTAACTCCAGCGCTCATCATCATGTCCATGGACGGTAATGTCAGATAAAAGCCCTATAAAAGCCTTGAGAGTGAACTAAATGTATTATTACTGAATGAGTAGGAAATGAATAAAGCATGGGGTTAATGAAAGTGTTAGGTGCATTGAGTCTGTGAATAAGAGTGCAGTTGGGCCTAAATGAAAACATCACGATAGGTCAAAGCAGCTTTGATGGGAATCCCCACTAGGATTTGTGTGTGTGCAGAGGCAGCAGGGGCACTGTGCTATTTTTAGATGAAGCTGGTTGGTTTGACTTTATTGTCGGTGACTCTGAGGGCCGAGTTTTCTCCTTCCTTCCTCTCTGTCCTCTCTCTACTGCACTGCCGCTGCGCAGTACTCAAAGTCACTCATTGTAGCAGAGTTTAACCACTGTGACAAAAGCCAAAACATGATAGATGTAACGGCCACACTTTTGTAAGCAGCATTTAACCTCTTTAAAAAGGAATGTGTGTTCATATCAGTAAGACTGTCAGCCCTCACGGGAACGGCAGCAATTATACGAGCAATATGCGCTGGGGGGGGGGGGAAGTAAAAAAAAAATTATTCAAATCAAGAATCAACCTTTACTCTCTGGTGTCAGTTACCTCTAAAAGAAGCTGCTTTCCCCCCCTGGTTCTAAAAGCTCATGTTAGAGAGCGGAGCATGAAAACGGTCACAGATTGCGCCGCTGTGGTAAAAGCAGACTCATGCTTCCCGCGCAGTAATGCCCAGCGGCCTGTAGCGGCCAGTAAAAGCCACCGTGACTTCAGAAAAGCTTCAGCAGCAGAATTGAGGGGAAAACGGGCTTAATTTGGATATATATTAGAAAAATGTATATATATAGTTGTGCCACACAGTCATTTTAGATTTTATTAGCCAATCACTGATTGCCTTGCTTGACTGACCTGAGCGCACGCCACTGCATCTCTCCCTCGCGCTCTGATTCTGTGATGTCTCTCTCGTTCATTAACGCGAGTGGCACCCTCTCCTGACCTGTGCATTACTGATGTATGCTCTGGTGAGTGTCTGTGTTGTTGCATAATGACAGCTCCGATAGTATTACTGTCCACGCTGCTGTAACTTGACACACACTAATGATTCTCAATATTACACCAGGCAGCATATACAGCGCAGGTCCATTGCGCAACCAATCTGTTCCCACAACTGCTTCCCCTGAAGCAGGGGCGACAGCGTGGGACGGGGCCAAGGCGACTGCATCCGGGATGCTACCGTTATCCTTTTAACCTGATGAGGAGTAAAAAAAAAAAAAAAAAAAAAAAAAAGATTGCCATTGCACACTTGTTAAAAGCGTTTTTTCTTGCCATTGCACACTTGTTAAAAGCGTTTTTTCTCCCACATTCACAAACGAGGCACACAGTCAAAAGGACTTTGTGGCGCTACCAAGGCAACCAAAACACAAGAGCTAATTATAGTCATGACAGGAGACTCTGAGACACAAGCACAAAGTGAAGCCTCCTTCCATGGACAAACCCAAGTCACTCAAAAGCACTTAAAGTGACCACCATCAGTGCTGTGGAAAGAGGCATCTTGTTCTAAAATATAGAAATAGACTTCTATCATTTATATAAATGTGGATAAATTAAACTTTTTGGCAAACCCATATAGTTTTATTAGATTAGATTAGCCTTTATTGTCCCTGTAGAGAGAATTTGTCCCCTGCATTTGACCCATCCTTTTGTGCAACTGGGGCAGCTCCTCAGGACCAGGGACCCATCTCCATCAAGCTCAGCTTGGTCAGGGTTACCTTCGCTGGAACGTTTTACCTATCGTGCACGTTTTGGGTTGATGGGTGCCCAAAGGAAACCCACATTCCCGCTAGTAACTCTAAAAGTTAACTTGAATAGTCTATGGCTCATTCCACAATATTACATTCTCTTCTCCCATGCTGTCCAGTCCTTTAGCCCTGAAAACAATGTTCAAAGCTAAATGCATGCTGTGATACAAGTCTATGAGCTTGCTAAGACATATTTGAGTGTAGGGATGTCACAATAAAAAAAAAATCTGTTACGATTATTGCAAAAAGAAACAACATAATGATTATTCACGACACATTACAAAACAAAAACAAAAGTAAATCCTTAATTTCCTTTCATTCTAATTCATTACTGTTCCAAGTATGTGACAACCTTTCTGCATGCAAAATTTGTGATGTAAACCGCCACATAAAAAGCGCTTAACATTTAAGTAAACTTTTTTGGAGTGCAGATTGGAGCAAAATGAAGTCATTTCAATTCAGAGTATTGGTTTTTAGTTCTTACGGTTAAAATCACAAATCTTGACATACCTATTTGAGTGAGTGTCATTTCAGCGCCGTGAACGGCTACATTTTAACCAAACGGGGTGACACGGCATCATTCATTTTTGTCAAATTTATTTCACTGTTTTGCACTGAATCTCTACACCTTGTATTCCTCTCTTTAAAAGAAATGCACTCACTTTTGCAAATTTGTAATAGCCAAGCTGACAAAGCACAGGAAAGTTTCAAGTGGTGCAACAGTGGATGCTGTATTGATAATTAGAAGAGAACAGGCCGCCATTGTGACCATAATCTTGTTTCAATTGGACTCAAGCGGATGGTCTCAGGTTTGTGAGGGCAATACTCAACAGTTGAACATGGAAAAATGTAGAACAGATCGATCTGCAATCTGAGAGAGAAAAAAACAACATAAAACAAGTGATAATGAAATAAGTGATACAGCAAAGGGACACTATGATTATATAGCGCAGTTTATTCCATCTTTGACTCAGCAATGTAGATACAACACTGAACACCTCGCCATTTATGGTTAGAAACAAAACTTGAATAAATAAAAAGTAGCTGTCCTTATGAGGGTCAATGCATCAATGTGTGAGTATACAGTGTTAGGTGGTGCAAAAATCTAACATCGGTCATCATTCATCAACTGCATATATGTATGCTCAGTGTAGAATTTCACAAGGTGTAAGCCATGAGTGAGAAAAATTTTTCAAAGATATAAATCAGGTTGAGCCTCCGTGGACAGATCAATTAGAATCAAAGGTCATTTAGAAGGAAATGGCACCTATGAAAGAGAACCAAAGAGCATTCTTGAAAACTTATTTATCCACTTTCTCATGCCAATGTTAAAGTTTCTGCTTCTACTGTAAACATATATGCATCCACCAGCCCCCTTTTACTCTTCTCTGTTCTACTTAAACATGGAACTTTTTAACACTAAACAGGTCAAGCAGGTGCCGACATGACTGGTCAGAGTGCTAGTGGTATCCTGGGTTACCGCAAGGTCGCCATGGATATAAATTTGTTTTGGGCATATTCATAGCCCTGTCACTACTATTACTATGTATTGACATCATTCAATATATGATAGAAAGAACAATTCTTAGGGCTTTATATTTATCGTCAATACAATTGCATTGGATTTGTGGGGAATAAAAAAATAAATACAAAAAAATACAAAAATTGGTAGTACAATAACATTTAGGCTGTAGAAAGTCATAAACTCACTTCAATTACATATCATCGACATTAACTTACTACTAAAGTGTTTTGTTGCACTATTCATTTATTACAACAAGTTTTTAACAATATTGTACATTTAGAAAGGGTTTAGTGGGATAATAATGCTTTAGAAGTACTTAAGATATTATCGTTTATCGTCATATTTTCTATAGCAATATATTACAATAGCAATAAAATGTATTATCATGACAGGCCTAGACAATCATAGTTACGGTACCACACTCCACACAGAGAAATGGAAACAGAACCGATTGAGGACAGTGGAAATGGGGCTTAAGCTAACCTCAAAAAGGGAAAACAATTGGTGAAAATAAGTGACAAAGAAATATTAGTTAATTATAGTGTCATAAATTGGATTGGTAAATAAGCAATGGAGCGCTTTGCCATAAAAGACCTTTCATTATTCCAACATCCAGAAAGAGCAAATGTGAATGAAACAAAACACAACTCCAGGTAAGATTTTGATGGATACAATTAGTGAGGCAAAAAGGCAAGCTTTTTAGAGTGAAGAGTGCTTGACTTAGTTCTAGCACTGGATACCTATTGTTTTGCATTTTGGAAATGGCAGAGCCTTGCATGTATTAGAAAGCACACACTAATCATCCAAGAAGTAGAGAGAAAAAGCTTGGGAAGCAAATAAGACTAAAAGTATGGTAATGAGTTTAACTGGCACCGTTTCAATACTGGAACAATAAAGCATTTACAAAGCAGTTCTTTCTCCTCTTCTAGAAAGTGAGGAATGAACTGAGGAAGGAAAGTTAATTGAAGGTGACTGCCATGACAAAAGTAATGGTCACAGAAAGGCACTGTGACATCATAGTTGCTGGACCCCCTGCAGTTCGCCTACAGAGCCAACAGGTCTGTAGACAACACCATCAACCTGGCACTCCACTTCATTTTACAGCATCTGGACTCCCCGAGAACCTACGCCAGGATCCTGTTTGTGGACTTCAGATCTGCATTCAACACCATCCTCCCTAATCTGCTCCAGGACAAGCTCTCCCAGCTCAACGTGCCCGACTCAACCTGCAGGTGGATCACTGACATCCTTCTGGATCAGAGGCAGTGCGTGCGGCTGGGGAAGAATGTCTCAGCATCTCGGACTGTAAACACAGGATTCCACTGTGCTGTGTACTTTCTCCTCTGCTCTTCTCCCTGTACACAAACTGCTGCACCTCCAGCCACGACTCCGTAAAACTGATCAAGTTTGCAGACGACACCACCCTCATCGGGCTCATATCAGATGGGGACGAGTCTATCTACAGGAGGGAGGTGGACCGGCTGGTGTCCTGGTGCAGCAGTAACAACCTGGAGTTCAACGCACAGAAGCCAGTGGAGATGATTGTGGACTTCAGTCACAGCCCGCCAGCCTCCCCTCACCATGACAGACTCCCTCATCACCACTGTGGACTCCTTCCGCTTCCTTGGCACCAACATCACCCAGGACCTCAAGTGGGAGCCCTCCATTAGCTCCCTCATCAAGAAGGCCCAGCAGAGGATGTACTCCCTGTGGCAGCTGAGGAAAGCCAAGCTGCCAGTGCAGATGATGGTGCAGTTCTACACGGCCATCATTGAGTCCATCATCCTCCTCCATCACCGTGTGGTACGCTGGAGCCACAGCCAGGGACAAACAGAGACTACAGCGTTCTGCTGAGAAGGTGATCTGCAGGGCCTGTACGTCTCCAGGGCTCTGGGATGAGCAGGTCGGATCACAGCCGACCCTTCTCACCCTGGACAGGGACTATTTGAACCCCTCCCCTCAGGCAGGAGGCTACGGTCCATCCGGACCAGAACCTCCCGCCATAAGAATAGTTTCTTTCCCTCTGCAGTTGAACTCATGAACACTTCTAAGCAACTGTAACTTTAACTGCAATTCAATCAATCACTCACTACACTGTCAACACTACATCTGTAAATTTAACTGTAAATTCTTGTGTACATAACGAGCCTTTTTTTAATTTCTATACTATAGTAATTTTAAATCTAATGCATGCCCTTTTGATTTCATACATGTTTTTATTATTGATCAGTGTTTTATGTTGCACCTTAATGCCGAAACAAGTTCCTGTTTGTGAATTCTGTTCATTGACTATGGCAATAAACCCTTTTCTGATTCTGATAGTAAACAAAAAGACCTTGTGATAGAAACATTATTTTGAAGAAACATTAAGGGCCTTATTTTGCCGGAGGTAGCGTTAACGTGGGCGCAGCAGAGCTCATTGCGTCACACCTTGCAGTCGGCGCAATTGACAGCGCAGGGCGTGGAATTCTAAACAAGAGGCGGGTTTTACGCCAAAATATGAGGTGGAGTAAAGCAAACTGAGGGCGTGGTGTGGTGCATTCTGTGAATGGCCAGAATCGAAACTAATACACTTCAAAACTAGTGCACTGGAGTCGTGTTACTATCCCCATATGGAGAGAGATAATCATAATAAAACAACCTTCATGGGCATAAATTACACAAATGATAAATTATAGAATAATAAATACTATCAAATTAAATTTTTTCCCCCACTCACGTAAAACAGCGCCGTTGCGCAGTCAGCTCTTAAAAGCTCTTTGCTGGACACCTCCACCTCCCATGTTGGACCCCTGGTATTGCACGGTCTGGACCAGACTGCACCGTACAGATTCGTGCTCAGGTCAGAGAGGAACGTCTCTTTGCAAAACACATTCACTCAACCAAAATCCTTGGCCCAGTCTGCGTATAACTAGTCCACTTTTTCTAATTGGTCAGATGTGCGGGAAGCAGGTAAATCAGCTCACACACAGATTGCGGGGAAAGGAGACAATGTTCTCTGTATTTTAAGCTTTAAAATGTTTCATGTTTTATTCCAATCAATCATATATTGACAGAGAAACGAGCCAAACGAGGAACTGAATTTAGACCCGCAAACCGGACATGCGAAAAGAGATCGAAAAGAGCGCCTTTGCTTGTTTCATCACTCAAAAAAAGACTAATTGTAATTTGGATTGGTTTAGCCAATCAGAGCCTATTGCAGGACAGCCCTGTCGAGCAAACTTCTGCTCAGCTGATGTGTCAGGAACCAGTTGAAACAAAAAAAGATGAATTAAATAAAGAAATAACGCTCTGAGGTGGCATTTCAATTATTTATTTTATTTATTTTATTTTTAAAATTTTGGGAACACATAAAAAAACGGGAAATCAAACAATGTTATTGCTCACTTCTTCCATTGCCTATATGAGGCTATGACAAACATCTCCCACACAGTTGGTGCTTTTGAATGCCACAGTTATCAGTCATTGGATCAAACACTATCACCATATATGGACTGGAACCATCCCACTCCAGCGGCCAAGTACAGCCTCTTCAAGCCAGCGCTAAGGTCGGCAAGATAGCAAAATAATGCTACCTCCAGGGGCAAAATATGGCCCGAAGTCTTTTGTTGGCAGTCACCCGAGTGACAATGTCGGGAATGCAGAGAACACAAGCGATGTCTGTCGATGTCTACAATCTTACTGTGACCTGTGTCGCCAGAGAATCAAGACAAATGACACTATGCCGAGGTGGTAGGGTAAAACAACATCGACTAAATAGTCCCCAATGATATAGATTATAAAATAGTATCTCATAATTGCTTTTTTGCCCACCGTTACTGCTGAAAATCGATGGCATGACAGAATGGTAAATGTAACTAATAATATAGATATATATAGTAGATATAGACATCCTTAAAATGTATTTCTAAATATAAATGGCAAATAGGATTATTCTACAATGTGGCCTTTATAATTACTGAAAGCGGAACAACAGAAATACAATTCAAAGAAAGCCTGGCAATCTCTTAAAACATGCAGTGCCTTCCAGAAAACGTTCTCCCGCACTTGGATTTTTTGTGTGTTGAGCTTTTCCTCCAGATGGACACACATATAATATGTTTACTTCAGGAGTGGAGTCCGTCATCCTCAAGGCATTTGCGCCCGGTCACCCTTGAAAAATATCTCAATGGGTTCTTACCTGGTTAAATAAAGATTAATAAATAAATAGCCCCAGTGTCATTCACATGTGGATCAGTAGAGCCAGCTGACACACCTGACATCTGGGACATAGAGTTATTCAGCCTGTAATGTGATCTGCTTTACCTGACCACCAGCAGAGAGATCAATATACTCCTACTTATTGAGTGTCCAGTCCACTGTGGTGACTCCCTGAGCGCCCACATTTGTCTATAAATATGAGGGGAGCTTTTGGTGTGCGTGTGTAAGGGAGATGTACACATTCCTCTCAGCTGCTGTCTGAAATGGGAAAACTGATGCAACAGGAATGCCAGACATTTTTGTCACAGGCACAACACGTCACTGGCAAATGCTGAGTAACTGAAATGTGCATGTTGTTGACAAGTGATTAACTGCAGACATTATGCAAAAGACTGATACGGCAGACTTAACGGAAGCAATTTTTCGCAATATATAATTGTATAGTATAATTGCATAAAAATGACAAAAATGCAGAGATGGATACAGTTAAAGTTAGTGTATAAGACACTTATTCCTTTCTTCCGATAAAAGGTGTTGATAAATGCTTCGGCATTAGTTTAGAACTTTCAAGTTAAATATGTATGCTACAATTACGTGTCACTTTCTGTCTTACTAACAATGCATTCGATTAAATGGTATATCTAAATAGACTGATGAGTACATCATTGTCCAGATTGAGTACTACCTAACACCACTGGTTGCTGCAGGCTTCCACCAAAAGGCAAAGAACAAAATGTTTAAAAGGGAAGTTTCTAAAGATATATAATTGTGTTAAAGGGTACTTTTGTATCAAGTCATGGAGGTAGACAAACCGGAAAGGCCACAGACCGGCACTCTAAAGTATATAAGTTGCAGACATAGACCTTGGACCTGTTCCCACTCAACATCATTTATGTTTTACTAGCTGGTCTGAGTTTTTATTTAGGTGCTTATATTTGTATTGGGTTCTCCATCTTTTACATCAGTAGTGTGGTGGGGTCCTGTGTAGTTTGAGTGTGACACAAAGACAAACATAATTAAATGTGTGCCTCTAGAACATTATTTAGAACTACCTTATCCAGGACGGTCTCATTTTAAGACTGCGTGTAGCTTTAACCTAGGCCTTGTATAACCTGGCTCATGCCAAATTGACAGGAAAAAGCACAAAGTCAAGAATATTTGCCGATTGGCCAAAACGTCACATCAACATCTAACTTTTTCGTCCATCTTTACCACAAACGCACGAAGCACTCCATGTGCAAGTTTAGAAAAACTTAATTAAATAGTCCGTGTTTCCACTAAAACAAGGCGACACACCAGTGCTGCCATGTTTGTTTTAGCTTGTTTGGGCGCTTATGCCCAAATCCCGAAGCTGCCCTGTGATTGTTCTGTACTACTGTTGGTTCGGCCAACTGAGTTTATGAACTCACAAATATAGTGTAAATTCATTTTGTTGGCCAGGTAACTGCCCTTTTTAGTCTGGGTCTGAATCTGCCTGGAGCTCCAAAGCCAAAAATCCTCTTTTTTCTCACTGAGGTAATACTTGGTAAGAAAAGTTTGAGAACCACTGCTTTATACCGATTTCAGAATCTACAATACACGACTGAAAAAGGAAACAGCATGGTGACTATTTACCAGTGTGTAAAATATTCCACATTGACACAAACTTGAAAGGAGGCTTTATAAATTGATTTCTAAGCTTATTTTTTTGTTTGTACTGCAGTTATATTATAAAACAAAATTATACACCCTAAAATTTCAGAGAAAGAAAAGTCTAAACACTACAAGATGTGGCTAAACAAGACCAAGAGAGATTTGTGAGTGTCCTTGAGCCACACTTCCATGACTGTGTTGTGCTGATTCTACCCAACCATGTTTCCATAACAAAGATGAAAAGGGGATTACAATCTCACAAAAAGACAGGCAGGTTGTCAAAACAAAAGTTCATGAAAATACAAGGGACCTGTAACACAGCTGTGTGGTTTGACATTTATACAGCAGTTTGTTGGGTCAATATGGTTAACACTGGAGTCATCATGTAAACTGAGATATAGAAATGACAGTGATGATTATCCTGGTTTCCTAAATGGGTAAATGGGAGAGAATCTGTGCAAACATGTCTATAGTCTTGATCATATTAGGTTTGGCTATAAAATACTGTCATAGTTTTATTCCACAAGGTTTTGAAATAGATAGAAGAGTGCAAATGAATAGAGCCAGGGCTCACGCATGTATTATTATTAATGAAGCAGACACTTACCAAACTACTGTATCAGAGCAACCACAGTGTTCTAAAACCTCAAGTGATTACATGTTTTGAATTATGTCTCATCTTTCTTCCATCTCTCAAAAGCCCCAACATCACCAGGTTCTTTGTTTATTCTAGTCCTACGTCCTAGAGGTGAATTCCTCTGGTCTTTCAGTGTGCCTCTGTATTGAGTGAGTGCAGTGGAGCTACACAGCAGAGGAAGGAGGAGGTAAACAAGCTCAGAGTTTGGCCGCAGCAGACGGTTCAGCTGGAGCGCTGCCCATTCCCCTGACCAGATGCTTGCGTCATCCATTTGCAAACATTTGGAAGTTTCTCCCTGTACAGCCACATATAAGACAGACGTTTCTCAGGACCATGTGCGCAAAACCCCCCACAAATATTGGTTAAAAATGCAAACATAGATGTCATGGCATCTAAAAAGATGACCTATATTATTGGACATAGGCGTAAGTCACAGGGGAGATGAGGGGACACGACTTTTGTTAAATATGCACGTCAGTCTACTTTTGCTCTCCGATGACGTCAAAGGCCTATTAACATCAAATCAGCCAAAGCAGTGTTCTCTCCGTAATTCAAGAAAGTTTTTCCCCTCTAAAATAACAGCTCTTTT
This sequence comes from Chaenogobius annularis, assembly GCA_015082035.1. Taxonomy (NCBI): domain Eukaryota; kingdom Metazoa; phylum Chordata; class Actinopteri; order Gobiiformes; family Gobiidae; genus Chaenogobius; species Chaenogobius annularis. The sequence continues at coordinate 16,662 of BJKM01000926.1, forward strand.
GTCGATACTGGCTAGCGTGTGAGGCTGTGGTGACATCAGTGGGGAGCAGAGGGGAAGGAAGTTGGAAGGAGTTTTAGAATCAATAACAGATCCAACATGGTGTTTGTGATGTTGGGCTGGCACAGAAAGCAACTTATATAGAGAGAGCAATAAATACATTTTATATATATATATATATTATTATTATACATATATATAGGCTTTACTACTACTGGCTGGTTCAGTAGAGTTGTGATCACAGAGTGGGTATTGGTCAGAATGCAATGAGGCTGGATCTTTCTTTTTCTTTATTGAAGATAATTAGGTTGCGTGTGTTTTGGTTGCGTATGTGTTGTTCTGTAAATAAACGGATAAATATATTAGAAACTATTTGTCATACATAATAATCAACTAACAACAATCATAATAATGATGATGTAGAATAATGATGTGATATCTTGATAATGTATAAACAATTACAATATGGGTCCAATAGGACATAAAAGCAAATCCTCTGCAGCCACATGAGAGAGGGTAGGCCTCAAAGCCTCTACTACTAATAATCTGTTACAAATTACCACAATTACCATAATGGCACCAAAAGAAACATTTCAGCAAACACATGTATAAGGCTGATTTAAGCATAAAGAGACTTGATGAAATAATCAAATAAAGCCCACAGAATTACGAGCTAATTCATTAGCTTAGAATTAGCACTTATCTTGAAGCTAATACAGGTTATAAACTGGTAAAACTTTATTAACAACTCCTAGCATTGACATTCTTATCTCAAATCCCATAAGCAAGCACAGCAGAACACCCACCTGTCTCATGGACGCACACTGAAGCAATAAACCACAAAACAGAGGAATAAGGGAACATGCTGCCACCATCTTCTTCGTTTTGTTTTATGGCGAGTGGAACTTTGCAAATTAGGTGCATTTCCGCCATCTACTGTTCACTTCTTACAGTGCTTACCCCGTCCGCCATCTACTGTTCACGTCTTACAGTGCTTACCCCGTCCGCCATCTACTGTTCACGTCTTACAGTGCTTACCCCGCCATCTACTGTTCACGTCTTACAGTGCTTACCCCGTCCGCCATCTACTGTTCACGTCTTACAGTGCTTACCCCGTCCGCCATCTACTGTTCACGTCTTACAGTGCTTACCCCGTCCAGTCCATCTCAAAGTGATATTTCCTTATTCAGCAGAATCTGCTTTCTCCTCCCTTCTGGTATCTGGTGCAATGCTTTTCCTGTGACATCCTAATCGTGCAAAAATGTCCTGGCTACATCAAGTATCATGTTTTTTTCTTTCCGTCCTTCCATGAAGACCACAAGCACAATTTATAACCATAACAATGAACAAGAGGAATCTTTCTCTTCTCTCTTTTGTTCCTTCAATATTTTCCCCACATTCCTTAACTTTCTTCATGGCTTCAGCGTATAACGATTTGTTTTCAGACCTCACTTTACACGCTCTTCCCTCAAGTTTTCTCCTCAGGCAGCTCATAGTTCCCAGACGATGATTCCCATTGCAATGCCAACATTTAATATCACTTCCCACTTCCGCACACTTCTCAAATTCACAATCATTCTTTCCACATCTCGGACATCTTCTCTTCCTTCTACACACTGTGGCAACATGCCCATATTCCTGACAGGAGTAATACCGGAGTAGAGGTCTTTCAAAGGATAAACATCATCCAGGTAAATTTTTTTATGTGGTCATTCAAATTACAAAAAAAGTGCTTGCCTGGTGTGAACGGAATGCAGCTAGATGTGGCCCGCATGCGCACAAGAGAACACGACCTCACACGGAGTGCACTGTGTTCACAGAAGTAAAATGGGCAGGTTACCGGCTGCTCCTTTTACTGATGTCCTTGGTTTCTTAGAATTTCGCAAGAAAGTTTATATTTCTGCTGGCTTTGCAACCAGGAGCACTTAATCCCTCGTTCGTCCTACTACTTCGCAATCTCCTCAAATACCGCCCAATTACGGTACAAACCCTCTATTTTTGCCTGAGTTGATTTGCCCCGTATACTGATTAGTTCACAAACGTCTTCCTTCTTCCACTGACAGTTTTCTGCTCCTTCATCTGCCTTTTCTCACAACTTGGTGCCAGAATGGTGCCATTTATCCCGGAAATGTTGCCTATTGATGATGTTTAGGTCGGATGAACAGGACCTGAGTGTTCAGACTGAAGTCGCTTTCAAAAAGTACGGATACACAGCGGATTTATTTACATATACGAAAGTGGCCTAGGTCGGATTTGAAAATAATCTGATGTGTGCTGTTCACACGGTCCTGAAAAAAAATCGGATAGTGACCAGGCTTTTTTGTGGGCACACATTTCAAGGACAACCTGAAATGTGGTCCCACTAAAAAAAGTAATGTAGCTGAAACAGGAATATATATAATATATTGCCGTTTCTTAAAAAAAAAAGAACTGTCAATCAAAAACTTGTTTTGTAAAATGTGACTGCAACCCTCTTCACATGAGCTTCGTTACTCAGAGGCACCCAAAGCATAAAACCCTGTTTAAATCTCTTCTTGCATGTGTCTCTTTATACACGTCTCTTTTGAGGCAGAGTTGTGCGTGCACTAGGATTTGATTTGACATCCCCCCACGGTGAAGTCTGAGATCTTGGCTTTGAAAAGCCTGAGGAATGAAAAGAAAAGCGGGGGGAAATGATTCATAGGCACACACATAGAAAATGTGTGGGAAGTGATCAGCAACATGGTAGCCACAAACAAATTGTATATTTGGAGTCAGAAAACAACATGGAATGAGAAGAAAATAAAGATGCTGACATTGATTTTCTGGGTGAATCATGTCAGTGAATCCTCTGATGTTTTAGAATTGAAGCGCTTTAATAAAAAGTCCTTTTGAAGAGGAATGAAAAGATCTTAGTTAAGGAATGAACAAATCCTTTGAAATGAAAATAATATGAGAGCACTAGATAATTTGGAAAATACAAAAAATAAATACAAAATTCCCTTCAATTCAACTTTATTCCAGGCCATAAAAAGATATCACCTGCATATTGATGGGAGAATTTAAAACCTTTTTGTTGTTTAATCCAGGTGGTGGAATATCGATATTTCTCCAAGTCTCCATATCAGCCGCTAAAATCAGCCAACCGATATATCGGTCGGGCTCAAGTCTAATCACAATATAAGCATCATGATATTAACATCTAGTTCACGTCCCTCCTCCCTGAGTTTCCTGTCCAGATTTGAGTCAGGCCGTGCCTTGAGTAGAGGCCAAGGGCATTTTGGGATGATGCCAGTGGCTGCCACATGATTACACTTCAGTCAGGTGCACATCTGTCCCTCTCATCAGTGGTGACCACGATGTCCAGCGCTTTAGATGAGATGGACACAGAAACTGCACGCGCTCATATGACAACTCATGTGGAAAAAGCCTGTTATGTTCTGTAGTTTTAATAGGGGCTAGCTGTCAGTCAGACACATATTCAACCGCCTTCATTTGATTTGTGCTATTGAAGTTATCTTACCGGTCAGTTTTTAAATCTTTCTTGTTTGTAAGTGACAGCTAGGGATGTTGAGGTTAAACCATTGCGGTGACTTTGCGGTATGGCCCATAGGCCCGTAATAATGCATGTAAATTGAGGTTTTACTTGAATAATATCAACAAATATAACAGCAGGCATAAGTGACCAATAAGTGATTGTCCAATATTATGCAAAAAAGGCATCTTAAAAAGCGCCTAGCGTCAGCTCACAGCTGATTCTCATGTAAGTTTCACTTTTGTTTAATGCACAAACGGCACCGATGCACATCTTATGCTTTTACTACATGTTTATGGATGGAGGAGGATTATGGCAGATTGGATAATATTTTCGTTTAGTTTGAACTTTACATGGACTCCGTTTGGCTGCATCTTCTCACTGGATTTTAACCACACCACAATTACTTGTGGTTTAGGCGTTTACCTGAACAAGGAGGAGGATGATTACAGAGTTCAAGTCTTCAGATTGTGATGTGGTTTTACAAAACAGCATGCAGACAGCGTTTTCGGGTGGATATAAGGGCAACTCTGGACCTTTAGTTTTCCTTTAATGGTAATCTGATACACTTTGCTTTGCTTGGGTAAATGTAGGCTAATGCTAAACATGGTGCTTTTTGTGCAGAATGCTCAGTCGTGCACACCTGCGCTTTTACTTCTGTGATGTGTATTTATTGATTTATTGACGAGATTAATTTAAAGCCAAGACGAGCAGAGTCTGAGGCAGAACACGTGGAAAGGGTGTGAAAACATGAAATAATTCATTATTTAACTTCATTAAAATGTCAAATGCGGTTACCGCGGTCACTTGAGCCCTTTTTTTAAGTGATTTTAGTGATCAGACCATACTGCAAAATTGTGGCTCCCGCAACAGCCCTTCCCTTCATTCCTACCTCTCAATCGCAAATATAATCATGGTCCAATTCCTCCAACTCATATATATTCATTCATTCATTTTCTACCACTTGTTCTTAGGTAACTAGAGCCTATCTCAGTGACTTTGGGCCTTAGGCGGGGTACACCCAGGGCAGGGGGCAGCTCGTCGCAGGGTTAACACAGAGACAGACATACAGACAACCATTCATTCGAGCCAATTTAGAGTTGCCAAATATGCATGTCTTTGGACGGTGGAAGGAAGACAGAGTACCCGGAGGTAATCCTCCTTATTGGGAGGAGCGTTGCAGGAGCATCCCTCCAGCAACTCAACAACAATATCATCTAAATATTCCTTATTGTCCTCAAAAAACTGTCCCTCTGCATCAACAGTTATCTTTCCATAAATAATTATTATATGCATTAAATGACACATAAATACACCTCACCAAAAGTAACTACCTCTGGTCCCAATTAAAACATCAAACACAAGAGAGATTTCATCCGTTCGGAGTCAAATATCAAGAATCAACGTAAAATTGTATTAAACACTGTAATCTGTAAAACTAAAGATATACAGAACTACATTGATAAATCCAGCAACGACAAGGGGTGTGCATGATTTTATTTTCTTAATACGCATTTGTGTCTATTTAAAGTCGGACACATCTGCCCGTTTGCCTTTCCACAGCTATAAATCCTGGAGAGTGAAAGGAGAAGGACCCATGAACATGCAGAGTTTTTATGTGACAGACTTTCAGCTCAGACTGCACATGGGAGACATACAAATTAAGTCTCTTCAGTGTAATTCCTCCGAATTTAAGAGGGTTGTCAAGTTAAATTTAAAAAAAATTTTTAAATATCACATAACAGAGAACAAATTGCAAAGAGTGAAATTATACAAAATATCCTGTTGGAAAAAAAAAAATGGACCGAACCCTGGGCCATTAGTTTAGACATCTAATCTAATAACATGCATGGAATTCTTGAATTTCAGTCTTCCCTCAAATGTTAATTCTCATGGACACGTTTCAAATGTACACTCTGAACAGAATCCTACTTAATATACAGTATAGATTTTTGTGAGTTCACCAACTCTTGGGAATCCATCTTGTTAGGCTCCCGCTGATTCATTTTCAGTCCACACCAGTGGTTTAACGGGCCAATCACATGGAATTTAGAGTGCACAGATGAGACTGGAACCAATCACAGAGTAACATTGTGGTTTGGCGTAAGTCAAAATAACCAAACCAAAACAAACATGGTGGCGTCAACAGCTGTACTTGGGTCTATTTTAATAGAAATACGGACTACGTTTTAAAAAAAATGTGCACACAATGATGTTTCGTACATTTGTGGATAAGAAACAGGACGGTGCTTTTTTTTTACCACTGGATTTAACACAATTTAGATTTTTCTGCTTCAGCTGTTGTGAAACTTCAACCAATCAAGTATTCTTTTCCGACCGCGTCCAGAGCCTTTCCAGACTGAATAATGTGAAGAACTCAATTCAGAGTGAGACACAGATCAATCTGGCATGAGTCAGGTTAAAAAACCTCTGATCAACACGTGACAAATACGCCACTCAGTGTCATATTGTATCTGGTAGTAGTAGTTCATCACTAATTTAAACAAATGTACAGTAAAATCCAAAGGACATAACATGCCTAAAGTGCAAATATCAGATCAGTCTCAATCTTTACTGTCAGCTGTAGTGCTGGGACATCTACAACAACAACAACAACAACAAAAATCACTTGTACTACAAAAGTGCAGCTTTGATTACAAACAAGAATTTGGCTTCAATGCAACAAGTTATGAAATGCTAACCAATAATTGATTAACATACAGTTATAATACAAAGTCAATCATACAAGTATAATTTACTTTAAGTCTAAATCTGCATCTAAAACGTTGCCTGAAACTTTCCATGTATGAGAGTTTGAGCTTCCAAAGCTTACATTGATAATTGTCTCAGCCTGTTATAAATTGGTGAAAAGCCATGGAAAAGCCACTTGATAGGTACAGTACAGCTGTGAATGCCCTGAATCTGTGCTGACTGCTACCCTGATCGATGTTAGTTGGTAAGAGAAAGTAACACATGTCTCTGCTAACATGCTAAAAAACCCTCTCTCATTATTTGACCGTTTTCCCATGGATAGTCTTACGCGACAATCACTGTAATCCACTCTATGGCTATGGGCTAATGGCAGGGATGCATGATAGCCGTAACCATGGAAACGCTCCACCATAATGAAGTGTGCTGGCATATACAGCTATCTATAGTCAGTCTAATTTGTGTGTGTTTGTGTGTGAGTGGGCTGAGCAGATAGTTGGGCCAAAGACTCCTTGCACCTGTGTGTGGGCTGGAGGCATAGCAGCACAGCATGATGACCACAGACAGAGGCCCATGTATTCTGAACTCGGGTGTAAAAATGAGGTTGCCCAATGGCAATACAGCAAAGCGGAGTAGATCTTGCAGAAACTTTGTGGCAGGAAGTAGGAAATGGCCGCACTTATGAATCACTTTTTCTCTTGATGCGACCACGCAGGCACTGACGCAAAAGTCTGAAAAAAATAAAGATCTCTATATCAGGACGTGTGGAAAAATAACTCTCTTTCTCAGAGTTTAAACTAACTGATGCTGTTACAGAAGCACATAGTTTACATAGCAAACGGCCAATTCGAATTAGTGAAGAGATTGAAGCATTAGATCAATGTGAATTTCAAATAGCCATTTCCTGCCTAATTAAACACCACATTGATACATGCTAGGGATTCTTTAGCAGTTCATATTTGTCTTATCACAAATGGTATCATTTAAAAAGTGAATTGAAATTGAATTGAATTAAAATCGCCGGTATCTAATCGCTTTGCAATTAGATAATGTTTTTAATGATTCACCCAATGTTTCAGTACATCTTACAATATTGCATATTGTGAAATTTTTTTCACAAATGAAACATTATTTTAAATTCTCACTTTAGGCTTGGCTACTCTGACTAATCAATTCTAGTGGCATAGTATGCAAACTTGCGTCAGAAAGGCCCAGAACATGCACAAAACAAACCATAAAGCCATAATGCCTGTACTTTCAGAGTATCACCGATTATAATGCTCATATAAAAACAGCATTAACATACAGCTAGGACCGTCACGATATAACATTTTAGAGTCACAATTATTGTGAGGAGAAATATTGTGATTTTACGATTAATCACGTTTATCAGTAAAAGGAAACGCTGATATTGTAATATTTTATATTAAAATTTTCAAATATTCCTGTGAGAGGAAATTTGTTTATTATAACAATTAATTCTGCCTTCCATTTAACATAAATTATTTTGAAAATGGATTAACTCATCATCTGCACCTCATTGTAGCTCTTTTAAGCATTTTATTGGTTATTAGAGAGATGAGCTCCATGGCAACACTCAGGGGGAGGGGCTTGAGACATTGTCAGATTTCCTTTGGCTCGCGTCAACATCAAACAGCTTTGTGAAGAATAAAAACAGCGTTAGGTAGAGCTTGGCAATTAATCAAAAGATCAACAGATCGAGTCATGTGAAATCGTTGATTATTTGGGAGGGGTTCTTGAATCGAGAGGTCCACAGCCAAACCTCTGTCAGGTCAGACTCTGGAGGAAGACATTTGAAAATGATTTGTGATAGAAAAAAAGCACAGATAAAAAGGTTGTATAGTTTATGTTCATGAAATTCATTAAATCATTACTAAAAGCATTTTTCTCTGTTTTTGCAAAGACCAAATAAAATCGAGTCAAAAACGATCGCTTGTTCAATATAAGGATTTTTTCCACATCCCACAGCCGCATTAACAGGTAGGATTACACTATGGCACAACCAGTCCCCACCTCTTCTCCTCGCCATCTCTCCTCCTTCGAACATGAGTATTCTGTGGCTCCACTCTCGCAGTGCACTGAGCGCTCCAGTTCCGGTGCAGATGCCTTGCTCTTCCCCATGTAAAAACTCCAAGCCCCGGGAGCGCAATACGGATTTGTTATTTTGAAACATTGAATATGGAAATTTTTTCTAAAATAAATTATATGGGAGTAGAGCGGGGCGATATCGATTTTTATTTTATTTGGTCTTTCTAAAAACAAAGTAAAAATGGCTCTTCGATTGAAATCATCGTCTTTGGCCCACAGAAACAAAGAGAAATTGTTAACTGTCACCTCCAGAGTCTCGCTCTAAAACCTACACATCAAGTTAGAAATCTGGGGGTAATAATGGACTCAGATTTGAATTTTAACAGCTACGTCAGATCAATAACATCAGCAGCTTTTTACCATCTTAAAAACATTGCCAAAATCAAAAGTATAGTGTCTAAACCAGACCTGGAGAGACGTATCCATGCGTTTGTCTCTAGTAGATTAGACTACTGTAACGGCCTGCTCACTGGCCTCTCCAAACGAGCTGTAAAACAGCTGCAGTACATCCAGAACGCTGCTGCTCGGGTCCTGACTAGAACCAGGAAATACGATCACATTAGTCCTGTGCTCAGGTCTCTGCACTGGCTCCCTGTGGCTCAGAGAATAGACTTCAAAGCAGCTCTGCTTGTATACAAGTCTCTCCATGGCCTAGCACCAAAGTACATCTCGGACATGTTAGTGCCATATGAACCATCTCGGACTCTGAGGACCTCAGGGACCGGCCTCCTGCTGGTGCCCAGAGTCAGGACTAAACATGGGGAATCTGCGTTTCAGTTTTATGCAGCTAAAATCTGGAACAGTCTTCCAGAGGATGTGAGACAGGCCGCTACTCTGGCAATGTTCAAATCTAAACTAAAAACTGTTTTGTTTGGCTGTGTATATGACTGAAATGCTTTTCTTTGCACTCTTCTCTTTTATGTCTTGAACTAAGATTGTGATTTCTGCCATGTCTTTGTGATTTTAATGCATTTTTTTCCTGTTGTGTGAAGCACTTTGAATTGCCTTGTGTACGAATTGTGCTCTACAAATAAACTTGCCTTGCCTTGCCTTGCCTCTTAGTAAAGTTAGCATGTATATAAACTATATAGCCTTTTTAAAATCTGTGCTATTTAACACAAATAATATTAAATAAATTTCTTCCGCAAAAGTCTGACCTCAGCTCAAAACCACATTTTTACTGACAGAGGATGGACTGTGGAACTCCATCCAAAAACCCCTCCCAACTAATTGACAATTTTCGGTTTTCGTAATCAAAAGATCTGTTGATCTCAGCCACACATGGGAGAGAGCTACTTGAAAATGACTTGTATGTATACCCACCTATAGCGGACTTCTTGTTCAGCTTGTCACATTCCGTTCATAGTCCATGGAGCCGCACACGTCCATTGCCATCTTTGTCTCCTCTGTTCTGTCTCCCCCATTTTCCATTTGCATCTACTTTATATCAAGCAGCTCATACGATAGAATCTGCTTTTCCTTTTATGTACAGCCAATTTGTCAACATAAACCTTGGGAGCTCTTCACAAGATCTAGACACAAAACCATTGCAAATAAAAATGCCGAATTCACATTTCCATCCTGTTTTATAAATAATTTTTAGAACAGTTTTTCCAAACGTCTATTTTTTCTATGAAGTTTCAAAATTAGGAACAAATTCATACAATTGGATTTGATCAGATGACACATTGTCTCTAGTCATGAACCTGCAGCAAATGGAAGGCGAACATTAGACAAGGCCTGGTCTAGTCAGAGTCCAGACTCGATTGCTGCCCACTGATACTGTGGTCAAATAAACACGAGGCCACTTTAAAAGGTGCTTTCACGCTCAGGTGAAACCATTATCTATGCAACATTTGCTATAGTAATGGAGATACTATGAGCCTGAACAAAGCCTGTGTGTGGTCTTCAGAGCAAGGTTAGTCAGTGCTCACAATAGAGAAGGCAGAGAAGGCAAATTAAAAGGCAGAGATGCAGGCCATTAGAGAACTACAAGATCTATAACCAGAACAAAATATGGTGTAAATTAGGTTAGCGACAAATCTATTATATATTATTTATACAAATATGATTATCATGATGATTATGATGATTATTATGATTATTATTAAACTGCCTGTATCAGGTGGAAATTGCAACTTCAGAGAATGAAGTAGCCTACAATCAGACCGCTGTCAACTAAAACAATGCAAGACCACAAGATACAAGCAACAGTGGAGTTGCTGAATATTCACAAAGCAGCTGCTTAAGACCACTTTATTCAGAATCAGAATGAGTTTATTGCCATTGTCAATGAACAAAATTCACAGACATAGGAACTTGTCTCGGCATGAAGGTGCAACATAAAACACTGAGCAGTAATAAAATAACATATGTTATTATGTTATGAGCATTATTCATGCTCAGAGCTATAAGACTTTATGATAAAAAAGTGTTCCGCAGTATAGCAAAAAAGTTATGCTACAGGTCAGATCTGTGGAGAGGTGAGCCTACTCACAGTAAGAATACAAGGTATTTGAGCAATAAAAACACCTGTGATTCAACAAATGCCAAATAGATAAGCTGAATGCCATGCTGTGGAACATGCCAGGCAAAGTAATGACATCGCTACAGAGACAATCAGGTGATGGATCTTCCACCAGAAAAGTTACGTAGTGCATCTTTAAAAATTCTATTTTGTACATTTTCCTTTTTTAAAGAATAAATTAACCATCATTTATTATCACCAGAACCCCCTCCTCCCACCACATCACCCCGCTCCTTCAGCAACTGCACTGCCCTTCAATCAATCTATAATCTTGCTCCTCCTTACCTCTCCAATTTGACCACATAACTACTTCTAACTCCAGCTCTCGGCCCCCTCTACCCGCCTCGGCACCTTGGCGAGCAGAACTTTCAACAACTCTGCTCTGCAGCTCTAGAACTCCCTCCTAACCTCCGCAGTATAGACTCTCTTCCCATGTTAAAAAAACAGACTCAAAACCAATCTGCTCAAGATTGCCTTTGCCCTCTGTTTTTACTTTTATTTTCTGTATTGCTGTTTAAAGCGTTGCCATTTGTCTCTGTCTTTTTAATCTTCTGTAAAGTGTCTTTGGGTGACAAGAAAGGCACTGTTAAATAAGGTTGTTTTCACACATTAGTGAACTCTGTGGAGCGGCCCCAGTGTTTACTAGATTTAGTTCTGGTGTGGTCACATTCACATGTGCCAACCCATACCATGAGCCACGCGAGATGAGCTGACCGCTGCACTTATTTCCATGACTACGGGCTTCAAGCTAACAGAGCTGCGTGAAAGCACATGCACGCTCACTTCCCCTGCTGATTTACGCAGTGGTCTTTTGGTAAATGCACCGTGTAAGTGATGTGTGATGGTGGTGGCAGGGACAAAGCGGTCTGACCGCCTCAGAGACTTTACCTGCAGCAGAGGCAGAAGTGATATAAAGTTGAAACAATTTGCCTCGTCAGGCGCGAACGGCAGCTCTACAGTGCCAATTCATGCAAATATATGTGGCCCAAGCGCATTTTGATCAATATTCCAAGCTCTTGCCCGTACTGCGGACTGTGTGTGACCACTCGCCCCGCACCAGAATCATAATTATTATTAATCATATTATTCATACTTTCCTAGTGGAGGACCCCCAGCCTTATAAGCATCTCTCATAGACGTCCAAGTTTTTCTATTTGTGTCTGATGTCTTTTTAGGGGTTATATGTATCATGATAGATGATAAAATATATAAAAACTAAACACCACACCAGAAGTAGAAAGTTCAGGATTCAAGATTTGTAATTTTTTTTGACCAAATTACTTTTATTACTTCAGTCATTGTCTAATTAATCGAAAGAAGGGAAAAAAATACAAAGTAAACAATAAAAGAATTGTTCGTTGCCACCCTACTTTCATTTTTACAAAAAAAAAAGACGCCCAGGAGGATGCCGGTTCAGACATATAACCAAATGCTCTGCTTTAATGAAATAATATAAGTTAATGAAAAGAACAGTACTTTTACCCCAAGGAGAAGTTGACATGCTGTTCCGAGTCCCACAATCTGTCATAGGTTAAGCTGCAGTGCCATTACACCTAATTATATATATATATATATATATATATATATATATATATATATATATATATATATATATATATAGCTCATTGTGTCCCCTGAGGAAAAACATTCACATGATCTCCGTTTTATCCCATGTCTCCTACCAGCAATAACTCACAAGACCATACAATGGATTAGTTTCATCTTTTACCTAAGCCATATTGACTGAATATTCTGCACTGTTAATAAACACACATACTTAATATATTGTTTTGTGTTTTTAAGAAAGCTTTGCCCTAAATGTACAGAGAAATCATAATTATTTTGTCACTAGAGATGCCATGTTTGATTTTTTTTTTAAGACAAAAACAGTGTTTTGGCCAAGTAAGAAATTATAACTTTTTATGTGAATCTGGTGTGGTTGTACCACTATGTTTGACAGGGTAACCTTCTCCTATTAGCCTGAAATAGCTGCTACATTATTTATTCCCCAAGAATGGACGTCCAAAGTGTCAGGGAAGCTTCGTGGTCTTGTGCCCCATGTTACAAATCAACATTTGGACTGATTAAATACACATTTGGAAACACACACACAGGGCCACCGAGGAAATGAGAACAGCATCATCCGTGGATAATGGACCATCACCAGCCATGATGGTTTCCTCCACACAAGTAAATGGTAGTAAATAGGATGTTGATTGAATCACATCATTGCCATGTATACCAGATGGCAAAGGCGTGGCACCTTACCATGACGCCAAATAAACAAAACAGTGATTTACTGGGATAATTTCCTACAAAAACGGGGGTGAAAGGACAGCAATGCATGATCTGAAAATGTTAGGGTCCTCTTCAAGGTCATCATGAACATAGTTTCAATATGGCTTTTGATAACATATTGCACAAACACATTTTTTTAAATTACAACATCCATGGTCTGAAAACTCCCAACATGGACATGATGAATGGATACTTTTGGAGCATACTCTTGGCAGCAGGGAAGAAGGCCATCACAAAAAAATTGACATTCGCAAAATGGAAAACATTTAATTTGGACTTGAAAATTAAAATGGACAATTTAGATAGACTTTGGACCAAATGGCACAGTTACTATTTGGACTACATTTTATTTTTTTGTATGTTCTCTCCCTGGGTTGTGTTTCTGTTCTATGTATTGTTCAAAAACTGAAACAAATTAATTTAAGTGAAAATCCAGGGCAGTGACGCAGTAATCCCACAGGTGAGCTAACGAAAGTCCAACAGGATGGCGTAATCAGTGAAGTGTTCCAAATTAAAAACTCACTCATCAACTTTAGCGCCTAAAATGTTGGCTTCCAATTCTTTCATGAAACAAGATCCATTAAAGAATGCAGTGCTTTTAAGTGCTTTGCCGAAATGTCATTTGGAAGTATAAGCCTTTTAGGTCACAGCACACTACAAAGCTCTCCAGGCCTGCAATACAGTATGTGAAGTAGTTCGTGCCGTCATGGAAACATAGCCGTGGATTGAACAATGCCGACCAATCTTGCTAAAGAGCTCTTAATGATAGGGGTCCTAACAGCTCGTCACATAAAGTAAAATGTGAAAGGGACACCATTAGCACCCTTGAATTAATCTCTTTATACAAGGGTTTCAGAATGATGAAAGATTAGCACTATTGCGATAGTAATGATCAATTCCATTTTAACAGGAAGAAGTCCTCAAATTGGTGCCTAAACAGAAAACTGGCATTTTGTAAAAGCTTACGAGAAGGCACACACAATTCATTTCACTTTAATTATTGTTTTGTTTAGTTTCCAAAAATATTATCTTCTCTGGATTTTGTTGTATAATTGATTGTTTCCTTATGGAAGCATGCCATTGCCAAAGCTTTTTTCCAAGTGGTACTAGTCAATCCTTGCTTTTCCATTTGGTATTATAACTCACGATACAGCATCACATAAACTCACGCGCACACACACGCACCTAATTCCAATAGTGCAAAGTACATATTCAAATTAGGAAAGATAATATTTTCAGATAATTATTTTAATAATTGCTCATTTCTGATTGGTTTTTAGAGTGTAGTTTATAAGCTCACCAGGTTTTTTTTATAGTGTAATTGAAGCATTTAGCGGCAATAGTAAATACTCAGACAACTTAAAAGTACTAAAACCCATTAACAGTCCAGTTCTTTCTCATGCAGAGAGAAAGTTTAACTGGGCAGAGTGAGAAATCTTCTGAGGAGCAAAAGGTCTACATCCTCATTAATGTGCAAATATATTACTATTATCTTCTCCCTAAATACAGACTTTTACAATACTTTTAATCAAAAGGACCTTAGCTGCTTTCCACAATATTTTCTCACTTTGCTCATAGTGATCCTGGATATTCTGTGGTTTCACCTTGGTGCTCGCCTTACTCCACAGATAATACTCCAAGATATGAAAGGCGTGGAAAAAGTGCTGAAAACTCCAAATCTATCAGACAAGGCTGATCGTGTTAAGAGATTCTGAAATTCTGAGGCCGTTTGTCCGATGTCAGCGTTTTGGATGGGGTTTGGGTGGAGGTGAGAGACACTCAAGAGGAAGACCCACATCCATCTACTTCTGCTGCTACCACACAAACGATCTGGTGTAGAGGATGTGAACAAGTATAGCTGATAAATGAGCCAGCCCAGCTCTCCGCTAAAGAGAGTACAATGTTATCCCTGAGGCGCCGCAGGAAAGAGAAAGTGATTACGACTTTGCACAGAGTTTCAGTTTCAGTCAAATCTCGTCTCAAATGTTCTTTTCCCACAAATATCTTTCCAAGTGTGGTTAAAATGTACACATTAGTATCAAATAAGGTCAAAGATTTTGGGTTCATCATTGTAGTATTTTAGACTAAATGTCAGGGTTTGACTGAGCATCTTGTGAAATGTTTTGTTCTCTTTAATCTTAGAGATGTCCATGATCTAAGGCAGAGTATGACCTGGATAATAGAACTATGCTCTTACTTGCATTCCTTGTGAACAATTTATATTCACACATGCACCTAGAATGTCGTTTTAGAGTGTGAGGAAATACCACCCAAGCAATAACAAACCCACAATCTTATTCAGACGGCAACATGCCATAGTAGGGGGTGTGGTCTGGCAAGGAGAAAACACTTTGTATAATTCAATGGGAAGCATAACTACTTTCCTCTTCTTTTTTTTAAAGAACTAATTCAAGTGGAGTGAAAATATAGTCTTAACAGACGTTGCTGAAAGGGGCGTTACCCCTGAAAAGTAGCATTCCATTAGTATTCTTGGATAATTATACAAATTTGGGCCGGTGGACCACTTTATTTTTCTTCATGTCTTTGTGCCCTTATTAAGTACAATTTCAAGTCTACATCTGCTCTTGTAGTAGTTGAACAGTGGGTGAGAGCAGAGTCAGAGCAGCTCTTCCACATTAAAATGACTGGTTAGCTTTACCGCTCCTTCCATATGTGGGTGTTCCCTTGGATGCCTAATGCATTAAGCAGAAAGCTCAGGCTTTTTGTATTTTTTATGAGACTTATCTTTACTACAATACGTAATTAAAACACACTGTCACATGAGCAAAAATTACTTTTGAATCAAAGCGAGTACAACACCACATAAAAGTCAATGGACATATTTGCCTCCACCCATAACCAGAGAATTGGAAAATACCCCACCCCCCCAACAGAAAAACCTTCACCCATACTTAAAGGCTTATTGGAAAAGGAAAAAAAAAAAACCTGACATGACTAACCACAAGAACTCACATCAGACAGCTCACAGAGAAAATATCCTGCTTAATATTTCCACATAGTTTAGCTTCTGTTGTGTACAACATTTGTCAAAGTTGTATAAACATTTGTAGGAGAGTATAGCTTCATGATATAACACAGCAAAACAGCAGACTGCAATCTTCTCCCACAGACAAGCCACACGAGAGACGTGACCTCAAGTGGCATTTTGACTCCAAATCTGAGTGAACATATTAGCCTACAACCCCAGGGTAAGTAAATATCCGACGGCCTCCTACTAACCTGAGTTTCTTTCCACTCTATACTCTATTATTGACAAACCTCTTTTCACTGCTCTATGTCCCAGCCATTTCTGTGATGATCACCTATACTGTATTTTATGACATGTCCTTTGGACAGGCAAGAAACTGTTCGAGTCAACTTAGTGGAGACGAGGGATGTGTCATAGCTCAGAGTGTAAAGAGTGTAACCCATTATAAGATAAAGCACAGCAACCTCAATTTCCTTTATCTGTTAAGGACTAATAGCACTGTTCTACAAATGTTCTTCTTCAATTGCATTGCAAGAATGCTAGGAGCGATAGATGAAAGTCAATATGACAATAACTCTAACTGTCTAAACTAAATGACTGAATGTATTAGTTGCTTCACGGTTATAGGTCATAGAGAAAGGGGCTGACAAAAAGTGGGTGAATATGAATATATATATATATATATATATATATATATATATATATATATATATATATATATATAAAATTCACAAACGGAAATGCTAACTACATGGGTAATTCCATTCCTAGTGCGAACATTACATCACATGATTCATGATTTCTCTGGGTGGAGTCTGCATGTCCTCCCCGTGTTACCGTGGGTTCTCTGCGGGGTCTCCGGCTTCCTCCCACCGTCCAAAGACATGCATGTGTTAGGTAAATTGGCAACTGTAAATTGGCCCTAGTGAATGAGTGTGAGAGAGAATGGTTGTCTGTGTGTCTCTGTCCATGTGTTAACCCTGCGACGAGTTGGCCACTGCCCAGGGTGTACCCCGCCTAAGGCCCAAAGGCACTGGGATAGGCTCCAGTCACCCGCGACCCCTAACGGGAACAAGCGGTAGAAAATGAATGAATGAATGAATGAATGCTAACTGTTGGATAAATTGTGGTTGCAAGGATGCAAGGAGGCATTACCAGTTTTTTGGGGACTGTCCTGTGGCTCAGAAATATTGGACCGAGATAAATAAGGGGCTGTAGACCATTTTTGACATCACGGTCCCACTCGAATTCCGCTCTATGTTTTTGGGCCTAAAACTACTGTCATGGACTCAGTAAATGGATACCTTTGGAGCATAGTTTTGGCTGTGGGGAAGAAGGAATGGATGACAAAAACTGGACCAAAAATCAATGGAATGGAAAAAGTTTCATACGACCTTTAAAAACTAATTTGACAGCTTTTGGACAAAATGGGTCTTAAATGCTGGACAAGCTTTTCTTAAATGTCTTGTGCCATTATTACCCGTTTAGTTTTTTTGTATTGACACGTGTTTGTTGTTAATATACAGTCAATGATCATTACACACCTTGTTGGAATAACCTTGTAAAACAGAAAAAATGCATTATGAATGGAAACGCCCACATGACAAATTGTCTTGTCACAAACAATCCGATGGAAATTATGTTGCATCCTTGCAGATTTCTTTCCAACTCTATGCCAATGTCTGACAAATTCTAGTTTTGTAAACCATCATGGATCTACTTTGGTATAAGAAACCATAATCTTGATCTACCAGTTTCACATGGATCTAAACTTAAGATCAAGTTACAAGTTAGAGCAAATAGAATGCCTTTTTGACAGCACACAGAGGAGTATGAATAAAGTGTAATCATGCATGAATACATGACAATGACAATAACAATCATAGTAACCATTTTTTTGACTGATGGGGAGAGATTGTATAACGTAGTCTGGATATGACAATGCCTCATCATTTGTGTGGTCAATCTATGCAAATTAGCCTGCTGCTTTGCGTTGTTTGACATATAGCATTCCTTTTAATTGGCAGGGACACGAGGGATTGGGAAATACCACAAGGGCAATGTGTAGAAACTAGGAACATGTGTGTTAAATAAAATGCAAAAGGAACTCCAGTGTTGCTGGCTACGCTACGTGATCAACCCTAACTAAGCGTTAAAGCATGGGTCTGCTCCATGGATGTCCTAAAAGCGCACACAGGAAGCTGTAGTACTGAGATCTAAAAAAGCAAATCAAGTGTGCTTGTCTGGCCTAGCTCGCTGCACATTGGGCTATAACAACAATTCCAAAGAACTTACTGAATACACAAAGCAATCACACAAAGAACAAATGCGTAAAAAACATAGTTAAGAACTCACCTCCTCCACTGTGAGCGGCATGCATATCCTGTACTCCTTCAGCAACATCTTCCACCACCTCGGGGCTGATCTGTTTGCGGCGCTTAAGTGTTTTCAACAAAGTGTCAAAAAACAGCCCCTGTAGTAATAAGACGCGAGCCGTCTGTCCGTCGTCCCGGGAGATGTTGAGCTCTTCGGACGGTTCAGCGCATGGGGAGAAGGTTTATCCCGGGATTGGAAACACGACACGAGTTGGGCTGAACTTGTTTCATCGGAACCAGAACTCACCCTTGAAGTCTCGGGACGCCACACGGCAGAAATGAGCTCGGTCCTGCGGTCATCTCCTCCTTTCACACGCGTGTGTCAAGTGTGCGTCAGTGTCGCAGCGTCACGAGCGGCGAGGTGGGACCGTGTCAAAATACACGAAGAGGAAAAACCTTCAACAGCCTAAATAAAGCGGTGACATTGTGTTTTTGTTCGTGCTCAATTAAGTAAGACCAAACAACTTGTGTTTTGTGGTTGTGTAATACTTATAACTTATATTGTTTATAGTTTCACTTTTAAAGCGCTATACATTTGACGAAAACCGGATGTGCTTTTATTACTGCATGTCAACACATCTACTCAGCACAGCAAACTGCCGCAATAACGTTCAATTTGTGTTCTATTGAGGAAATGTTTCTTTCTTTTTTGTACTCAATTATCTACAATATTGTATGCGTCGTTTGAGGAATCATTACACTTTGAAGTTGCAACTAAAATGCCTGGTTGTGTTGCTTTATTTTTCAGTTCTTCTTCCACTTGAAAACATTTTTAAATCGTTTTTAGCGAACACAAGACTGGACTGCACCCTCTGTGCTACAGTGGAAATGTCTGCATCAGAAAAGCTTGCATCGCTTTTCTTCATCGCGGTCTCACTCACACGCAAAAGGCCTTTGGTTAATGTCAGACTAGGCTTTCGGTCATGAAGTGGCCAAACCAGACTAACGATAATGGTCACAGTCATACAGCCAGGTCAGGTGTCTATGCTCTGACTCATATAATCCTGTATAGACTGAAAAACAGGCCTTAAACAGGTTAAAATGTGGATTCATAGATTATGATATTCAATAGGGTAACATTAAAGAGCATGAGCTAACAGACAAAAATAACCCTAAAAATAAAACAAGGCAGGGCTTGTAAGAACCAGACTGATCGTCTTGAGCTTACGTCAAGCATGCATGACATTATAGTGAGATATGCAGCACACAAGGTCTTCTATTAAACCCTAGGTGGCTGGAGCTAGGGTGTAGGACCCTCAAAGTACTTGCTAAAACAATCTCATTTAGACTCTTCAATATTTGCCAGTGTTTATTTCTTCATAATTGATTTTGATAACCTCTCCTTTGAGTTATCTCTATTAGGACTAAGCAACAGATTTGAACTGTTCCTGACTCATGTTTGTCAAAGAGGGCTTTGTTGAACAAACTCATGTCATCCAAACTCACAAATATTTGCAAGCACCAAAGCTTTCAAGCAGACATGCTGACACTGTGCCCCCACTTCCACTGTTAATAATCATAGGTGAACAAAGATCAGTATATTTTTTGTATAGGGTGTGACGTGGTGATTGTTTAATCAGAGTTTATGAGAATCACAGATAGAATTTGGTAAATAGGGGTTCCAGAGAAGTTTTTTTTGCAAAGCACTCAGTCCGGAACCTTAAGTATGGTGAGTCTTTCTCTTGAACAGTAACTGCATGGTTATTTGGCCATCATACTAGCAATTTGGATTTTGATATCATCAAACAGGTCCATCTCCTCCAGTGATCACCTTATTGTGTAGCATAAAGTAACATTTCCTTAGTTACTTTTGTGACTTTGAGTAAGACATGAAATTGTGATGTCTACTCCAAACCTGCACTGTAAGACTACAACAACCCAACTCTTATCCTGATCTTATGGACTTTCTTGGCCACCAGCTGACCCGTATCAGTTTAAATTATGGGGGAAATGTGTTTAAATTCAGCTGTGTGTGCAAGAGAAAGCAAATTCTGACACCTACTGCCAAAAGAAGTTGTGAATTCTGTTCATTGACAATGGCAATAAACCTTTTCTGATTCTGATTCTGATTCTACTGGCAGCCTTATTAAGCCTAATTGATAATACACCCATTTAATGCATAGGCTAATAGGCTGCAACAAACATGGGCTAAAAACTGTACCTCAATAATTTCATGTTTCAAGAAAGAAATACAGTGTCTGTCATTTCGTCTAGGTCTGGGACGTAAAA
The DNA here is from genome assembly GCA_015082035.1 of Chaenogobius annularis. NCBI lineage: Eukaryota > Metazoa > Chordata > Actinopteri > Gobiiformes > Gobiidae > Chaenogobius > Chaenogobius annularis. The sequence continues at coordinate 37,409 of BJKM01000926.1, forward strand.
TAGCCTTCTTCCGCACTCTAAGCGTCTGTCTCCCCCTACAGGTAGACCTATATGATTGCAATCAATGTGTTGGTAATACATCAAATTAAGCAAGATACCGAAATATAAATGTTGTATATAAAAAGTATTTTAAGGCTGAGTGGCTTCAACAGAGAGTCCAATAAATAAATATTTGTGTTTATAGAGCTGTGACATATAATCATATAATAGATCCATGGGTCTTTCTTTGGGTCTTTCAGGCGCGTCGGACAGCCGCTAGCTCCCCTCTGATTGGGCGCTTTCTCACTCCATTCGCCTGACAAGCAAAATAGTGAAAAGAAGCTCAGTTAGCCTTTCAAAAGAATCAGATTGCTAATCATCGATAACCGAAATCAAACATGACTGAGGAACGATCTGAGCGATCTGATGGAAAAATTGTAAAAATGGAAGTTGACTACAGTTCAACTGTAGACCAGCGACTGCCTGAATGCGAGAAAATGGCCAAAGTAAGCGGAGAGTGGAGATGTGCTCCCGGCTGAGTCATGATGGTGCATTGGAGCGTTAGCATCCACAATAGCATTCTCTTGTGTCGCTTTATCCTAGATTATTTGTTTTAGTTTACTGCGTTTTATTACTAGTATCTGTAAAAGCATGTGTGAGTTATGATATACTGTATGTATAATTTCTTCACCTACTGTTTACTGTAACATTTTTCATTCTCAATTAATGACAATGCTAATGCTACAAGCATTTAGCCAAGTCAGCCACTCCAACTATCACACTCTAATAATCATAATCGTGTATTTACATTTTAGGATGGGAAACTACAGGAAGCTGTTGAAAGTTTGCTGTCATTGGAGAAGCAAACACGAACGGTGAGTTACGTGTCTTTATTTTGAACAGAAATTTATTATTTCGTTGACTGAGGATGCTATTTGATCACTAGATACAAAAGTATTTTGTATTTACTGTTCATTTTAACCCTCAACTTCTTTCACAGGCTTCAGACATGCTATCCACCTCTAGAATTCTTGTTGCTGTGGTTCAGATGTGCTTTGAGGCCAAGGACTGGGATGCCCTAAACGAGAACATTATGTTGCTGTCAAAAAGGCGAAGCCAGCTCAAACAGGTAGGTTTGGGCAGTAACTTTAAACCATTATGAAATGTATATTATAACTAATCTATTTCTCTCGGAAAACCTAGGCTGTTGCCAAGATGGTTCAGGAGTGTTACAAGTATGTGGATACCATCTCTGATTTGACCATCAAGCTTAGGCTCATTGACACACTTCGCACCGTAACAGCTGGAAAGGTCTAACAGCTCTTCTTAACTTGAGAATTTGACATAGGTCTATGCTGGGTTCCTTGTTTTAGTCTGATCTTATGTTCCAAAACTTCTGTCCTTTCACTAATAGATTTATGTAGAGATTGAGCGTGCCAGACTGACCAAGACTTTAGCCGGAATCAAGGAGCAAAGTGGAGACGTTAAAGAGGCAGCTTCTATCCTTCAAGAGTTGCAGGTATGAAGATCTGAACAGGTAGACTAAATGTACCTAGTTTTAATACATGATACAAGGAGAAGTGAACATTGTACCACCTATTTAAGCCGCCATATAAGTTTTCTTTTTCTATTTAGGTAGAGACTTATGGCTCAATGGAGAAGAAAGAAAAAGTGGAGTTCATCTTGGAACAAATGAGACTTTGTATTGCTGTTAAAGATTACATTCGCACACAAATCATAAGCAAAAAAATAAACACAAAGTTTTTCCAAGAGGAAGGAACAGAGGTAAGCCTAAACAAAAGACAACCTGGGTTGATCTTTTATCACCAACATTTTGAGTTTACCTACCATTGATTTGTTGGTCTGTTTTATTAATCCAGGAGTTGAAACTGAAGTACTACAACCTGATGATTCAAGTTGATCAACATGAGGGTTCATACCTGTCCATTTGTAAACATTATCGTGCCATCTATGACACCCCTTGCATTTTGGAGGACAATGGAAAATGGCAGCAGGTATACCATCAGCTTTTTGTTTTATTATATATCAGGGTTTTATTTGGTTGGTACAGTGCATGTTAATGAACATCTGTAACTTGTACATCTCTATTGCTTTGTTTTTAGGCCCTGAAAAGTGTGGTGCTGTACGTGATTCTCTCTCCCTATGACAATGAACAGTCTGATTTGGTGCACAGAATCAGTACAGACAAGAAACTTGAAGAAATTCCTAAATACAAGTATGTTTTTTATTTTAGAGATGGTAACACTTGTGTTTATTATACTGTAAGGGTCACTGTGTACCAACGATGTGAATACCAATATTTTTCCCCTCCTACCCCAGGGACCTTCTGAAGCAGTTCACCACAATGGAGTTGATGCGCTGGGCTGCTCTTGTGGAAGATTATGGTAAAGAGCTGAGAGAGGGCTCTTCTGATCACCCTGCCACAGATGTTTTCTCTTATTCAGAGGATGGAGAGAAAAGGTGGAAGGACCTGAAGAACAGAGTTGTGGAGCATGTAAGTCTTAGTTTACAAATCAAGTTTTTGCATCTCTGAAATAAGAATAAATAAATTGTACATTTTGCAGAACATCAGAATAATGGCTAAATACTACACACGAATCACAATGAAAAGAATGGCAGGACTGCTTGACCTCTCCATAAATGTATGTACTACACATGCATTACCAGGGTTATTTTAAAGAATTGCATTTCTCTGGGAACTTATTTCTTCTCTGCATTCACAGGAGTCCGAAGAGTTCTTGTCCAACCTTGTCGTAAACAAGACCATCTATGCCAAGGTAGACCGTCTGGCTGGCATCATTAATTTTCAGAGACCTAAAGATCCTAATGATCTACTTAATGACTGGTCTCATAAACTCAACTCTCTTATGTCATTGGTCAATAAGACTACACATCTTATTGCTAAGGAGGAGATGATTCACAACTTGCAGTGAATTTGACCATGCATTATTTTGTATTATCTTTTTTTTCTTTTTATCTGTAAAAATGTTCACTGAATACACACCGGTGACCTCTGGATTTAGCACTGTCTTCTGATGAGACGATGCGCTACATCAACGCCCTGTATTTCTTTGTACTGTCAGTTAAAAACTAAGATAAACAGTACTTGTTCATTTTGTAATTCTCTTCAAACCTGTTTGACTTTGGTGTCATATATTATATTGCATTTATTGTTGTACATATGGAACTTAATTAAACAAAAATAATTTACCTACTACTATCTAATCAGTTTCTTTTGTCTTGTTGTTGGGGTTGCATTTCATTAACTTTTTCGGAAGCCAAGAATACATCCATGACAGTAACTAGTTATTCTGGACAACCCTACATGAATCAATTATGGTTTAATGTACCCTTCTTGGCTATAGCTGTATTTAACCTCGTTGGTAAAAAAGGATCCTGCAATTGTTGGAATATTGTAATCGTCTAATTTAAATTAATATTGTTTACGATGATATAATCGTCCCTAGATTAATTTTAAATATAAATGAGAACAATAAGAGACCTATTAACGATTTGCTCACAGAGCAGCACATTGTACTCCAACAACCTTCAGAGCGCTACATCCCACTATGCTTTGCGATGGGTCTGACAAGTGGATCCAAGATGGCGTAGAAAGTAAAGCTAGGTAAGTGTTGACTTCCCATTTTCAGTCCCACTAGTTGTCTTTTTCGGTGCATCGCTAATGAAGTTGTTTGTCTGTGTAAGTAATCAATATGTTTACAGATACATTTGGTTTGTGCAAAGATGTCAGTGTAATGTCACAACAGTTATATGCGCACAAACACCGAGCCAAAATCCTGGGCCCAAATCCCGTTTTGTTTCGATGAGCTATGCTACTAGCTAGCTTGCTAACATGAACAAACCAGCCAGCTAGCGTTATTCTTGTTGTGAGCCTGACACTTTAGAGCTATAAAAAGCCATATATTGCCAAGCGGCTAACAAATAGCTGCGTATTGCAATCAGTGGTAAATCTATCCATCCAAAGAAATTGTCAACGAAGAGCTCCGTTGTGTTTCTGTATTTCTCAAGACAATCGTCACTGCACTGACCCACAGTCGTCCTCAAGTTTCCATCCCAAACACTAAACTTGTTCATCCTTAAACGACAGAGATCATCAACAGTGTTGTTGTGTCTGTTTTTATTCTGTGGCTTTGGAATTGCACTTTAAAACTAGCCATGGTAAATGCGTCTGCCAATCCCTATTATGTGACGGGGGTCATGAATTATATCGCTTTCTTAAATGTTTACCATCCCAGATATGAATGTGTGCATGAAACATGCCTAGTCAGGCCCATCAAAACTTAAGTTAGTGGTTGTTTATGTCCTGGGAGCTTAGGAATATAAATAGAAGTGTAAAATGCCGTCTTGGATTTGTCAACTGATATAGAAACTGCTCGTTAATTGCAGTAAAATGTATCTACATTGAAATCTAATTATTGGCCGACCTGATTGCTAAACTAAAATGCCTCTTTATGTAGTTTATGAGTCTGCAAATCCACAGAGGCCTGCATTTGCTTTGACTATTTTATTTTATTTTTTACTAACTGTAAGATTGCTATTTGTATGTACTGGTTTATACAATTCTGGCCTGTTTATGGGATCTTTATAATAAACAATTTCTAGTTTATTATAAAGCGCACATGGCACATGACATCATATCTTCAACTTTTTGTTATCACTGTGCTTTTTTTCTTTTAGTTAACTTACATTGTATTAGACTAATGTCTTAGACTTGTGTCTAATACAATCATAAAGTAAAAACACAATTTGAAGCTGGCATTTAAAATACATAAATAAATAAAATCCTGCCCACAGGGCAAAAAAAACTGATAAAAACTTGAAAAAAGTCACTAGTTTTCTGGTCAAATTTGCATATTTGTGGCTGATATTTTCTGGAGCAGGTCACCCTGTCTTCTATTATATCTTAAACTGCTCTGAATATGATGCTCCTTCTAATCACTGCTGAATTCTGATAAAGTTGAAACTACTAGTTGTTTTTTTAATCAACACACACATCACTTTGTTGGAAGAATATGATAGATGAACTACACCATCTGGGATTTTGTGTGTGTCTACACTGCAAAAGCTACACATTTTCCTCCTCTCCTATTTTATCAAACATGGTTTTCTTTACTGCTTTTCCTACTATGTTCCACAGTATGGTATTAAGGAGGCAAGCCGGTGATGACACCCGGACAAGTTAGCGTTAACAGTGGAATGTCCTCACTAGAAATGTAAATGTTACATAGTGACCTCAAAAACATTTTACCCAAGAAGAATATTTGAAAGAAAGAAAAGAAATTGGAGGACAAATTAACAACGGACCAGTTTGGAGAAGTGGGCTTTGAGCATTAGGGTTGCAACGATTAACTGACCAATCAGTTGTGACTAGACTTATTTTTTTTAATCAATAATACTATATTTGTGAATATTCTCTAGAAGCTTTCAGTTACAATATTTCAAGCTTTATTTTTTTCATAATATATTTTAAAAGTATTCATGTAATAGTCCATAGTCAAAAAAGAATTGCTGACTAGTCGACCATTAAAATAATCACACTCCCGCCTACTTTGAAGTTTGCCTTGGTTCCGGAAGTACATTTTCCGATTTATTCTATTGCTTTAAATTTTGCCATATGGTTTTTGAAAAAAATAAAATATTATAAGTTTAAAGGCACGGCAGAGGCTAACCAGCTATGTGGTAACTAATGTCCATAACGAGGATGTTTTCCGTCCAACCAATCGTTGGGCAGTCGCTGTTACATTCAGCAGTGACTGCAATTTCTATTAAGAGTCCGAGGTATGGCTTAGTGAGAAAGAGAGTGTCTGGTAAAAGGTGATTTAAAAAAAATTTTTTTTATGAAGCATAGGTTTTTAGGAAGAGGTAGTGATTTGTAATGTTCCCGAACTGAGGATGCTTTGGGTCCAGCAATTAGACATTCGGTTTTATTAGTTTATTAGCATGTGAAGAAGTTATTGTCCATCCAGGTTTTCATGTCAGTTGGGGAGGTTGTGTTGGTTGAGGAGATGGCTAGAGGCCATTTCAATAACGCTACGATTTTGTATATTTGTGTGTGTGTGTGTGTGTGTGTGTATGTATAAATATATATAGCAATTTTCACACAAATGAATTGTACTTTGTTTTCATGTGGCTTTGCTAGTTTTGATAAAGCTCAAGCTCATTCTAAAAGTGTTTAGGTAAGGATACTTGCTCAAAAGAGATCCAGTTTTGGGACCAGTTTTAGTATCAATTAGCATCTGATTTTTAAAGTATTTGCAAATTCGCAAATTTCGCCTATTTATTTTGTGCAGTTAATTGCACAAAGTTGTGGTCGTTTGTGTGGGTGATGAAAAATGTATTGATATATTGATCAATAGTTGATGCAAAATAAATGTACTGGAGTAGCCCTTTATTTGTATTTTTCTTGCTTTATTTCTGCTGATGAGATGTTTTCTGTCCTCCAGGTGGTTTGCCCTAAGTCATGGCGGACAGGAGAGCGGAGAAGTCATGTGAAGAAGCCAGTAAATCGTTAGCCCGGCGGGAGTATGAGGCGGCTGTGAGCCACAGTTCGGCTGCTCTGGTGGCACTCGTGCCCCCAACCTCACCACCCGGAGCCCCAGTGTCCCCCAGTCCTCCAGCCCTCAGCGCTCCGCTCCGCAGCCGCGCCCTGTTGTATCGCATCGCTGCCTTGCTACAGCTGGTCAGCATGCTCTTCTTTTACGTTTTGTAAATTTTCATAAAGTCTGTGTAATCCCTCATTTGTCCAGGAGTATTCCATTGTAGAAAAATAGTCACAGCAAAGGAATCTGTTTCTACATTTTCATGAAGATTCACAACCAGTAGGATGTTATCTTCTTGGTTTATTGATAAATATGCAGAAATGTAGGGGTGGGCAATATTGACTCGAATGAATCTCTTCATTTTTGTTTTTCATTATTCTGATGATGGTATTATGGCAGGCCTAAGTGCTAAAACTGCCTTTTTAAATGTCATTAATGGACTTGAAAGTTGCCCACGAAAGTGCAGATATATCACTATAACTTTTTCTGAAATGGTCAAATCACTTCATGGTCCTCATTTATCAAACTTCCACATTTCACGTCCCTCCTCGCTGACCTCATCACGACCCTCCGGGCGGCCCTCCTCGCTCCCCTCCTCGCTCCTCTCTTTGCTGCCCTCCTCGCTGCCCTCCTTACTCCCTTCCTCGCTCCTCTCTTTGCTGCCCTCCTCGCTGCCCTCCTTACTCCCTTCCTCGCTGCCCTCGTCACTCCTCTCTTTGCTGCCCTCTCGCTCCCCTCTTTGCTGCCCTCCTCGCTCCCCTCTTTGCTGCCCTCCTCGCTCTCCTTTTTGCTGCCCTCTTCGCTCTCCTCTTCGTTCTCCTCTTTGCTGCCCTCCTCGCTCCCCTCCTCGCTACCCCGGAATTTAATTTTCCCAAGGGCCAGATTTTTGAAGGGTCAAAACCTCTGGGCCGAAGGTCCACAATTGTAACAACATATTGGGTCACACAAACACTGTTTCAATAAATTTAGTTTATACAATAAAATAACTGCTGATGGATACTTTGCAAAATTGTCCGCCCAGTACTGAACCAGAATTAAACTTGGACTAGAGTAGTACTGACCAAGTCTGAACTAATTCAGAATCAAAACAGGTCTAAAGCAGAATTAAACAAGGACTAAACCAAGACCAAACCAGGTCTAAACTTGTGCTAACCCAGAATTAAACCAGTAAATAAGATTTATTATTATTATTTTTCATATTAGGAAGATGTGTCGTGGGCAGGATCCATCACTTGGAGGGCCTGATTTGGCCCCCGGGGTTTACGTTGAATAGCCCTGCTTTAAGCTATTACATAGCTGTGCTTTCGGAAGCTGAATCAATTGATTAGGCTATTCACCTTATTCCGGAAGCCCTTCTGGGCGCTGCCATATGACGTAATCCGTCTTCCGGTTGTATTAGTTAACATAGGGCTGCCAACTTCAAGAGAAAATAAGTTCTAAACTAAAACGCCGCAATATTTATGTTCTCCTGTCCGATAAACGTAGCTTTTTGTCATATTCCATGTGTCTGTGCCATAATCTTGTGGGTGAAGCCACTTCATTCAAATGACGCCGCCTTTATCATCAGCTGCTCATGGGTACGCACAGGTTCATAAATACCACACGTCCTCTGGCGTATGGACAAATACACAAGCGTACACCTTTCTCATCACAAGATAAATGAGGGCCAATCTGAGCTCATCTGAGACGGACCAATAGGAGGAGAAATGTGTCTGGGGTTGAGCAAAAATCTACATTTAACAGAGTAGCCTCAAATCAGGATTTGGCAGCATAGTGTCACAGGAATCTGATCATGGTTTCATTTTTATCACCCAGTGTAAAAATGAGTTGTGCTTTTTCTGCCATTCTTTGTGTACTAGAGATGCACTAACTTTTGTTCAATTCTATTCTCAAAAACAGAAAAAATATGATGATGCTGATGAAGACTGCAAGCATGGTAAGAGAATATTGTTTTGTTTATTTATTTTTGTCTGTTTGTTTTACATAATCTAAATGTACCTAACTTGGATTTGTTTGAAATGTGTACTTTAATCATGTATTGAGAATATTGATGTATTTTATTATTATGAGAGTTGCATGTTAAAAAAAGTGTTTTTAATTCTAGTCCTGGCAGAGGATGTGCCCAGGGGAGATGGTTCGCTTCAGGCCAGCCTGCGTGCCATGCTGTCAGATGGCAGCCTGCAGGAGGTGGCCAGCATCCTTTCAAAAGCCTTGTATGGAGAAGCACTGGTATGAATTAACTTGTCTAAAACAAGTCGGCAACAGTAGATGGTATCTTAACTGTGAATAGGACCACGGGTTATTTTAAACTACAGCACATTGCAATACTGCCCGAGACTGGAAATGTGTAGTGTATTTGAATGTTTGTAATACAACATGGTTTTCATTTTCAAATGATAAGCAAACTTTTTTTATCTTTACAGAATGGTATAGTTTCAAAAGACCTAACAAGGTTAAAAATGCTCTTCTCAGAAGTACAGGTTAGTGCTTTTTTTAAAAAAAATTATCGAAGGGTCACTTGTACCATCCATCTGAACTTGCTTCATTATTGTGTTTTTAGGCTATAAATACACAGACAGTGTCAGAATACACTGAAGACCAAGACGAAGGTAAATGCTAATACATTTAATCCAAAACTATATATTTAAAGAAGTGTTGAATTGACGTCTTGGCTATGCACTAACAGAGCTTCAAGATGGCTGGCAGTTCCGCCCTCCTCCGAGAGGAGTCACCAGCAGTGAGGAGTACACCCTCTGTAAAAGGTAAGGAGCACAAGAAGTCTCAAATTACTGTTTGCTTTGTAAACATATAAAAACGAATGTGAAGACTACCTATGTAAGCGTTTTTATTTTGATCCAGGTACTTGGAGCAGGGTCTATGCAGGTATGGAGCCCAGTGCACATCAGCGCACTCTCAGGAGGAGCTCATGGAGTGGCAGAAGCGCTATGCCTCACGCCTCATCCGCCTCAAACAGCAACAGGAGAGCAAACACTTCACGGAGAACTACATGGAAACACTCATAGAAAAGTGGATGAACTCACTCTCCCCAGAGAAAGTGGTAAGTGTGTGAAGACGGGCCAACATTTCTGCTATATACATATGTTGCGTGATAAAAGATGAAAATTAATGCATTGTGTAAATAAAAGTATATTAATAAAGGAAAGGTAGCTTGGTAACATTTTTACATTCTCTAAATCCTGTTTTGTTTTCAGCTAAGTGACAGTTTAGAAGGAGTGAATGTACAAACCAGCTCCAGCCTCTCTGTGACTGTCACTTCCAAAAAATCGTCCCACTCCTGGACCTTCTCCTTGTTCTGCAAGGTACTTGCAATTCTAATTTCCATTATGCAAATGTGTATTTCCAATTGTATGTTGGATGAAATTTTGGGTGATTTTAATAATTTACAAAATGTATTAGCCTGCAAGAAAGTTACACCGGATCGCCTTGCTCTATGACGCACACCGGCCACACTTCTCTATCACTGGAGTTTCAGCAGGGGAACAGCTTCAGTCAGTCGCCGCCGGCTCCCAAGAGTGGACTCCTGGAGTGGAAGCATCAGGTCTGCTCCATGCTCATATAGACAAACACTCATTCTAATCAGAAGGCTGTAATTAAAACATCTATGTTTTCCCAGACAATGGCCTTGACCACTGCATCTACAAAGTAGCAGTTGGTTTTGCTACAGAGATCTTCGGTACCTTTCGACAGACTGTTGTCTTTGACTTTGGGTCAGAACCTGTACTTATGCAGAGAATAATGGTTGATGCAGCATCAATTGAAGGTAAAAATGTTTAAGGTATACCCCGGAAACAAATATAAACGCAACACTTATTTATTTTTTTGCTCCCATTTTTCATGAGCTGAACTCAAAGATATTGTTAAACATTTTTCAAATACACAAAAGACCCAATTCTCTCAAATATTGTTTACAAATTTGTCAAAATCTGTCTGAGCAATTAACTCAGTATCTGGTACGACCACCAAAATGGCCGACCGAAGTTGCTGGATATTGGCAGGAACTGGAAAATGCTGTCGTATATGCCGATCCAGAGCGTCCCAAACATGTTCAGTGTCCATTGTTGTGCCATTCTTCCATAACCATCACCTCATAATGCACAGCCCCATTTCGCAAGGATCAGTACGCAATTCCTGGAAGCTGAAAACCTCGCAGTTCTTGCGTGGCCAGCACACTCACCAGACGGCATGTCACCCAGTGAGCATATTTGGGATGCTCTGGATCGGCATATATAACAGGGTGTTGACGACTCTGATTTAAATAACTGTACTTTTCATATATCAGATCTTGAACATCTTATGGCTGCAAGACAGCAACTACTGATGACTGCAAAGCGCTGGGATGCTTCATGTAAGACCATTGTGGAGTTCACTTCCAATGAGACCATGGCCGATATGGAGCGCAGCTTACTGTCCCGGTACCAGATCCCCCTGTCAGCAGACCAACTCTTCACCCAGTCTGTGCTGGACAAGACTCTCACCAAAGACAACTACCAAGCCCGGCTGCATGACCTGCTCTATATAGAGGAGATTGCACAATACAAGGAAGTTAGCAAGTGAGTACATTCACGTCCACAAAGATTTTGGATTCACGTTTTCTTTACTGGTAAGCAACAAAAGATTTGTGTTTAATGGCATTAGTCTACCACTGGGTGTCAGGCTTTCCTTTCATTTGATTTTGTCTACTACTGTAAAGATGATGGCGCCTCTTAATTTTTGTGCATTTACTTACTTTTATTATTACTTGCCTTTACATTTATTGCATAAAACATTGTTTACTAAACCTAGATTCCAATGTTTGTCCATGCAGATTCAACATTAAAGTCAACCTCCAGCTTGTGACAAGCTTTATGCTCACAGGCATTTCAGTTGGAGCAAAGTATGCCCAAAATGGACAACTTTTTGCGCGCTTCAAACTTACAGAAACATTGTCTGAGGTACTACTGTTCAATATATGCACATCATCACAAATCAAATACTCTTGACTTAATTCTAATTTCAATACTTTTCATTTTCTTTTGTAACTAGGACACATTAGCAGGGCGGCTAGTGATGACCAAGGTGAACTCAGTCCTTGTTTTACCACTGGGTCGTGAGGGTACCAGCTGCCAACAACCGCCCGGGGTCAAAGAGCGCGTCTACGAGGCTGTGATTGAGGAGAAGACCAAGGACTACATCTTTCTTAGGATCTGCAAAGACTGTTGTGACGAGCTAGGCCTGCTACCAGACAGGGAAATACAGGTGCGTGAGTTTAATTGGAGTGTCTTTCACTCTGTATTTATGGACTAAAGGTAGATATCCTCAGCTCCATCTTCATGGATTTAGTTCTTAAAAAAATTCCTGGCAGTTAATGACGGCTGATTTTCCTCCCCCAACATTGCAGTGTGTGCTAAAGAGAAAAGACTTAACGGTTATCAAAACTGTCACCATGTCATGGAGGGAGTTAATCTTCTTATTTTGCTGCATGTGATCCTCCTGCCATTTCCTTTTCATCCATTTTTGTTTTCAGTTCAGAATCAAAAAGGAGTTTATTGTCAGAGGGGGAGACTCGAGTCACATGACTTGACTCGAGCGGCAATTCTTGAGACTTAATTGACTAATGGACCACGAAGAGTTGATTTAGGACTTGCCCTTTGTGACTTGAGACTTGACTTTGACTTGAGCCTAATGACGAGTTTTACGGGCTGATTATATTTCTTAAGAACTATTTTGTGTTTACAATTGCCATGTGCTCTTATACTTTCGGGTTCACAACCGCAGTACTTCAAATATTTTATTGTTGTCAGGATCAAAACATAAATTCCTGCTACAGTGTAAATGGATTCACTAATATCTTCAGTTTATTTAAGATAAGATAAGATCACCTTTATTTGTCCCACAATGGGGAAATCCCAGTGTTACAACAAAGGGTACAGAAGCAGATTATGCACAGTATAATAATAAAAACAGATAACTTTAGAAAAAGAAAACTCTTATGAAAAAACTTGTTCTTTTTATAAAAGCAAACTTTATTTGCTTTTATAAATTAAATGCTCTGTGTGGCACTGAACATAATGAGTTTAGGAAGATTAGGCAACACTCGCATGCATGATGACTTGAGGGGACTTGAACTAAAAGCAGAAAGTCGACTTGACTTGCTTGACCCTTGTGACCTGGTGACTTGGACTTGTGACTTGCACATTGGTGACTTACTCCCAGTTCTGTCAATGAACAGGAGTCGTAAACTAGGAACTGGCTTTGGTATTAAGGTGCAACATACAACAATGAATAATAATAGTTGCAAAATATATCAAAAAGGGCATGCATAACATTTAGAATTTACAAATAAAATAAAATAGACTTTGTCTGAAAATATACACAATTTACAGTTGGTCAGAATAGGTCAAAAAAGTAAGTAGTGCAACGAATGGTCATTGGTTTCAACGGCAGAGGAAAAGAAACTGGCGGGAGGTTCTGCCTGGGTGATGGTGGTGCCGAGGAAGCGGAAGGAGTCCACGGTGGTGATGGGAGAGTCTGTTAGGGCGACGGGGGGCTGGGGGGCTGTGACTTTCCTGAAGTCCACGATCATCTCCACTGTCTTCTGGGCGTTGAGCTCCAGGTTGTTAGCGCTGCACCAGGACACCAGCCGGTCCACCTCCCTCCTGTAGACCCGTCTGAGATAAGCCCAATGAGGGTGGTGTGGTTGGAGGTGGTGGTTTTGATGTTTTATATTGGTGCATTTTTTAAAATCATTTTAAGCCTTTTAAGTGTTTTATTCATTGACAAGCATGTTTGTATAAGATATTGTTTTATGTTTACTTCTTTGGATCGTCGCACAGAACTTGACAGTACACTGCTGACTGATTTGTCAGGTTTTTACCCATGAATCGAAGAGATTTTTACATGCGCTGTATTCAGTTCTTAAAACCACATTTTAAGAAGTGGGTTGACTTGCCACATGATTACAACATTATTCTACGAGTTATTGTAGCTATTGAACATTTGATTTAATTTCGTCTTTGCTCTTTGTTTCAGGTGGAGCTTCAGTTCCAGTTGAACAGACTGCCACTGTGTGAAATGCACTACGCTCTGGACCGTGTCAAAGACAACACCATTCTGTTTCCCGATGCAAGCCTTGTCCCAACAATCCCCTGGAGCCCCAACAGGTCAGAATCGCACCATTCAAGTTCATGTTCGCACACTCATGCTAAACAGTAAAAACGAATGTATTTTGCATATGAATGTAGAAAATACAATGTTAATGCGCACAAGAATTTGTTGCAAACATAAGTGAAAGAATAAGCCTGTGGAAGCACATTATAAACCTGTGCATTTGCCTTTGCACACTGAAAAGCGATCAGCTTTTCTAAGCTTCAGATGTGTCTGCATTTGGACAGGTGGGTCGGCACACGCAGAAATCCTTATACAAGTCAAAAATAATCCTCTTGTCATTTTCGCAGCTGCTGCATCCTGCCAGCACACTTTGATTGTGTGACATTTCTTTGACTTGCAAAAAATAAAAGTGTACTGCACTTTAGCTACTGCAATTTAGGGGCAAGTAAAAAAATAATTGTGGTCTTGACTATAAAAGACTATTGCTGTTGATGACTCAAATTCCGCCTAATTTCTCTTGTTACTGGACCTATAGTCACTAATGTATTGGGTTAAACTCATGAGGATTTATTTTTTTTACTAAAAAATACCAAGTAATCGATACAGAAGTACAGGCTGAATCCCCCCATTGTCTGGATCTCATCGGTAACAGAGGAGAAAAGAGGGCCATAGACGGGATTGACCGTGGCAGTGTTTTTTATACAATGGTGGCTAGCAGCAGGTGCGGGTTAGAACGACACGACACGCTTTCAAATATGCAGGGAACAAATGGGATGTAAAAAGAGTTTTGCCTTTACCTCAGGCCACAACAGGTGGTCTTTTGGGGTCCATTTTCTTTCTCCCTATAATGAAAAAAGCCAGTTTGTTCCTTAACTAAAAAAATTTCTGCCACCCCCAACAGTCCCATTCTACAATCTGAGAACAAGCATTATTTTTCTATTTTCTCTATATTTAATCCTGCGTTAAATCTTGTGAAATTGTAGGCAGTGGGACGAACAGCTGGACCCTCGTCTGAATGCCAAACAGAAAGAAGCTGTCCTGGCCATCACCACACCTGTGTCTGTCTGCCTGCCTCCAATCCTCATCATTGGCCCCTATGGCACAGGCAAGACCTTCACCTTGGCCCAGGCTGTCAAGCACATCCTTCGCCAGGACAATTCCAGGTTTGTGTATCATTTTGTCTGAGAGAACTCGCCTTACACCTTTTCTGTGTAATCCCTCATTTGTCCAGGAGTGTTCATTGTAGAAAGATGGAGGTTTAACTTTCAACCGACCCGTCATATATAATAGTGGTTATAGCCATGGAGCAGGAGAAGCCCTGGGCATTCTGAGGCTAATCAGGTACTCAGGGATGAGGGAGCGACAGTCAGTTTACTATAGGATTTGAAACTGTAAACACCCATCGTCAAGTAGGCCTGGTGGGCAGGACCTACTCAGAGTAGAATAAATATCCGAGTTCCCAGACTCGATCCGCAGATTGAGAATGCTTCTTGGATGAGAGTCGAAGCATCTTGTTTTTCTAAAAACAGTGTCGAGATGACTACAAGTGAAGCTTTTTCTACAACCTACACCTTTCTGATAGGCAGTTGGTTTGACATTTCAACTTAGAATAACTGAGTTGCTAAATTGTGTGCAACAGAGTGTTTATTCATGAGACTATGCACATCTCTACCATGTTCTTTTTGGTCAGTGAATCTGGTTAGTTTGATTACCAACACATCTCAACAGGCTTAAAGTGCATCAAATGATGCCACTTCACATCAACATTCTGTATTGGCTTCTTCTATCCTTAGTGAGATTTTTCTCAGTGTGTAGATGCCCACAGGAAGGGTTGTAATTGTTTCAATTTGAAGAAAAGCAGTGTAGCGGACGCCTTAAATGGTTCTCTAGTCTTAATGAAAAATGAACGCTTACATAGCACAGTGTCCTCCGAACCGCAGCCAGCATTTGTTCTCTAAGGAAAGATGATGTATATGTAACATGTAAAATGTGTCCAAATGCAATATTTATTCCTCATTTCAGTTCACTCAACGGACATTAAATATTCCATCTTTACAATAAATTATTCATGTGTTAAAGGCTGAGACAAGTGAGATGTGTTTACTTTTAACGGTGTAGAATGTTGGAAAAAGTCAAGTTTCTTGACTCCAATACACGTACTTCTATTGCCAATTTTAATACATTTAGAATTTTATGTTTTGTAGTTGTATAATATATTTTTAATGAGAACAGATCAACATTTATTGGGGTTTACTTTAGATATATATTTTGTTTATTTGACTTATTTATTCAAATCTATGAAACACATTTCTTTGTGATCTACCAAATAAAACATTATTTTAATACATTTGCTGCTTACTGATTGTAGCTGCTGGTGGCAATTATTTAAAGTCTCTGCTGTGAAGAGTCACTAAATAGTTCCTTGTGTGTATTGCGTGACCTTTGAGTCTTTTGTCTCTACAGGGTCCTCATCTGCACACACTCTAACAGTGCGGCTGACCTTTACATTAAGGACTACCTTCATCCTTATGTTGACGCAGGAAATGCACATGCCAGACCTCTCAGGTAGAGTTTTCTCTTATCTCATCTATAGAACTATATGCTCACATGGATTTTATTCACACACCACCATTTCTAGAAATGTAGGAGATCTGAGTAATTTTTATCTACATTAAAATGTTTTCATTTAACTTCCTATAGTTTAGGAAGGTATTCTTGAACCACTTGCACTGCCCTTTCCTACACTTGATACTTAAAAATGTCCACAATCCCAAAGGTCACAAACGACAAAAGCTATGCTTGCCTTGACCTGGCATGACAGCTGAGGAAAAAGTATTACCACACGGGGGCAGCGGGGGCAGCCACAGAACTTGTTTTATTTTAAAGGAGAGCCCGAAGTCTTCCAGAAGTACAATGATGGATGGTGATGGATCAGAAATCAGAATGGATCATTTGGTGTCGTGAACCAGCCAAATCAAAACATGTTTAAAATAAGTGTTTTTTTAATAATAAATGCATATGTTCTAATGATGGTTGTCATGTGTGGTTTTTCAGGGTATATTTCAGGAACCGCTGGGTGAAGACGGTGCACCCAGTCGTCCAGCAGTACTGTCTCATCTCTGGGACACACCACATTTTCCAGATGCCCACCAGGGAGGACGTCCTGAGGCACCGTGTGGTGGTGGTCACCCTCAGCACCTCCCAGTACCTCTGCCAGCTTGACCTGGAGCCAGGTCAGTCCCAAGTTTATCAAGTCTGACTGAAATTACATTTTATGACTGAGTTGCCAAATCAATTACAATTCAACAATATTTGTTAAGAAAAAATTACCGAGGAAACCCCATGAAGTTTGTTTCCTTCCAAATCCATATTTTGAAAATGTCATATACACTTTTTGTGGTCTTCCTCTGCAAACACTGTCTGGCCGCTGTTTCAAACGGCCTGGAACTCATTTAAGTTTTGTAAAAGGCAAACCAAAACAAACCAATTTATCAGTGCAAGCTAATAACCAGCTCTAATGTGTCAGCAGTGGGGTTTTTCTGTGTTGCTTGGGAACACCATCTGTCTGATTCTAATGTACCTCGTATCATTAAGCCTCCGCTCCATGTTCTGTCTTCTCCTTCTTGCCCATTCTGCACTGGGATTAACAAAGTCTCAGTTGCAAACAAAGAAACAAGTCGTCTTTTCAATAACCACCTCCAGGATTTAATTGACCTTGTTGTCTGCGTATTGTTGTTGGCTGGTTTGTTCTAGACAACAACAATAATGAATGCACTGATGTTAATGTAGGTAATATAGCAACCATTTTTTTTTGTTTATTTGTTAAATGTATTTATTTTTCTGGAAAAGAAAGCCTTGGTCATTCCTCTTCTATAGATTAATTCCAGGATAAAATTCATAAAGTTCAGACTTAGACTGTTAGGCTGATTACTAATTTGGTAAAACACTTGTAAGCTCTGTAAATGTAAAGTGCCTCGAGTGCCTTGAAGGTAGACAAGCTCTGTATAAATATGACCATTTTTACCATTTGATGAATCACATATGAAACAAAATCACAATTTGAATGGTTACAATGATCAATTTTCAAACGCTGCACTATGTCACCTGTTTTGCCAAGAATTTTCCACAGTATGGCATTAATCTTAACCATCTAGCATGAGCATAAAAACCTTAGTGCTGTGTGCAAAATATGAATATTGTGATTTATTGCGATGGACTTCTTAACAATGAATATATCGACCCAGAGATGCGCATTGCAATACAATCCTGTATGTACTATTATTATTACTTAAAACCTGACACGTCTTTCAGATTTGCTTTTTTTTATTGCACTTCTGTTCATGTACCACCAGCGTTATTAGACCAGAGAAAGGTTGTAGCTCAGAAAATGTAATTTGGTTTCGACATGTGTTCCGAGGGCCTTCAGCGGTGTCCCAGGTGAAACATTAAGCGCCCTCGCATCAGCTGCTCTGAGCTCTATAGACCCTGACTGTCTCTTTCCAGACTGTATTTAATGTGTCCTCGACTGCCTGGGGAAACGCACACATTGTGAATGACTCATGAGTGTCATTTTAGAATCCCATTTGTTATTCATATGGTTCATATTGAGCTGCATTCAACAGAGCTCCCAAATGCAGTTTATGACACGAATATGAGAAGTGCCTCAATGATCAACAGAGATGTACATGACTCAAAGCAAAATGTGTATGAATTTAAATCCCTGCTTTTGTATTTAAATGGTATTATAGGTGCTAAAATTACTCAAACATATCATTCACTTGTTACTCGTGTCTTCATGGCTAAGCCACACTTGTCCTCCTGTCTATTTATGCAGTCAGTATAGATCATTAAACATAACTAATATCTAAGGACAATAAAAGAAGTTCTAGTTTATGTGGGTAGTTTGTGCAATAGTCCACGTTCTGCATATTATCCGTTCTTATTCACCTTATTCCAGACGTTGTAATCCTCTTTCCGGTTGTATTATTTTACACAGAGCTTCCAATCGCAATAGCAAATAAATTCTACACAGACTACAAAGCTATTTTCAGCCCTCCCAAAGAAACAGTGCATTGTTGACTTGTTGGTGCAAAACAACTTTGAACATTTGACACAAATCAACTTACTTTATGTAATATTTTAGAGGTGAGACGTTCCTTTTTTTCCTGAATTTACGAGAACAGAATTCCTGCTCGACCGGAAGTGCCAATCTGTAGCAGAAAGGGGCAAAAGTGGGTGGGTCGGAATGAGGTTAATCGTGCCACCTAAGCAGGAGCTAACTGAAAGGTTTTTCTCTCGCCCTATTAAAAATATGCACATACTACAAACCATTTGGTGAACTTAAAAAGCAAATTTTGTATTATTATTTTCAAAGGACAGCTGACTCCGCCTCGCTCCTGCGAGGCCATGTTGTAGTTGTTTGTTTTGCTCTTTGACAGTCTCGGAGCTTATTGGGTTTTTTGCTTCCACATCCCATATCTGCTCTCGCTGGAGAAGGGGTGCTCTGGCTTTGGAGGCTGTTTGCTGGTTGTTTTTCCACCGCTCTCTTCCCCACTCGCTGCGCTCGCACTCATTTGCCATGCCGTTTCATCCTCTCACTCTCTTCAGCTCCATTTGAGCTTTTGAAATCAGGGTTAAGCTACAGTTCCTACTGTACCATTCCTTTCAAAAGCTCCACAAAAGCTTCCCTTTGCCTTACGCAGACAGTGAAGCTACCTATAAAAGGAACTACTAATATGAATTCTCTTTTAGTCATTTTTAATGCACAAATGGCGTTACAGAAACACAAGTGAAAATGGCCTTTCTTTGCACATTATGATAAATTGATAAGAAGCATTATTTAGACAGCGCAGTGAGGTTTCCCGAGACACATGCACTGTAGGCCTAACACTTAGACTGAAACAGAAAAGATGAAAACAATTGCTGAATTCTTACTTAATCCCGCCACAGGCAATACGTCCTGTTCTGAACCAAATATTGCACTTTTTACCCCTCAGTGTATTCGTTCCTTGTATAAATCTTGATAGTCCTCTGTCAGATTTACCATTAAGAAACTGCTCTGATAGACCTGACTTTATAATGGTTATTTAACATGTATTAAATAACTGTTTTCTATAGGACTCTTCAGTCATATCCTCCTCGATGAAGCAGCCCAGGCGATGGAGTGTGAGACGATCATGCCTTTTGCTCTAGCTAACAAATCTACTCGCATTGTGTTGGCTGGAGACCATATGCAGGTATGGGCCACAAGCAGTTTTACTTTCAAACATTAGTTTGGTGAAAGAACCGCACATTAAACTTCTGGTTGCACTCTGAAATGAGTGTGTTGTCAGTGTTTTCACCGGTTTCAAATGCAAAAGAGCAAACGGCAGCCTCGACAGCCACTGATGACGCCAACGTATTCTGTCACTCTAACTGTTCAGCTACAAGGATTAAACTCTAAATTGTCTGCTTCCGGACAATGCTCTGAATGCCAATGAGCAGTTGTAGACGAGAAAATGTCTCTTTTTGTCTGTGTGATTTAACAAAGCACAAGATTTAGCTGGGTTAGTCAATGTAAAAAAAATATGTATACATTTGTGTGTAAAGTTCAATATATTTGTAATTTAAACAAATTTGACACTATCTGTGTTTCCATCACCTTATTTCTACCTGCCACATGTTAAAGTATTGCATAAGTAACGGGAGGTGAAAACGCCATTATAGCATTTAGAACCCTTAATTCTTGCAAAAGTTTATACGCTCGCTTCCAGTGGATTTTGATTGAAGCGCATACCGGTTCTAGCAAAGCTAGACAACAAAGGTGACAACGCATACATTTATGAATCAAATGTTAAAACCCTTGCACCCTCATGCTGGTCGTCTTGCCCAGCGAAACAAACGTTTCCACGGCTGAAGCTCAGGCTAAAAACAAAAACGGCGAACCAATTCATAACTTGTCCGGATACACATGTGCACTGCCTAACCTTAAATAGAGGAGGAAAAGCTGCTTGTCCAGTGTTGCTATTGCGGGACTTAAGCGTTCGTGCTGCACTTTGGCAAAGATAGACACTGCAGCCTTTTGCTTGGTGTTAAACCTATGCTATTATTAACGTTTAAACATCATGCTCACCACAGAAATGTGTGCAGCCAGCCAGCTAACAGCTAAATATAATAACCAACATCTAGTTATGCACTCGAACGCTTGGATGAAAACTGGGTTAAACGCTCATGTGTGTGCACTTTTCTTTTATACAGGTGGACGCACGGGTATTGCGATGAAAGTAAAATTGAATTGCCTTTTATACTCTCCTTGCTTTTGTTTGCAGCTCAGTCCCTTTGTATACAGCGAGTTTGCTCGAGAGCGTAATCTTCACGTGTCCCTGTTGGATCGGCTGTATGAGCACTACCCTCTTGAGTTCCCTTGTCGCATCCTTCTGTGTGAAAACTACAGGTCCCATGAAGCCATCATCAAGTAAGGCTGAACTTCTACCACTGTCCCATGCCTGCACAAGGGTTTATATTATGTCACTATTTTAGATCATGCATTGACAGCACTCAGTAGAACCAGAATGTGAACTGCTACACAGACATAAGAATAACCGATTTGTTCACATTTTGTCTGTTTTGCAGCTACACATCAGAATTATTTTACGATGGCAAGTTGATGGCAAGTGGGAAGCAGCCTTCACATAAAGACTTTTACCCGCTGACATTTTTCACAGCCAGAGGAGAAGACGTGCAGGAGAAGAACAGCACTGCCTATTACAATAATGCAGAGGTATCGTACATTTTATAAAGAGTTCTATGAAAGACTTGGCTGCAAATGTGAAGGCAATTTTGTTCCTGTCAGTTCAACGCAGGACTTGTGAATTTTAACAGGATAAAAAATATAAGTCTGCCCTAAAAAACTGCAGGTAAATGACCACCCTGAACAAAAATACCTGTAGCTCCTGAGAATTGTTCATTTGTAGTCATATTATGTCACTTCGTATAGTATTTTGTATCTTTTATTGTGGCGTTTCCTTTCAAATTGTTACGAGTTTAATTGGATGATGATTTACGGCAAAACGGCTCCAAAGCTGCAGAAGGTCAATCATTGCTGGCAGTTCACATCTTTCACACGGCCCAGAATTGAAAAATACATTTGTAGCTAAGACTTGCGCCTTTACAGAATTGTTATGTGAACTGTGTTGTGTTCAAGAAGTAAATAAATGTTTTTTGCTTGCACAGTCCTTTGTTTTGTACAGTTTATATTTCTTCTTGCAGGTTTTTGAAATCGTGGAGCGAGTGGAGGAGCTGAGAAAAAAGTGGCCTGTAGCGTGGGGCAAGCTGGACGAGGGCAGTATTGGCGTGGTGTCGCCGTACGCCGACCAGGTGTTTCGGATTCGAGCAGAACTCCGAAAGAAGAGGATGCATGAAGTCAGCGTGGAAAGAGTTCTCAATGTTCAAGGTATTAACAACCGGATCATTCTAATCAAGAAAAAAGTATTGTTTTTTTCCTTATTGAGAATTTAGTAAGTTGAACAATGTCTTGAATAAATTTATTTTTATTTTAAATAGTCATATTTTGAGCATCTTATCCATTATCTGGACTTTACAGACTTTTTTTTTTTAAATGACAACTACAGTGGCATTATTATATCAAAATGTCAAAGATATTTGTGAATTTTTCTGATAAAGAATTTTAAAATAAAGTGCATTATCTTGAAGCTTTCAGTCACCATATTTAAACTTTAATTTGATTATCGTATTTTAAGATTCTCAATGTACAATAGCAATAATGGTTTGACAAGTCGACTAATCATAAAATGAATCGCTCACTAGTCGACGCAGCCCTCGTGCTATCGTCGGGTCTGATCAACTGGGGTCTGATGTAGAACGTCTCCCCTCCACAACGTGTGTGTGTGTGTTTTATGGTTGTTTTTGTGGTGTTCTGTTCAGAGCAGAATTTTTTTTAGAAAAGAAAAGACAATATTTAACCCACGCATCATCTTTGAGGGTAGCACAAGGGTTAAAAAGTAATTGTTAGTTGCAGCTCTACTAGCTGGTTACGATTAATGTAATTCTTCAGGGATGTGCTGAGTAAGGGAATTATGCTACTTTGTGAGCTGAGTTTTAAGAAAGGAAAGTTTTGTTACACCTTTGACAAAACTGACATGCGTAAAACCATGTGTGCAGGTAAACAGTTCCGGGTGCTGTTCCTGAGCACGGTGCGGACCAGACACACCTGCAAACACAAACAGACTGCGATCAAGCGGAAAGAGCAGCTTGTGGAGGATTCAACTGAGGATCTCGACTATGGATTTCTCTCAAACTACAAGCTCCTGAATACAGCCATCACCAGAGCGCAGTCCCTGGTCGCTGTAGTGGGAGACCCCATAGCGTTATGCTCTGTGGGCCGTTGCAGGTAAATAATAATTTGATATGATTTTTAAGCATATTACCGGTACTTAAATGTTTTCATAATTCTGATGCAAAAGGAAAAAATCAAAATCTTTATCTTTTGAATGGTGAAAAGTCCCCAATGTTTTGTCAAAGTTGTTCTCATGAGCATGATATTTATTTAGATTTGATTGATTTAGAGTATTTAGATTCATAAACCAAGTTAACAAACCAACTGGATTTGTCTTGATTATTCAAGTTTCCATGCTATAGTGTTGAATAAACTAAAAAACACTCATGAGAGCTGGTCTGGATTTACATTGGTCAGAGATTACTTAAAAGTCCAAACCTGATTCCTATTACAAAAAACTCATATCATTGTATCCTAATGATGGCCAGTCTATTTAAAATGTGAACAAAGAAACGTGTACTAGGCATACAGTGTTAAAACGTACATCGTTTATGGATCTGTTGCAGAAAGTTCTGGGAGCACTTTATTTCCATCTGCCACCAAAACTCCAGCCTCCACGGCATCACCTTTGAGCAGATCAAGGCTCAGCTGGAGGCTCTGGAGCTTAAGAAGACCTATGTTCTCAACCCACTGGCCCCTGAGTTCATCCCTCGTGCTCTGAGGCCTCTGCAAGGGCACCACTCGGCCCCCCAGCCTCACCACCCCCATCACCACCACGCTCTGCCTGTGTCCAACAAGCAGCAGCTGCAGTCACAACACTCGCCTCCTAAGGTACAGCGACACACTCGCACAGAGATGACTGACTACGTGGCAGTGTTCGATTGGCCTGGCTCTTCAGTCCCTCCTACTTTCTGTTTGAATGCTGGAGAGTCTGAGGCCAGACCCTAGAACAACCGTCACTTTGTAGCACATTTCTCTCAAATGCAGAAGATGAATATCCTCATTATAATTAGATTGCAAACATTTTAGCTCAGATTTACATATTTTATTTACTTTAATGGAGAAATGTGTGTCCTTTGTTGTGTTTTTACTTGTGCGGCGCAATGTATGATCATAACACAAACGGACAATGTAGCTCAATCCGCAGCTTGATTACAGCCATCGTAGAGACAGGATTCTGTTCCAGACCATACGTCTGGTATGTAAAGTATTGTAAAAGCGTGCGTGTGTTGGATCATTTTTATAGAGTTCAAATGTGATTAAATTACACTACAAATGTTCTTATTACTTATATCTTGCAATGGACATTTAAAAAAAAAAAAATTAAATGGCCAGAGCAGGTGGAGGAAAGGCAGTTGTGTTTTTGTTTCCCTGGAGTTGTGATGTCTTCATGTGCCGTCTGTCCTCGCTGTCTCGCCCGAGGTAAAGGTTAACGAAATCACCACAGCTGCCAGCCTCCTGCCATCCCCCACTGGCTTTAATGAGCAGCTCAGCTCCAGTCGGCACTCCTGACACTTGTCTTTTCCTTTACTATCTCAGTCAAATAGCACTCGCTACTTGTTTAACACAAAGACTTAGGGGGTGTTCCATCAAAGTTGCTTAACAAGTCCAGGCTTATCCTGAAAACCTGGTCTGAAAGTAGCTCCAGCTTAAGCCTCAAGTCGTTATTTCAAAGAACAAGCTTGAGTCAAACAACACGAATTCAGGCCTGAGAATTAGGCTGCGCTTTATGTGCGCTCCTGTGGTAAAACTTTTAATTTTTTTTGTTTCTCTTGTAATTTATTGGTTAAGATCTGAAATGTCCACTGAGGTGCTGGTCATCTTTTGTGACAGAGATCAGGTCTAAGCGTACATCAGCGGGGCTTTATTTAAGCAGATCTCTCACTTTATTTTTTAAATGTACTGCTTGCCTCACTTTTTTCTTTTTTAACCCTTTTTTTTTTTTTTTTTTTACAGGGCATTCAAATCATTCAGACCACCTTCCTCCTGATGGATATGGTAAGTGAAATGAAAATGACACTGATGATCATGTGAAATAAAACATTTGTCTCATTTTCAGTGTATGGCATAGACTAGACTTCTGTTTCCTCTTGTATTCCCACACTGAAACTAACTGTTCATCTTCATATATTGATTTAAATCAGATGTAACTGGTCCGGAAGGGGCACGACTGCCCTGAGCTGTTTTGGGGATTAGTGTGTCATTTTAATGCAATGAAGCAAAACAATGTTCTTGCATGCATAAAAGAGAGATGGTCAGTGTTTTGATGGACAAACTTTCTCTTACTGCAGTTCAACCCAATCCGGCTGTTCTCATGGGAAACCCTATCCGAGCGTTTACACCTCCTTTGGGTGCCCCACAGACTGGTATTGGCAAGTCCCCCAGTCCTGTTCAGAGGATCGACCCCCACACAGGAGCCAGCATCCTTTATGTTCCTGCTGTATATGGAGGGATTATGCCCATGCCTCTCCCTGTGAGTGATGCCTTCCTCGAATGCCTGATATGTTTGTTTATATCATTATAAACTGTTAAAACAAATGTTCTATAGCTGCCATGGCCAAGTTATCAGAACCGCTTTCCTGTGGACCCTCGCATCATGAACCACCCGGCAGCCATGCACGCCTACAACTTAAACCTGTTGCAAGCTCCAAACAGAGGCTCGCCCATCCCATACTCTGGGGTCGCCCACCCCTCTCCTTTAGGCATCGGCCAGCCCAGCCCAGACAAAGAAATACAGGCTGAACCCATTAGAAATGGTTTGTCAAAACAATATGTGGGAATGAATAAGAAGTTTATTTGGTTTTATGATTGGGTTTTATTGTGATTTCGTTTTAACTTTATAGGCAAATTGGATAACTGTCCAAAGTCAGAACAAAATCGTCTTCATACACCAGAACGAAAAAGCATTGACATGAAGGACAAACAGGCAAGTTCTGGCAGAATAATACAGATGTTTAGACATGTTAGACAAGTCACAATTATGTGTTATATATTTTGTTTTACCATTTCAGGGGGACTTGGACGTTAGCCCAAATCGAACCTTAGACTCTCAAACAGATGGCCTTGGATTTCACAATGCAATGCTTCAAAGAAAAGACCCCTCCACTGCCCAGAGATCAATGAACTACCATTTGGCTCCGCCCAATGCCGGCTTTGCCTCTCATTCCACCAGCGGGAGGCCGTTTCCCCCACAGTATCTGTCCAGGCTTCCGTACAGGGTCCAGCACCCGGCTCAACAACAGCTCAGTCCTGCTTACACCAGTAACAACCATGGCGCATCGTTCTTCAGTGGGCCCATGGGCGCTCACAGGGTCGTTCACTCCCCCACTGCAGATGGGACAGAGTCTGGAGGTGCGGAAGAGGCTCCCATTAGGACTTCAATGGGATCTGCAGGGGGCCACCATCCAGGCCTGTCCCACAACCACAGGGTCAACAGTTTTGGAGAAGATGTTCAGGATGGAGAGTCTGTGGGTGAGTTTGGAGTTGTTCTTTTTTCTAAAGCTTCACTGTATTTTCATTCATACTGTTTGTTGTTGGACAAAACACTTCACCCACCCTGCCTTTCAAAAACAATTATTCTACTGCCTGTGTAATGTTTTGAGGCAATTAATGTTCACACCCGTCTCCTCAGATCTCCACAATCCCATGTCTCTAGAGGCACTGAACCAACAGCAGCAGCAGCAGGCAGCGCGGTTGGGTCAGTGGGGAGAGGCGGCAGGACCTCTCCTCCAGGGCCCGGTGGCCTTCCCCATTCCCCAGCCTCTCGCTCACCTCCCTCAGCCTGGTTTGGCCCGCATCCCACCTCACTTGCTCCGCACAGCCGGTTGGGGGATTAGTGCTAACACAGAGGACGAGGCTGTTTCTTCTGCCGCCACAGGGCCACCTTTCAACAGGTTAGAGACTGCTCAAGAAATGCTCAAAGAGTTTTTTCATATAATATTTGTTGCAGATTTTGATGATCGTTTCTGATATGATTTGCTGTGTGCAGGTATCCAGGCCTGTTGAGAGAAATGCCTCCTCAAGAGCAGTCCGACTCCAGGGAAGTGTCAGAACTGCAGCCCCCACCTCAGTCGCGGCTGCTTCAGTACAGACAGTCCCGGGCCTCTGCCGACCCCTCTGCCCATCTGGCCCCTGCCTCAAACCACGTCAACCTGTTCCCCCCTGGAGGCTATCCCCACGATGCAGGCCGCGGACCCCTCAATGATGCTGTCATGAACAACCCTCTGCAGCAACAGCAGCTCAATCACCTTTTTAACAGTGAAGGATTTCCTCCTCAGTCACAAACTGTAGATTCCCCACCCTCCCACGTCAAATACCTGATACAGGACCCTCAGTGGCCCCTGGGCGCAGCTGCTGCCACGAGCCCCCCACAGCACAATACCATGCTGGCTAACCAAGGCCACAGACTTCCCTATGGACTGCCCATGATGGCACACGCCAGCAGACAGGAGCAGATTCATCTGATGCAACTCCACCAGCAGCAGCAGCAGCAACAGCAGCAGCAGCAGCAACAGCAGCAGCAGCAGCAGCAGCAGCAACAACAGCAGCAGCAGCAGCG
Source organism: Chaenogobius annularis (assembly GCA_015082035.1). Lineage (NCBI taxonomy): Eukaryota > Metazoa > Chordata > Actinopteri > Gobiiformes > Gobiidae > Chaenogobius > Chaenogobius annularis. The sequence goes on from BJKM01000926.1 coordinate 64,908, forward strand.
CCTCTAGCAGCGCAGCATTCAGAAATCTAGTCTTGAGCTGCCTGCAGCAGCAGCAGCAGCAACAACAGCAGCAGCAGCAGCAGCAGAGCCAGAGCCCAGAGCAGGAGTCCTACCACTCACTGTCGCCCCGAACATCAGCGCCCACGGCTTTGCACAGTGTAGATGAGGTGAGCTTCCTTCACACCGATGGTTAGGTTTGAAAATCTGAAGAAAAAAAACCTGCTTGGACATGCACCCTTTGTTTGCTTTTGGCTTTTACCCAAATTGATGTCAGCATTTAGCTATAGTTAGAAATGTTCTGTTCGTGCATTTATGGTGTACTTGTTTTCACCCGCAGTATGAGCCTCGAGGTCCAGGTCGGCCTCTCTATCAGCGCCGGATCTCCTCAAGTTACCTCGAAGACACCTCTCTGCCGCCACAGCCATGTATTCCTGGCTCTCATGTCCCGCACCTTCAGCACCCACATGACCCCCACCCCTTCCCTTCTCACAAGCCCTGGCCCGCCAATGGAGGTGGTCCCGGCCCGTACCAGAATATTCCTTGTAATGGAGCTGGAACACTTGGTCAACATCGGGACCTTTTAGGTTTGTAGCGTTCACTCTGCGGTTGAATGTTTACTAATAATGATTCTAGCTTAACCCTGAGGTCTCCTTTGTGTTTCTGCCCCTCAGTGTCTAAATGCCACCGTTCCAGTGAGGAGCAGATGAACGCTGAGGCTGCAGCTCAGACACACCTCCAGCACCTTGGACAGTTCCCTCCCCTTATGCCTAATAACAAACCCCCGCCTTCCCAGGCTCCCATAGAATCAGGGCCAAGTCCTCACCCACACAAACCCCCGACAGGTGAGCTGGGTCAAGGACCTCACCTGAGCAAGGCGCCCACCATGTCTTATGCCAGTGCCCTGCGCGCCCCGCCCAAATCCAGAGCGGCCCGGCCCGAGCTGAAGAAGAACAGTGACCCCTTGTCTCTACTGCAGGAGCTCAGTATAAGAGGCTCTAATAGTAGCAATGGGTACTATTCATACTTCCCCATGTCCGAGTGTCACCTTCCCGCACCAAACAAATAAGTATGAAAAAAATAGATATAAAAATAGAAAAATTTTTCTTTTAAAAAACAACAAAAAACATCATATTTCTAAACAAACAAAATAGTGCATTTATAAAACATTTCTTTCTGTAGTTTTGATTGATTTTAGTTGCTTTTTTGTATTTGTCATCCTTCACATATCTGTGACAATTAAAAAAGTATATTAAACGAATGCATTACTAGTATATATATATACATATATATTATGTATATATGAATATATACTTATTATATTACCCACACTTGTATATGTATGTAATGAAAATATAAGGAAAAAAATTTATTAAAAAAAAGACAAAAAAAATGTATAGACAAAAAAAAAGGTAAAATCAGAAAAAGGCCACTTAGCCCCCCACATCCTCCTCACTGAAGTTTGTTTGTTTGCTATAGATTGACTTTTCTTTACATTTTGAGTGGATGTCTTTGTTTTCATAATACTGTAGCTTTGGAATTCAGACTAAAGCTAAGTCGTTAACCGACACTGAAGCGAGACAGAACCGCGTAAAGACATTGATAAAATTTCCTTTAATCTGTACATACACAAAATAGCGACTGAACGGTATTTGCTAGAGACCTCGTCAGAAACGATCATGCTTAAAGGTTACTTTTTATGTTTGGCTATGAATTCTCCAAATGTCCCATGATTCAATAATCCTTATTTTAAAATTAAATGGACACATTTTCTGATTCACTTTCCGATACAATAGATTTTATACCATCATTAGCCATTTCTAACTGTTGTGACAGTCGATGGGTCCTCATAGCTGCGTGGCCTCTGTAACTGCTGAGCAAATGAAATGTGAAGTGCTTTGTTGATGTTTTTAAAGAAAAGGCCGTACTCTGAACGTATGAGAAAGTTGTTGTGTTGGTGGTTGGGAATTTACACTGCCAAACCAAATGTTACCTTTTTAGTCAAATCTTCATCTGCACTGCAACATTACTCCCTATTTATGAAATGAAGCTGTCGATACGCCCATTAAAATGAAGTTCTTTATTTGTCCTTGTACATGACCAATTTGCAGATCAGATGGGTGGTCCAACCTGGCAGAAATGTTTTTGACCCCAACATGTGACAGAAAATATCATTTTGCAGCAGATGACATTTGACTGAAAAAGTTATGTTCTAAACAAACAGGTCAAAGATGTTGGGCTGAAAAAAGGAAAGGTGATGTCACTTAAATGGTGTAACGGAGTGTGTTAACAGTGGGTGCATATTTTGAAATTATTTTAAGAATCAAAAGAGTCGGTATATAAGATTTAAACCTTCTAATCTAAATCTAAACGTTTAACACAGTGGGTGAGGCATAGCTTAATCCAGATTTATGACTTGGCTGAAAACAACACCTTGTAAATATACATTTTCTAGACAACCTGAACTTTGTGAGCACCTCCATTTTGTAGACAATGTTTGAAAGCAATGGAGTAATGCCCCTTTTTGAGTATGCAAATTAAGAAAAAAAGATTCTAGAACTGTAACCACACTTGTGTTTTTAAATGGCGTCTGAGACCAGGAGACTTTCTGTTGCACCTGTATGAGTTCCTTCACTGTACAATAGTTATATTTAGGTATCTTTATGGATTTGTCTTGTTTTTGTCTGAAGTTCACGGCTATGAAGCAATCAGTTCGTTTCTTTTTCTTTAATTTTTTTTAATGCATGTTGAAAATGGCTGGTTTTAAGTTGTTTTATCAGTTTGTATTAATTTGAAAGAAAAGAAATTTTGGAGAAAAAAAAAACACACTTTGATTTAACAGAGTCAAATCTTTTAGTATATTATGTATAAAATCTGTGACATTATCAACTAAACTACTATAGTATTTTGCAAATATGTAGAGTATGTACTTGTCATGATTTCTTTCCTTTTTGTCATGCAGGGCTAACGCTGAAGTTGCTCCCTGATGTTTTGCAAGAACCACAAAAGCGTGTCATTGGCTAATTTCTGAAGTCGTGCAATACTAATAATACATCGCTTATTTGTATTTATTTTGGAAGCAGAAGAGATTGAGCCAAAGACATTTTAAAGGGATTTTTCTCAGCTGTATTTCTACTTTCAGACAGGAGCTGGTGAATTTCAGCTGCCTTTTAAAAGTTGATTGGAGAAACTCTGGCAATTAGGGAGCACATTGTTCTGGCCACATCTTTCCCACCCGCTTTATCTATTTCGGCCGGCTCTTCTGTTGCCGTAAACTATCACTTTCTCCGTTTCCTCATTATTGGGTCTCAAAAATGAACAGATCAGTTTCAATCGGTAGTAGTTATAATAAAGGATTTACTCTGTGTTTCAAAAAGATAATTTTTTCTTTTTTATTGTTTCTTTATTAAAGTGTTTTTATTGAAAACTGCCTCAGTCTTTTTCATTAGCCGCCGTCGTCTTCCGTAGTGATGAATCGAAGCATGCTCAAACCATCAGCTTTAACACTCTGCAAGGAATAGTTTATTTATCAACACAACATTTTTATTGCAAATTCATAGCACAAACCCACACAGCAAAGCCATTGCAGTGGAAAGCGGCATCTCATTTACTAAAGCCACGGTTCTGATTAGTGAGCTCAAATGTCTGTAAATTGATAAAGGATTTGACGTGACTTATTTTAAGCCAGTGGATGTAATTAAAACTTACGTCTCAAATGCTTGAAGCAAAATTGTTGTAGAAATGTGAAGATTTCTTGGGTGCTCACTAATTGTGATTATTCAGGTCACAATAACATCATAATCAATAAAAAATAATTGTAATCATTGTAGGCAGCATTAAAGGGTAATTTCAATTCAATCTAAACTCCAAAAAAGTACTTTTTTTATCTGGCTGTTTACGTGACTCAGTGAGGAATGGCAATCCGTAAAACTTGTGGAAAAAAAAGCAAATTAAAGATTTCATCATTGTTTGGTCACAGTGCCAACAATCGTAAATAATTGTGAAATCGTAATGTTTTGTGTCACAATGTTGGTAATGATAAAATTTGATATTGTGGCATCCCTAGTTTTACGTGAACACATGCAACAACCTGAAGGTCTAGTTTGTCAGTGCTGTACATTGTATTTCAGAATGAGGTTACAGGATTTATAACCTGGCTTTTTTTTCATAGATGAAATAAACAATTTGGGTTTGTGTTGATAAAAGCTTGGGGCAATACAGCAGGTCAATCATTTAAACACAAGACAAAATATGTTCTATCCTCAAATTATGATGAACTCAGCATTTAGAAAACATCTGGGCATACAATGAAACGCAACCGAGCTTCTTTTAATGTTAGGAAAACCATTTTGTCTGCTTGGTGCGAGGTAAAAATGTAAGTAGTCTTAGTGGTTGTTGAGCAGATGTTTACACTGCGGCATTAAATAATTCAAATTAACTGTAGTGGGAAGTTCGGCTGCTTGTACTGAACCAACCGCCCCAGATCAGTGTTTTTCTTATGGTTTTACTTCACACTTCAAAGTTATAATTAAAGCATACAAAAATATGTACAGGATGAGATATTATACAGTACTCCTTAATTATTACAGTCTCTAACAGTGTAGCTGACCGAATAATTTTACACGTTATAAAATATGTCAACAAAAATAATAATAAAAATGCATTTGTCCTTTGATGGTGAAGGCCACTGGTTAAATTTAGCCCTTAGATCCCAGACATTTTGACTGGGGAGTTTCAAAGGCATTCACTTCTATTTGTAACCCACAGCTTCTAAATTACTCCGCTTGCTCGGGCTCAGCATCCATGCAGGTCTCCCACGGATTGCGGGGCATTTGGGGCATGGAGAGGACGAGGAGGGCGATGCCGGTGAGGAAGAGGAGGACGAAGCCGGAGCAGGCGCAGGCGAAGGACCAGCCGTAGTGGTACTCCATCCAAATGGTCTCCTCGCTCTCGATCATGCGTTTGACCGACTGTCGCATCACCTCCAGCGAGATGAACGCGCAAAGCCCTGGGAGAAACGCAACACATCGAGATCAGTGAAATGTGTTGGTCGAGTTATTGAGCCCATTGGCAGAGGTGGGTAGTACTCGGTTACATTTACCACAGCTCACTTTAACTTGTACCTCTACTTGGGTAATATAATGTTACTCTTACCTGAATAAAAGTGTTGGTTATTTTTCCCACTTTGAGGAGGCTAATTCTATAGTGGCAAAAGCTTTATGATGATAATAAATTATCCAAACATTTGCATTTCTCACCTTCAGATATGATGTGTTTTGTTTGTTTGGAAATCTGTGCAATATACCTTTTTGTTTGTCCATTTGTATTAACACAAAAGTCAGATTTTACATCAATATTACCTCCAAACTGTTACTCAATACTCAAGTAGTAGCTTCTCCAAATACTGTACTTTAATACTCTTACTTAAGTCATTATTTGGGTCACTATTTTTTTTTTTACTTCTACATGAATATTATAACTTTAAAGAAATGTTACTCTTACTTGAGTACACGGTGTTACTCCACCCACCTCTGCTCTGCCTATTGTTTTGTCTTTTGTTGTGTCCTTAAGCGAGACACGTCACCCACCTTGTTTGTTTTTTTTTTTTTTTTTTTTTTTTTTTTTTCGTGCTGCTGCAGAACAATGGATGAAAATGAGTTCATTGCTGCAATCTGTGCGTACAACCGCGTGTCCAAGCCTAATACTCCCTAATACTCTTAATACTCATTTATGCCGCGTAAATGATTAGATTGCATCGGTTGTTGTTTGCAAATCGATACATAGATATTGCTCCCATAATCAAGTTCAATTATATATCAGTCGTGCACATGAGTAATCGTCTTCTTACCTGCAAATGCAAAGAACATGCCGGCGGGTTTGAGGAGGTAGTCCCGCCTTTTGCCCTGGCCGGTGCACGAGCACAGCACAGCCAGAGAGCCCAAGATCATGAAGGCCAGACTGAAGATGGAAATGGCAGCTGCCGAGATGTTGTACTCTGGGGGGGGAAAAAGCAGGAATTCATATTTTAGAGACACACAGAAAAAAAGTGTGCCAGTCTACACCAAAGCACTATATCTTTGAATGATATTGAATGATAATTTATACAGAAGAATCGTTTTGAACCTCGGAGGCTTTTCTCTTTCTCTGTCTTCTAAACCTCGAGTGTCCAGACCTTTTTTTTTTCCATCGAGAGCCGCGTATTGAAATATATACGTATCAGATGGCCACAGACTGGTTTGAAAGTGCTGCCAGTTCAGTCTCAGAACCTCGAGATCAAGTCTGTCTCCCACAAAAATGTTATATAATAGTAGAGGATTTTAAACTTGCTGTAAAAGTACTTCTCAGGATAATGTGGGCCAATTCACCAACAAGTCTGAGAGCCAAGAAAAATGTGTCTAGGGGCCGTATTTGGACACCCTTATTCTAAATTGGAAGGTGAAAATGGTAAAAGTAGGACTGCGAGTAAGCGATCTTTAGTTCAGTGTTAAATTGCAACCTATTAAAATTCAGTCAGCAATATATTTTGGATCGTGTCTGGAAACGTGACATGGTTCATACTTTCAGAGCCTGTAGTGCCAGTTCCATGTAAAAGTATGGCAGCTGATCTGGAGAGCGAGAGAGAGAGAGAGAGAGCTGTGCCCGGGGGAGAAACAGGGCGAGCTGGACTTATGTACAGAGATACTGCAATGTAGAGAGCACCTACAACGTTTTATAGGAAAGAGTCCAGTACTTCAATGACACAGACACACCATGAATAAATCATACCAGCTGGAGTTACATCATCATTCTTTTGTAATTATGTTCTCGGTAATTTATTTTGCAATATGCACTTTGGTGTTTCCTGACCTATTCATTAAATAATGACTTTTGTATTTTTGGAAATAATGAGTGCTGCTGGATTATTAACATCCTCACAGGTGGAAGAACTACTACATTTTTTTACTCAAGTACAGATTCATGAGTGAAAAAATGACTCAAGTCAGATTCAAATTGGCACAAAAAATGTACGTTTTGAAGTACCTTCTGAAAAATGTATTTTAAGAGTAAAAAGTAAAAGCAAATGTTTAAGTAAATCATGTGATAAAGATTTGGGCTCGCTGATCTTTGGTCAACAAGAGCAATTCTTTTTTCTTTCTGTTCCAAAGGCTTTATTAGGACAGATGTAGCGTGAAATGGGGAGAGAGAGAGGCATTCGGCGAATAGTCATGATCAGGAATCAAACTATGAGACAACTATGACATGTGCAACGTCTACTGATCTCCAAGCAGATTCTCTAGCACAGTCTTGATTTGAGTGAATACAATGCTATATATTACTGCTCAAAGCTGGGACTTGAACTCAAAATCTTTGTGCAGAATGTCATTTTGACCCCTCAAAGCACACAGAAAGTACTTTTTACTTCAGTCCAGTCCAAAAATGTAGTGGAGTGAAAGTACAGATACTCAACACGAGTAGCGTAAACATACAGCCTTCTTATTCACCCTCATGTGCCATTATGGTTCAGTCTAATGGTGCAAGAGTGAATTATAGCTGGAAGCCTCAGCTCTAGCCAACAGTGCACTTCCAGTGGGCTTTTCATTTACTCTGTTACTCTGAGAAACAGGGGGGAGGGGCCCGATGAATACTGGTATTACGAAGTGAGGCTGTGGAGGTGTGATCGCATGTGACACTCTTCCACGTGTATGTAGTGATCAAACAACATGCTGAGACTCAACACAGACTGGAGAATGGAAGCGATGGGGGCTGGGTGTTAGACAGACTAATGCTGCCTTGTGTGCTTTAAAGAATGAAGAGAAGACAGGAATGGTGAATTGTGACCCCGCACAATGACCATCGAGAGGACGACATGTGTAGGTCTATGCGTACAGTATGTGGGCTCTATATTTAACATGAAATGCGTTTAATGAACTGTGAAGGCGAGCAGGCCTTTTCCACAGTCGGACTGTCACAGTGAACGAAACAGACTGTTATATTTTCTTGATTCGTGGACACAAAGTTGATGTCGATCAGCCAACTATGGGCGACCTCTTTGCTCAGACACACTTCAATAACAATACTTTGATAGGACACTTTAAAAAGAAAACAATGACTTTAATTTTTACGATAATTCACAAGGTTGTTGTTATTGAATAATTGAAACATTTGTATTTCCCTGTTTTTTGTTTTTTACTTGAATTGAATGTAAAATGACAGTAAAATGCCGTCATTAAATGTGTGGCACATTATATAACCACAATTCATAGTTTCATATTTTATTGGCTAAAGAGATCTCCAAGTAAATTTGTGAGGATCAAAATGCATCTGCCAAAATATTTTGTGGGCCGGAGTCAAATCTATGTCCACAGTCAGTTTTCATACCATTTAGGAATATCTTGCTCTTTTCCACTAAACGTTCCTTGCTTTATGGCTTGAACCATGTCCACAGATCATGTGTTTATATTCAATGCATACCTTTTTGTGTTTTGTACTCAAATATCTCTGCATCCTTTCCTGGAGTGAAGTGTCCGAAGTACGTGCAGTTCTCCTCTGGAAAAGACAAAGGGATGGATTTATTACTACTTAGAAGTACACAGTCATAATTAGTTTACAAAGGAGCCATTAGCCTTTGCTCTCCAACAATGATACAGTAGCACTTTGAATTTGAACCGCAATACAAAAAGACAACGCGCACTTGTGTGACCGAGAGCGACTTGAGATGCACTCGAGACGTCAACCCATGGGTTTGAGAAACGTTGCCACAACAAATAACAAAATAGAGACCTTCTATTTCAGGCATAAGTGTTCTTTCCTGATGTGAAGGAGTTGACGCTGTAGCAATAGCGCAATTCAAATCAAAATATGATATTATTTGAACGGGGAAAGGTCCTCACAAAATCCTTCAACACAGGAAGGAATATCTTTTGAAAGGGAAAAAGCCCTCAAGTTGTTGCCAGGACGCTGCAATCCATCGTTCTTCAATGTCACTGCCAGAGTAAAATATGACTGCTGTAGACTTCACAGTCAGTTTAAGTGTGAAAAGGCCTGAGGATATGTGAAAGACTTTATGTCATCAGAAATTGACAGTAATTGTTTCCTGTGAAGTCTCCCAAGACATATGGGTTTGTAAAGTTCTTTAGTATGTCAGTCTTACCCACTATTTTTCTATTTTCTATTTATTTTTCCTTGAGTCGGAGACAAGTCAGAATTCCATGGTAGAATTTGTTGTCAGATTGAAGATGTTTTAACCTGGTTTATGGTTGATATATTTGTAATAACTGGGCCTGTTCATGTGTAACAAAAACTGGCACAAAGTAAAATAATGATTCCACAGCGGCTTTTGGAAAGTGGTGCCATCATTCAACCCCGAAAGGACTTTAAACCATGAGATTAATATTGCAAGTGAGTGAAGCCAATCCCAAACAAATCAAATTCAACAAAGTTAGGATATTTCTTTTCAAAAATAATCAAATAAATCTCCCATAGAGTTAAAAATAGAGTTACACATTTCATCCGACATTACACGACATCAAATTCAAGAATGTGAGCTCAACCTGTCTAATGGATGTATTGCGTTAAAGTGTCAGCTAGTACTCAATTAGTTTTGCTTTGTTGCTTTGACCTTTGTTTAACATTTGACCAGGAATCAGGAATCAGGATATATTTATTGCCATTGTCAGTGAACAAAACCACAACATAGGAACTTGACTTGATGACAGATGCGACATGAGAGACAAAGAGCACCCGGGCTGCTGGCTTTCGCGCGGCGCCGACAAACCTTGAGTCCTTGAGAGGCCTGTAAAGTTGCTGCTCGCATGAAGAATGTAACACGCTCGCTGCATTGCCTTCACCGGTACATGTCATGGATCTGGAGCTCACTGTCTCCTGCCTCTCCACAGCCTCACAGAGGGACCAGGGGCGTTCATGTGGAAATGTGAGTTTCTGCACATTTTCTTGTCTCACTTAGAGCTCAGCGACCCATGATGCGCTCCTACATGCGTCTACTGTGTTTTATAGGAACTTTGAAATAGGCTTGAAGAGCTGTCTTATGTGCGTGGCTGCCAATGTGAAGGTAAAATCATGTTATATAATAGTTTTCTTCACTGCTTTAGATTTATACCAAATTTCCAGATGCTCAAAGTCTCTTTACATTTGAATACATTATTAATTATGTCATACTCTGCAGTGTAAGCTACTGTATTCACCTTATTCACCTTATTCTCACCCACTTTTTTCTCTTTCTGCTGCTATGTTTCTACTATGGATTTACACTCCCGTTCAGCAGTAATTCCGTTCACTTAAGTGGAGAACAAAGGAAAAGTGGGTTAATTTGTGTAAAATGTTCATGTGCACCAACAAGAGAACAAGACATCGTTTCTCTGGGCGGCTTGAAAGAGACATCAGCAGCGCTGTGTAAAATAATATAAGTGGAAGGAGGGACAATTAATGGCAGCACCCATGGAAGCTTCCAGAACGTGGTGAATAGGCACAGGGGTAGACTACAGCCTCTCTAATCACCAATCACTCCCTCACTGCTCAGGTCAGCAGATCAAGCTCTCTTTGTTGTCCCAAAGACCAAAAGAAAATGTAAAAGTTATCGGCCTTTTCAGCTTCAAGACTGAGCTCAAGGAATGAGCTCCCACTGAGCATCAGCCATATATATATATATAAAATAAAATAAAATAAAATAAAATAAAGGGTTGACATAAAAAAGAGCTCAGTGTCAAGGAGTCGCACAGATCACAGACACTGGCTGAGTCTGGTCATGGGCTAATTGAAGTATTGCCAGTAGGATGTAAAGGAGGTAACATTATATAGTGCACCTTGGTCTCTCACATACACAAATGTAAAAAGCTGGCATAAGGACAGTGGGTTACACCAGGTCTTTCTCTTGCCTGTCCACAGTCTCCTGTTACTCTGTGTTAGTTGATTGCATGTTAAGTTATAGCACTTGTCATTAAAATAATGTTTATCACTGCACATAGATTTAGATCATAGGTGTCAAACTCTGGCCTGTGGGCCAAATTTGGCCCGCAATGTAATTATATTTGGCCCGAGAGGCTATACCAAATGACTACTAGGGCTTGGCGCGCCGGTATTATACAGCGCATTCATTCATCGTTACTACTACAAATCCCATTATATATTGTATAGTAATAAGTGTTGCTTGTTCCATATTCAATGTTAAAGCAAATCTTGTTTGGGTCAATATTAAAAGTTTCATTTGTTCAATACTGGCCCGCGACTTTGTTCAAGTTTTACATTTTGGCCCACTGTGAGTTTGACACCCCTGATTTAGATGATGCGACTATTGAAGACTTGTTTAGTTAAAATGATCTCCACCGCAGCAGAGGAGTAGCCACTCAACAGGCAAAACAGGCAATTGCTTGGGACCCCTTGATCACCAGGGGCCCCCTGATCACAGTCTTTAGGCTACAACAGGCTCATTACAGTAGTTAAATCGAATTGACGAGTCTTTCTATTGACTGTAGTTTTACACTTTCACCACAACAGGTGGATGGCATCAGTGAGCCTATCTTCTTTGACATTCTGTTCTTATTCATGGCTTCAGCAACTGCAATAGCTGTGGCATTATATCAATATTTATTGATGGCTTGTAATTTTTTGAAAGTTCAAAGATAAAGATGGGTGGTTTGTCTAGAAAGACCCTTGTGGCCCCAGGACACCCTCGCAATGCCACTGCACCACAGTCTAGTTTGTCTCCTAATTTTATGGCCAGGATTAGGCTGACACAAGTTATAGTATAGCTATAGAATAACTGTTAACTTAACAACAGTTGTGGGCATGACAGTTGTGACCCCTGATGTTAAGTAAGTAAGTACATGTTATTTGTATAGCACCTTTCAGAGACAGAATACAACATACAACACATACAACATACATACATACGCCTGACTGAATAAAAAGGTTGTACAGCCTGTTCTCTGTCAAACAGGGAAATATGACTGGTATTTCCTATATGATCCTATAGCTGCCCTTTCTTTTGGCCTGGTGCACATTAGGCTTCTGGACCCAGCTTTCTGCTCTGTGTACTGCATGTTGTCCCTTGGAATACTTGTGCGGAGTAATTGGAGGAGTCCGTGTTGTTTGGTGGGAGCTGTAAGGCAGTAAGCGTCTCGGGGGAAACGTTTGAGTGAACAGAGAGCCCCAGAAGTATGTCTGATGTTTGCACACGGCTCTGTCACTCAAAACTACACCGGACTTCAACATTTGACTCTAAGACAGCTGAGTATTTACACCACCTGTATTTATAACCAAAGCAACTGCTTTCAGCTCACTGGTAATAAAATTGGATGTTTTCCCTCTTAGTACATTGTGACGCGAGCATGTCTTGTGTCAGGATTCTATTGGCCACAAATGTGTGCCATGAGTAGCACGATGCCTTCTGATACTACATCCCAGCGTGTCATATTTTCCACTTGGTCCGGATTCTCCTTGTGTTTAGGATCTGCTTTATATTGAAGGTTGACAAAAGTTGGCGGGCCTGTGGTTTGAATAAACATTAACGGGTGTCTCCAAATAAAGGAATTGTCCAAGGAGACTGATGAAGTGGATTTTCACTCCAAGCATATCAGACCATTTAAAACAAGAACACCATGAAATACTTTTTAAAGCTCTTAAACCTCTGTGATGAAGAGTTAGCTCACAATAACCATCAGTCGGTTCAGTCTCACCAGAGCCAAATAAAGGAGGGCCAAGGAAAGCTATGTGATTAGAACATATCTCGCACTACATTTGGCTGCATTCACTTCATGCCGATGTGGGCTGGGGCCAATTCTGCATACTCGGCACATGTCTGCCACGCCCAGGCAAATGAGTTAGAGTTACTATCCCAGCTGCTCTGGGAACAGCTGCCGACAGGCGGGATTCCCCACAGTCTAACAGCATCTATGGAGCCATGTTCTCCTTCAGACAAGTGGAAGCACCTTATTTACTCTTAGCAACACTCTAAAATCCTTTCAGGACACCTCCTTCGACAGTGTTGCTTGACAGTACCATAGACCATCAGGTTCTTTGCCGATCAGGCCTCTCATGTTCAAGTGTCTGGATGCAGCACTTTTAATTTCTCTGACACTCACATGCTCGTGTAAGGTTTGTATGCTAATGTTATGTGGTGAATCTGAGCCTCAGATAGACCGAAAAGCATCCTCTAATGAGTTGCTTTACCCATTCACCAGTGAAGCCAAAGTGCTCTCAGAGAGTACTTTTAGCTTCTCACAGGCTGTAGCAATCATTGCTTTAAGATTTAAGACAGAATCTGAGGTGAACATTTGTATTATTGTGTGAGTTATTGTTTGTGAATCTAATTATGCAGGACAAACACGTACAGACAGATACTGAGTCACAGTGACCTCACTTAAGCAGACCAGTTCACTTGTGTTTGGATGTAAGAACCAGGACAGAGGTTGGGCCGCCCCTGAGCAGCCCCGACAAACCCACAATGCTCTTGGGGTGTTTACAGAGCAGCTGACATGTAAAGTCATTTTTAATTCAATGTATTTATCTTTTGTTATGTTCAGTGGTGTCTTGGTTTGGGGCTTTTAAAGACACAGTTTATAAAAATACAATTGTGAAATTAACAGCAAATAATAAGAATAGAATTCTTGGATATAAAAATGTTCATTGGAATAACACATTCCAGTGTTTGAGTTAGTAGTTTGACCCTGTCAACCCGAAGCAGACAGTGATAAGCAGGGTATCATCTAAATTAAAATACCTTGCAGACATACCTGTATGCAACATAAGCCTTTGTGCTAATATTAGAACGATGATGGACATTTTTGCAGCAACATAAACATCCTCACAGTAATCAAGAGATTTGTCATATTGTTGCCATCTTTGACCATAAATAATACCATAAAACTACCATACTACAGTAGTGTATAAAGCACTTGACAGAAGTTAGTTAGTTTTAAGTAGTGTTTCAGCAGTAGTATCTTACCCCCAGGCAGGCTGATGGGTCCACAGGCCTTCCCCTCCTGGAAGATTTCCTGGCTAATGTACACATGCTTCTTACAGAGTCTCCAGAGGCCAAAGTGGGCCGCCTCACAAGTGGTGTTGGCCGTCTCCACTCTGGGACTGAGCACAGCCCAGTAGTCCGTCACCACCGCCGTGAACATGCACGCCATGCCCACCATCAGGATGAAGATGGCGATCCTGATCTTAGTGCGCTTGTGCATGGTTTTGAGTCCTCAACTCACTTTTCCGTGAGAAATAAAATATGGATTTCCCTGTGGATGAGTCCTCAGCTGCTGAAGCAGGTTTCCCAAAAACAGTCTTCTGTGGTGAGTGTCCTCAGCGCTGAATGTGTGCCTGTAGTTCAGAGGAAAGAGGCCACACTGCTGTGTCCTACTTTTAAGTCCTCACTCACACAGGGTGCTGGTTTAGAAGTACAGCTGTTGACTTAGATCAGGAAAGTTGATGACCAAACCAACTGTCATGGTTGTGAAATGGGCGTGTTCGAGTTCTGTTAGGTGATTTTAAAAGGGGTGCTATAAATGTAAGTCATGAGTCAAGCTGGCCAGGCCATCCACTGATCCGGTTACATCGGGCGGGAGCCTGTAATGTGCCATAAGTGCACTCATATAAACAGTGTCACATCAGAAACAATTTTGGCCCAAGTAGACTTCCGTAGTGGCTGTGGTTTGGATAACACAGTCCAGTGATCCCGGGGTAGATTAGACATGTATTAAGAGCATATGGCCTAAGCTCCCAAACAATGATGTCATGTTATTAATACTGTAAATGTATTGTCCAAAGATAGCCACAATGTCAAGCAAGAGACCAATCCATAGAATGTAAAAGAAGCAGTGGCTTGAGAAAGTATTTGTACCCCCTTTTCCACATTTTGTCACATCACGACCACACATCTATCTATTCTAAGACATGAATATGTTTTGTTTAAAACCATTCCATTCTAGCTCTGGCTTTATGTTTAAGGTTGTTGTCCTGCTGCAGACGCCATCAGGTTTTTTCCAAGATAGCCCTGACTTTGGCTCCATCCATCTTTCCATGAACTCTGAGCAGCTTCTCTGTCCCTTCTGAAGAAAAGCAGCACCACAGCCTGATGCTGCACCTCCATGTTTGACAGTGGGAATGGTGTGATCAAGGTCATGTGCTGTGTTCATTTTCCACCAAACACAGTGTTTTGCTTTTAGGACAAATAGTTCAGTTTTGGTCTCGTCAGACCAGAGCTGTGTCCCCCACACGGCTTCTGGCAAACTGCTAACGGCACTTATTATGGCTGTTTTTCAACAATGGCTTCTTCTTGCCGCTCTTCCATAAAGGCCAGATTTGTGAAGTGCATGACAGGACAATAGTAGACCTGTGGACAGATTGTCCACCTGAGCTGTGGATCTCTGCAGCTCCTCCAGAGTTACCATGGGCCTCTTGGCTGCATCTGTGGTCAGTGCTCTCCTTGTTCGGTAAGTGTTGGTGGACGGTCTCGTCTTTTATTTAATCAGATCAGATCAGATCAGAATCAGAATCAGAAAGAGTTTATTGCCATTGTCAATGAACAAAATTCACAAACATAGGAACTTGTCTCGGCCTTAAGGTGCAACATAAAACACTGAGTAATAATAAAACAACTTATCTCAATCAAAAAGGGGCATATATATTCAATCAAAAAAGGGCATGCATTAGGAAACAATTTAAAATTACTATACAATAAAAATAAAAATAGGCATTTCTATGTACACAAGTTTACAGTTATGTTTAAAGTTGTAGTGCATTTAAATGTATTAAAGGCCTGTAGACTTTATCAGACAGTACAGCTGAGTGTGAAATGGGGATGAGAGAAAATCTAGGACATGCATCAAACTGTTGGAGTGAGGACCCTAACCCACAACACGCAGAGCCCAGCATGTGCCTGCCGCCCCAACCACTCGACCACCGGGTCCAAGCAAAATGTGGAAATGTTCCAGGGGTATGAACACTTTTGCAAGACAATGTATATTTAAAAGACAATGTATATTTTAAGGGCATTTGACAGGTTTGTCTACATATTTCACTAAAATGTAGTTGCTTACATTATATGCTTATTTTTAAGACATAACTAAAAGTAAATGTTGCGTGTTGCATTTATTTATTTATTTATTTATTTATTGATACTGTTTATAATGTCATTTCCTGGTTGGACATGAGCTGCAGATTTGAGAGCGGTAGAGGTAATTCCACAACTGTTATCTAGCAACTATATCTTTATTTTGTAAAATTTAAACTGTCAAAAAAAAAAAGTCTGTTGTGTGTAAACTGTATTTTGAATGAAATATCGTTTGATGACACAGACAGAGGGATTCTGGGTTGTTTTTTTTTTTTGAATTTTCTTCACAACCTGCCTCATTCTTGAGTGGTGTAAAACTTTGAGAAATATTTACCACATGTAGTATTCCACACAAAAAAAGTTCAAATTAGAATAACATGAAAACATAATATTATATACACTTTTAAATACATTTGGCTCCTCAGAGTGGCCAAAAACAAGATGCTAAAAAACAAAGAATTCACAGAAATATATCTGTTTTTATTTTATTATATACCTTTAGTTGGAAGCTATATATTGCAACAGTAAACTGTATTATTTACATGTAAAACTATCTGTTTCAATACCTTTATTATTACCGGTAAAACACATATTTGGAAAATTAACCTAATAAAAAGCCATTTATTTCACAGACAAAGAACTGCTTTCATAAACTTTTATTGTAAAATGCAATGAATGAAAGCAACCCTTCAAAAAGTGCTTACGATTCAAAGTAAACCCCAAAAGGTGACCTAATCCCAGGGATAAGTCCTCTCCAATAAAAGACTGTGGAGCTTCTCTGTTTTCATGTATCTTTTTAAAGCTTAAAGCCCGGGCACACTTCAGTGTCTTCAAGTGAGCTCAGGACAAGTGAAAGTCAAAAAGTGCTCAGTGCAACTTGAGAAGTTATTCTGTAATGAAAGTGAAAGCATGGTTAAGTGTACTCCAGAAGTGTAAAGATGTATACAAGCACAAGCAGACACTTGAGCAGTTATGTTGCACTGCCAAAATAACCTTTACAACATGAAATTCAGATTGCATTGGGTTAAAGTTCATTAAGATTTAGGAGGAAGTGTTCCTGGTCCACACACCTCACCTCAATCTAAATGTTTCAAACGATAATGGCTAAAGGAAGTTTTGTAACTGACTTTTATATTGTAACTTTGGGATGGCATTTGGATTCCCAAAGTTGAGTACCAGATGCATTTGTCTGTGACAAAGCTGATCCACATATTGGCCTCTCCAGGACAACAACCTCTGACCTTTCAGGTCGTATTGACCTTTGACCTTTCTTACAGCCCTAAAGCAAATTTAAACAACCACACTCTTGGGAGCAGTTAGTCAGTTAGTCCAATCCTGTGGCCTAATAATGTTAGTAAACCTTTAACCACTAAGGCATTGATTGACTCTGCTCTGCTGCACAAATAAAGCTCTGATGAGACCGTTTTCTGTAAACACAATTTTTAAATCACAGGTGTTGATTTTTATCATACATTTTTTTGGTACTTTTACTTTTTAATGTATGTTTTCAGTGTAAAATAGGAAGGAGGGAGGAATATAGAATAGCATAAACAAACTGGGAATACAGTATTTAATAGCGATATTTATAATATATATAATAGTATATAATAGTATTTATCAGCATTATGAAATGTCACAGTCATGCATGCTAACTAATGTAGTGTGAGACATTTTTAGAGTGAATGCCATAAACAAAGTACACAACAACAAGCATAATGTTTTTCATGGATGCCAAATTACAACTGCTATTTTCTGTTGGTGAAAAGTTTACCATTTTAAAACATTTGTTCTTTTTGTAAATTAATTTTCACAGATTTTGTTTTTCAATCTGGTAAACATATGCAACACACTGAGCAGCAGCTGCCACCACATATTTTCTTGTGTCTCCACCACAAGACATAAGAGTGTCATTAGCAGCAAATCTTCTGACAAAAGACACCGTTGTTCAAGAACTCTGTGTGAAAATAACAATGGCAACATAACTTACACAGGACAATATTTGCGTAAATTTGACCACAGTTTTCATATCAGAGATGTAATGATATATATTCATTTTTTTGATTCACCATGAACAATAAAACACAGACAACCATAAAAGACGTTTGAAGGTTGAATGTGCTTTCAGCACAATGGGACACGTAGTGGAAATTGTTGATCACATGCACACAGTGTTTAGCTTCCACTGAACATCAACATTAAAACACAATGGCCTGTGTGTCTCTGCACGTTACATGTCTGAGCGTAGCATGATGATACACGACAAAGCACTATACAAAGCTTTCCAGGGAATAAATTACATGCTTTGTGTACATTTCTAATATAAATATTATCAGCGTATCATCGAAATATTTCTTGGATAATATCGGAAGAAATACAACCATTTTTGACCACTTGAGGTTGCATTCTGTGATCGTGTTCATTGCAGCTGATTATGGATTGTCATAAAAACGCTTCTGTGGAAAGTGACAGCTGTTTGCTGAAGCATGTCAAGGTAACATAACTATTTTGTCTTAAAAAAAAAAAAAAAGTATTATTAGGCTTTTGTGTTGCATCGTCAATGACAAAATTATACACCAAAACAGGTTGCATGTTTCAAATGACATGTAATTAAAATGCAATCATGAAGCTAGTTACATTGTTTAGACAGCAGAAATGGACTTGTTAACCAGTTTATCTTGCCTCAGATAATTAATTTTTTTGGTGCAAAATGTCAGACTCCAGATTTCTTCACCAAACGACCAAAGCAGAGCCAGAATAAGACCTTGTTACATTATTTATCCAGCGCAGTGAGTTTTAGATACTAACAAGCATGTCGGATGCCTCAGCGGCCACATGGAAACCCTACCATTTCCCTGTCAATTACTGGGCGAGACATTTCACCGGTGCACAACAGGACGGGGACACTGGGCTTTATTGTGGATGAAAATATCAGCACGGGTCCCAGGCTTTCACATTCAAATGGCTTAACTGCCAATATAGACACCAATGGGCAAAACTTTAGGCTGTTGTTAACAAAGAGTTTTTTTGCTTCCTAAACTTGGGTCTTTTCTCATTTGGAGTCACAATGAATTTGTGGGTCTTTACTCTGGATGCCCCACAGCAATGAATGTCTTTTAAACCTCCAACCATCCAAAAGCCAGCTGGTTATTTATAGGTGGCTTTTGTATACATTCTGTTTATTTTTCGACAGCTTATTTACAAACGCTGCATGGCTCCAGATCACTGTTAAGATCCAGGAGTGCTTCGTTAGACAAACTGTTGTCACATGCGTGGGCACAGCTTAGTCAAGGACCTGGTGTTAGAGTCCAGGTCTAGATACAGTGTTGTATTGGTTACCATCGTAAACAGCTTTATTATCACAACAACGCCATTTGAGGTTCAAACAATGTCAAGAACAGTATGGCCGTATTGCAGTTATTTTTAGGTCAAGATGGGTTTCTGTCTCAACCCAACTGTGTCCAACCACAAACATCGATATTAGCGTGAGCAAATATACTGAAAATTCTCTTTTTGCTGGATGGTGCAGAGTGACAGCTATAACTGGACGAGGCACACGACCCTGAGCTATATTCTATGTTGTGTTTAAATGCCCGTGGCAACTAAGTGATTCACAAACTGACAACCAAATTAAACCAATCTGTCGCAGCTAAAAATATTCATGTGGAAATGGCAGACACAGGGTCCAGTTGAGCATGATGCCACAGAATGAGTAATGTCCACTAGATCTCACGGACTTCAGGTCTATCAGAGTCTCAAAATGTTTCACTTAAATCCTCTTTAACTAGCATGAAGCTTTGAGGGGCCCTGCTCCTCAGTAGCCATGAAGGGTGGATCAAATAAAGACGACAAACTTCATCACAATTTTACCATAACCTGTCATTGGTCAGCACCCCTGTTACAGTAAACTGAATCATTTTGAAACTAAATTAGTGAACTAATCACTGAGCTGCTTAATGATGTAAGAGAGTAGAAAACATGAGGAATTATAATGCCACTTTATTAAATGCAGAAAAAAGACTATTAAATCAGACCACTAGTGTAAACCACGTCTCAGCCATTAAAGGAAATCCAAACCTAAAAAAGTAGGCCCATGAAAGCCAAAACTAAAACAAATGAAAGTGCTTATCCTCAAGCATTTTAACAACATACAGATTCTGTCTATAATATAAACAATACAAAGCATTTTATTTGAATACCTTGGGTTTTTGCACAGAATAGATACTTTGAGTATGATGTGAACATAATAAATACAAATTATAAACATTGCATCATCATAAACAACTGTATTTTTCTAAACCGGCATCATACAAAGGCCTAGCTTTGAACACAAATGCAATGGACACACACAAAAAAACTATTAATTAACAGCCACAGAGAGTTCTCACCTTTGTTTTACACTAACGGTAACAGTCTGGCAAACCTTAAATAAGCTCCACGTGTCTATAAGTGGAGTGATTGGCTTGTTCGTCACCCCTGAGTGTACAACATACTCTCTACAACATCTAAAACTCTGTTTTTACAGATAGAGAATGTCCCATTGTGCCAGTGTTCAAAGAGAACACTGAGTATACTGACACTCACACTCATATAGTGCTACACAAATGGCAGTTGAGGAGGCTTAAGACGATCAAAGGAGTGCAGAAGAACTTAGCACCACTTAGAAGAAGAAAAGGAGGACAGCACTTTAGAGTTCAACAATAACAAAATCACAGTCACACACTTTTGCTTTATATGAAACCTTTGTTGCAGAAAACAAAGAAAACACTGGCACAAAATTGGGGTCATATGATCTGTGTGTGTACTATAATAAGTCTATTTTTGTTAAATGGGTGCAACAATTCTACAGTGTAGTAGTGACTTAAGTCAGTGTTTTTCGACCTTTTTGAGCCGCGGCACACTTTAGTTGCTGAAAAATGACTGCAACACACCCTGCACTAAAACAAGAAACAACAAACCTAGAGAAAAAAGTATGTCTGTGTCACTGTGTTTGGCACGAGGGATTTTGTGCTTATTTTTGTGTATTTTAGAAGGTTCACTCCAAAATAGAAAACGATTACATCAAATGATTATGCAAATCTGTTAATGCAAACTAAATTATTTCTCAAGGCACACTAGTGTTTCCCAGCAAACAAGTAAAAAATCTGTGACTTAAGTGACTTTAAAGTAAAGGACAAAAAATGAGCTATAGATGTGTTTTCTTAATATTTGGATTAATGTCACAATTTTGTAGGCATTTATAGAATAGTTACAATCTGTGATTATGCATATGGCCTTGTAGGCCCAAGAATCAACATCGTCCAAGCATCAACACAAACACAAAAGAGTATGGTAGGTCCAAAAAGAGCCGCTGCTGTGATTTCAACAACATGCGACATTATTCACAACATATTAACACATTAAATAATAATAATAATAACATCAGCCGTAATTATTGGCTTGCAAACAGAAGTTTAAATGCATATGACAGGTTAGTAGTGAACATGATTATATTTAAAATTTGACCCCAAAAAATTCCTGGTTGTCCCCAGTTTGACCAATTCTGGTAAAGTTTATAAAGTTACTTCCTGGTTGGACATGAGCAGCAGATGTGGCATAGAGGTAGAAGTAATTATACAACTGTTACCTGGCAACCACACTGAAAACAAGATCCAAAATACATTTAAATTTCACAAAAGTTATGATTTGACAATAAATATTACCGGACAACAACTTTATTTTGTTGAATGACCTTTTAAACTGTCAGAAAAGTGTATCAGTTAAGTGTAAATTGTCTCTGTATTTCCTCCTCAAACTGGAACTTCACTGATGTAAAACTATGAATATTGAAAAGGTTCTACACCACCAAACAAAGTCATGATTAGAAAACAGGAGAACCTGTCATATAGACTTAGATCATATTGTTTACACATATGTTGTGCTCCAAAGTCAGTTTTGAAGACAACAATGGTCAGTCTTTTGATTGACTAAATGATCTCTTTCCTCGTTTAAAGCTGCACTATGTAACATCTGCTTCTCTCCATGGAGATGTTAGTGCTTTGCCTGGAGAGTTAATCAGTATCGCATTAAATGTATACCTCTCCAGTCCAGTTACAGGTCAGATCTGCGGAGAGGTGAGCCTGGTCAAAGTAAGAATCTATGTTTATCAAGGTATTTTTAGCAATAAAAAGAGATATAAGTTTAATGCCATTTTCAAAACATTCCGGTCAAAGTGACAATAACATATGCATGCAGTGTCAGACTCCAATCAGAAAGGTTACATAGTGCACCTTTAACTCAGTTGCACCGCTGGTGTTTTCTCAAGCAACAAGCTGCAGTCTCCTTCTTTCAGATATTTAGAGATATTTTGTAAACTTGGGAAAAGGAAACCATTTGGCAATACTTATTAAAGGAATGATTATTCAAGTAGCTCTGTTGAATAATGAACAGGTGGCCAGACCACCACTGTATTTCAGTCAGAATTTCCACAAAAACTCCAAATAAATGAAAACTTAACGTGCATATGACAGATTCTCCTCTCTAATTATTACTTCATTTGGTGAAATAGTCCCTGTGGTAAATATACATTATGGTTTCATATTTTTTACAAGAAATTTTGAAACTAAAAGTTGAAAATTGTAGGAGTTCTAAAACAGACTCCCTCTGTCAATGTCATCAATAAATGACTTACATCAAAAACACACTTTATGCACAACTGACGCTTATTTCTGACATTTTAAACAATCATTTCACAAAATATGGTGTTATCAGGTATCATTTTATATTCCTAATAATAAAAGGTATGATCTTAATTTGTAAAATGATTCATTATATTAATTTATATGGATTTTTGTCAAATTGTTTACAATTTGGTTGCTAGGTAACTGTTGTGGAATTATCTATGTCACATCTGCTCCTCGTGTCCAACCAGGAAGTAGCATTAGAAACATCACCGAAATTGTCCAACCAGTGCTGCCTGGTGGTCAAGTGGTTAAAGCAGCAGCACGTATGCCCGAATCGCAGCTTCGACAGTTTGTTGCATGGCCTCCCTTCTCTCATCCCCATTTCACACTAAACTGTCTTGTCTAATTTAGCTTTTGATTTTTTTTGTAAATCGTCGAGTCTAACCTGTCATATGCACTTTAAGGCTGTATAGTTCCTGTAGCCCAAATATTTCCATGAATCACTGCATACAACTTTTATGCAGGACACTGTAAAGCACTGCTCATACAGGCGTGGTCCGTCTGTTCACTCCGTCTTTGAGGTCCTTCTGGAAGCAGTTGTGCACTTGTAGAAAGCCCTCTCTGTCCCGCTCTGGACTGTAGTTCTTCCCCACTCTCTTCGCTGTGTCCCGGGGGAGTGAATACAGAGATATGTCCCCCATCCCCAGAACGCCTCCTGTCTTCATTCCAACCGGAGACGCCTCACGGGACGGATTGCTGGAGCGGGAGCTTGAGCGGGATCGTCGCCGTCGGTAGCGATAACTTGGGATGCGGGAGTATGGCGAGGAGGAAGAGGTGGTTTTGATGAAGTCGTGTCTGCCCCTGAAGCGAGTCTCTTTGTTTTTCTCGATGTAGATGTTGACAGCCAGGACTCCCACCGACTCGGCCACGATGAAAGACAGGGCCCCAAAGTAAAACGACCAGCCGTAGTTGTACTGGTTCTTCTTGTCCTCGTCCTTTTTGTCGCTGGGGTCGCCGGCGTTACTGGAGATGTACACGATGATGCCAATGATGTTACTCAGACCTGCACGAAATCAGTGAAGCAAAGTCAAGTTAGAACATTCTTTCCTTTTCTTTTTTGTTGCCCGCAGGCTTTATTAGACAGGACAGGGTGAAATGGGGAATGAGAGAGAGGAAGACATGCAGTAAAACATCGGAGTCGGGATTCAAACTCACGACATTGCGGCCGGCTGCACTCGGAGCCTGGCGTACGTGTGCTGTGACTTGCCCACTCGACCACCGGGCGGCAACAGAACATTCTAGAACGTCCCATCTGATAACATGCTATGGTTACAGTCGTGTTTAAAGGTGAACTGTGTAACTTTTCAGGCATATGGTCAGTCACCTTCTTGTCTCTATTGAGATTGTTATTGTTTTACCCAGAATGTTTCATAATACGGCATTAAGGCAAGATACAGGTCTGATCTGTGTAAAGGTGACCCTGCTCACATTAAAAAGGCACATTTTTGTAAAAATGTGAGCTAGATATGTGTAATATGTAAGGCAGGGCAATAGCATCTAACATCTGGATTTTGATTTGAAATAACTCCTAACAATACAAGACAATACAAGAACACAATACAATCTGCTCCTCATCTGAGAGTGCCACATTTTTGTATTTCTTTTTTTATGCAAGGTTTATTCAGTAGTGAATTTAATTAGCGTTGCTGAACATCCCTCCCGATATAACATACCCCATTTATCCAGACATTGATTAAATTTGAATTTGATTGTAGTAATAAATCAATATACTGTTACCAAACAAATCTGGTTAAGAATTTGACATGACTGTCCCGCGATGCAGCCCATAATCACACTTTGGTGTAATCACCATATTTCTATCCTCATGCAAACAATGTGATAGCAAATAAATGAGAAATGGGGGTCAAATAGCATAACTGGCACTTAATGAAGCCTGGATGGCCTCATGAGAGAGTGTTAAAGTTATGGTGAAAGGCCCTTCACATTTTCATTCAAGGAACACACTTTGACTGAGATTATTAAGAACTCCTGAATATTCACACCTTTTCTCCAACCTTTCACCGACTGTTTTTCCTCTGAATATCTATTACGTGTCACTGCCAATTAGTGAAAATAGATTGATGTGGAGCGTGAGAAGGCTGCAAAAAAATGTATGAGCAAAATATAAATAGAAGGTGCAAAACTATGTGCGGAACGATGCTAATGATGTAATGATACTTGCAATACTTCAGTACACAGATGAGATTTATTCTGTATATAAGTTTATTTGACCTGATTGGACATAAACTATTGTAACTTTTACAAATGTTCATTAATTAACAGCTGAGAGATGGCGGTGAAAAGGCGGTCATACCTGCAGCTACAAAGAGGATGCCGGCGCTGAGGAGGATGTTGTTTCGTCTGCTGTAGATACGTCCCACTGCGACACACAGACCGCCCAACATCAGGAGGATGGTGCTGAGGATGGGGAACAGACTGGAGGCCCGCACGATCCCTGTCCACGCAGGAAAACACACATCAAACCAACACTAAAGGTGCTGCTCTGTTATGTATGGTCTCAATGGAGAACAGATACACAATAACACAAGAGAGATTTACCCATTGATAAACTATGGGACTTCATAAAAACAGAGGACTTTCAAGTCAACAAATCCAGGCATGTGTTTCCATCGTTGAAAAAGATGACGATGATTGTACATTGAGACTTTTTAGATAATAATTTTGAGATAAACAATTTGAAGCAAATATTTCACCCTGGATAGACTCTTAAGACACTATCTTATAAAAGGGAACATTCAAGCTGCTTAATATGCTAGACAAAACCAGAAAGGAGCATTTAGCAGGCTTTATTACGTGTGTTATTTGGCGCTCAGACCAAGACACGTGCCATGATATTACATGTCACTCTCCAGCCCCTGGTAGAGACTGGTGGTGGTGGGATATGATGAAGAGGGTAGAGAGGATGAGGAGGACGATGTAGGGGACGCAGAGGAGGAGATGGGGGAGGTGGTGGGTCGCAGCACAGACTGAAAGAGGCCGAGCCGACCGCGCAAGGGTTTAAATGGGCCAGACTGGGCACTGAGTTAGGTCTTCCATGCTGAATTTACGCTAGCTTCATTTGTTGAAATATGGTGACTAAAGGCTTGTAGACAGAGAATAATAACAGATTAAATGTATTATGGTGAAAATTTGGAAATATTATTATAATTTGTTTGACATTTTGATATTTTTTTTAGAGTCTGTATAATCCAGATAACAATAACAATTATCAAAAAATATGACTACAATTGTTGTTTATGGTCGACTCACAATTGTTGCAGCTAAAATGAGGGAGATGCTAATATTATGATTCATATAACACTGTTGGAGAATCAGTGGCACCAAAAAGAAACTAATAGAAGGAACTGTAAGTATTAGGCGAAGCTGAAGATTCTCTTTTGGGGCTGGTGAAGATGAACCTTTGGACAATAAAACATCGGCGGATACAGAACCACAATGACGTCCCTGATACAGCCGGTTTAATGATGTCTCACAGAAACACCGGATATGAGACAAAGCCCGAGACAGCCCATTGATAACGAGGCCAGTGTGGGAGGTAATTCAAAGTCAATGTGTTGCCAAGAGGCGAAATAAATGATTGAGTTTGAACTGTAATAACAAACCCAGCCCACGTAGTTTGGACAATTTTGAAGCGCCGACAATTCTCCCTGATGTATTCATTGAACTAGAGAGAGACACCTCATCTCTTTGTATGACATCAGTGTGGGGGAGGGCCCGGCATGTCACGACACATTAATGGCCTTTGGGATACGTCCATCATCACGGCGACAGTATTGAAGGGTGCGGAAGTGTCTGCAAATAAACTTACGTAAGATGTACTCCGAGCTGTCCGTGTCGTAGTCATTATCCTCCGGAAAATGGTTGATCCTGAAGCAGTTGCCTTTGTTGATGCCTGTCAGCGGGAACCCGGACAGAGTGAGAAAAGCGGAGTGTGGACAGAGGTTTGGTGAGAAAACAACAAAGGCTCGGTTTTGTTTTATCACACACTTTCTATGCAATAAAGAACGACGCTATAACTGCTCATACGTGTGTTTGATGTCTATTTAAAGACCTACTGTTTGCACTGTGTAAACATTGGGATGATGAAGAGTGAACAATTTGAAAGTTTTCTTGGTCTTCGTTACAGCAGGGTTGCATTGTATGGATGTGTGTTGTCATGAATTAAGTGGTCATGCCAAAATGTGTAGTAAGTTACTTCAATGCTTTTCCTAAAGCTCTTTTCAGATGGGATTAGTCTCACCCAGGGACTTCTGTAAAAACTGAAATTACTCCACAACCTTTGTTTTTTTTGTTTTGTGTGTGTGTGTGTGTGTGTGTTTTTATGTACTTTTAATTCCTTCATGTCGTTAACATTTCTTCTATTTTAGGTTGTTTAGAAAAAGAAAAACAATTGGATCGGAGAATGGTTCGTGCTGAATTAATATGATTAATTTTGTGCAAACCTGGATGTAAAATGGACATTTTCACTCAATATTTTCACAAACATTGACAACACAATTTAGGGGCGACTGGGCTTGAATCTCAAAAGCGTTTCAATTGTATTGGAATATGACATAAATTGAAAAGCTACATCCTTAAATAATGTCAAAAAAATGCTTTTTTTTGTAAATTGGACAGAAAATTTAAAAAACAATTTGGGGGGAAAACTGTTTTGGGGGGAAAACGAGTAGTGCAAAAAAGCAATTTCGTTTGGAGCCAAATGTTTGTTATGTTGCTAGGTTATTTTGCAAGCTATAAAACATACTCACAGTTTGATAGAGTTATTTTGAATTTAGTTTAAATATTTTTAGATACATTCAGTACTTGTTAGGTAAAAATGTAATTTTGATTTGGTGGTTCAAGCTAACCCCCCCTTAGGTAAACAGAAAGAAAAAAAAATCACTTTTTTTTGTTAAAGCCCATTCCACTAAAATGATGTCTTAGAACAGTTTTAATTATACAAACAGTCAGAAAACACCCTAAAATGTATAGAATGTTTTTTAAATTCAGATTTTAGTCTCCCCTACCCAAGGTCTTTTATTTTAAAATAAATAAAAAATAATCTCGTCTGAATAGGGTTTATAAAATATGATGAATGCAGGTTACTAGGAGCAAACTGTCAAATTACGGCATTATTTGTGAAGCATGTGTTGATAAAATGTAAGATTGCATATTCTTTATTAAATATTGTAAGCGTACAGCCTGAAACACTGTGTATGTAAATGAGATATTTGAACAACACACATGTAGTGATTTGATCTCAGAGACATGGAGAACACAGGAGGAGGAGGAGGAGGTATAAGTCCCAGCAGCCCATCTTTATTACTCAGCATCTCTTTGCCATGGCAACCTCCCCCCACGAACTCCCCCAGCAACCCAGAATCACATTTGAGCCCTGCTTCTCTGAGGACGCCTTTGACATCACACTAATGCATTCACGGGCCTGATTCACTGGGCTCGCACAGAAACACAACACCACTGCTACGCCCAATCCATTCAAATATCTTAGTCAAAGAAACCTTTATGTCAGCTTTGCCCTTTGCTCCGTTCAAAACACATTATCAGACTGTTGACGGAGTTCATGTTTGTCTTAAGCATGACTGACTGAGTGTAGAACAGGACTTTACTTTACCTCTGAAGATGCCAGTGTTGCTAAGATAAAAGAGGCTGAAGTGTACGCAAGTAATGTTGTGTGCAGGGTGCAGTCCATTAACACAACACCTCTCACACCTGATTTGTCACTTTCCGTTCATTTTTAGAAAGTGAAAAGCCACTTACAAAGCAGCACCAAAAGAACTATGCAAAAAAAAAAACTCGCATCACAAAACATAGGTAAGAGCTGGAGATAGCAGAGGTTATCTTTGGCAGTGTAATGTATCGAATTGTACACTGTCAGATTAACATAGTTCGGATTTGTGTGGTAAAGGGTTGAGTGGGTGAAAGGAAAATAGACCACATTGAGTCGCGTATTTGAAAATGGGCATGCGCCAGGTTGAGCTAAAATAAGATAACTTATAACTTCAACACTACAGGTGACGTCAAGTTATATTTAAGTTTATTTGAAAAGGGACGTTGCACATTAATCAACAACAAACAGTGTAAATGTGCAAAAGGCATCCTAAAAGTGAAGTGACAGCTTGGGTGATTTGTATTAGCCAAATGTTTGTTTGTTCATTTAAAAGGATCCCATTAGCTGAAAGAGGTGCAATCAGCTAGTCTTCCTGGGTCCATTACAGTTAAAAACACATAATTTCAAACACAATAACATGTTATCAATCATTCCATTTCATAATATTTCATAACAGTAACATTTTAACAGTTCTTTGAAAATAATGTTACATTTCAGTCCATAATAGTGCACAGTGCACATTTAAATGTCACATACTGTATTTTTCGTAGCAAGTGTTAAAAATGACTCACATGACATCACATGACTCTTAAGGTTAATTATAATGATAGCTCATTTTTAAGTTGACGAATTTTAATAGGAATGCGGTTCCAAAGGGATATTGCTCTGTACAAAACAGTTTTTTTCATAAAGTTGGATTTGGGATGTGGTGAGATAAGATGACTATTGGCTGCAGTTCTAGTGTTCTCTATGCTTATAAACGGAATTACAGTAAACTATTTGATTCAATATAAGAGCAGGCATTTTTAATGTAATTGTACTGTTTAACAAGGTGCCCAATGTAACTTGTATTATTTTGTCCAAATTAAGCTACGACAGAGTGGAATACATTAGTTCTCTGCTTGTTCCAATCGATCAACGACTAACAAGTCTTGCTTTGACTACCTGTTGTATACTCTCCCCAGCAAAGTTTAATTTAAATTCAGATCCTCCTGCAAACTTTAGTTTTAAGCCTATTGTCATAGTATATTTGATATGAAGAACAAGCTTGTTTCCTTTAACCCACTCATACAGCAGGCCAAGCTGTCTAGACAAAACAGAAGTCATTTTATGTTATGAATCTGCAGCATAATAAACAGCCCTCTGCATAAATTGATATTGATGCTTTTATCCACAATTAAAGTTAAGTCATTAATAGACAGACACAGAACAAAAGAGTTTCTAAACAGTTTTCCTGTTCAATTTGATGTGACAGCAGGAAAAAAGTGTAAGACTAGAAGGGAACGTTGTAGTCATCTGGACTCTGCTTTAGAAAAACAAAACATTTCGCCTCTCATCCAAGAGTCATTCTCAATCTGTGAATCAAGTCTGAGAACTCAGGTTTTATATCCTCCTCTGTGTAAGCCCTACCCACAGGGCGGGACCTCCTGATAAAGGGGGGGGGGGAATTTTGGTTTCACTTGATACTAATCCCTTTGTTTTACTAACAGCCCTGAGATGGGCTATATACATCCTATTGTACACTGACTTTGGCTCCCTCCTCCCTGGTGCCTGTTTAGCATCAGAGTGCCTCGGGCGTCTCCAGAGTTTCAACAAACCAGTATAAACAACCGGAGGGTTGAATTTTAAACCTCCATTAAGGATCAAGGAAGGATTCTCTTTTTTAACAAAGATGGCCTCCTTAACTCCTCTTTCAAACCATCATTTCTCCTGCTCAGAATCTCCACCTCACTGTCTTCAATAGAGTGGTTTGTGGCTTTGAGATGAAGATGCACGGCACTCTGTGGTCCTGAACTCGAGTGTCTTCTATGCTCCTTAACCAGAGGAGGATATAAAACCTGAGTTCCCAGACTTGATTCACAGATTGATAATGACTGGATGATGAAGATGGATGAGAGTCGAAACGCTTTGTTTTTCTAAAAGTCCAGATGACTACAACTGAATCTTTTTTTACAATGGAACACTCCTGGACGAATGAGGGATTACACCGACACCGGAAGGGAACCTTTCTGGAACAGTGTGGCATCAGTCATTTGCAGGTGGCCAATTATTTTAGTAGCCTTAGACTTGTTTGCAATGATTTCTTTGTTTAGTTGACTATAACGATCTATTGTGTATTGAGATGTTTTAATCAGATACAGGCCAGAATTTGCTCAATGAAGGCTTCTAGATTGGGAATATTTACCAATTACATGTATTAATGATTAAAATGTTTGTTTTGCCATTTTGGATTCAACAATGCCACTGTCTTTGGTATGAAACGTCCAGTAAACTTTAAATCTTTATAGTCCAGAAAACGTTTATTAATAAAAGCATTACTGAAACAATGAACCAAGTCGAGGACCCAGCAGGAGCTTTTTCTGCCTTAATTCTTTTTTATCGAGTTCCTAGGCAACTAAAACATAAAAATGTAGCTATAACCCACTTATTTCTAAGTGAATCAGGGTTAGTTTGTACTCTTTTTATCTGCATTCTGCCTGATACATGCTTTAGCTTTGAAAGGGGAATTGTCAAAATCCAACAAATGCCCAATCAGCTCATTCCTGCAGACACGAGTTTCACTTTGAAACCTGATATTCCTCTGGTCAGACCTTGTTATCACTTAAATTTAAATCAGACTGCAGAGGCTAAAACTACGGAGTCTCAATTTATTAAAAAAAAATAAAAATGAAAAAGAACCATTTGTAAAAACTCCAAAATCTTCAGGGACGATTATTCAAATGATTATTCCGATGAGTTGTTGCCGCACTATTCAACGCCCTTCGGTCTTTTGTCATGTTTAAGCTTTCTAAATCTTTTGTCAACCCCTCGGAATACAGCGTGTCTCTCAAACTTCCAATGGCCCACTTCACCTAAACATGTTTTTGAGAAACTCCTGTCATTTTAGGTCGTTCGCTCTTTGCACCGCTTACAGTAGGTGTGAGGAGCAGAGATCTGAAGGGCCTGTGTTTTTACTTCAGCTCTCGTCAAAGCGAAACAGACGCGAAAAGTGTAGTGCACGAGACAGATGGCACGAGTTTGAGAAGAGCGCTTTCTCTCTGCTGCTGCTGATGGCGCTCTCCAGGGTGTGAAGAGGCGCGGGCAATTCTTTTGATGAACCTAAAGCCGAAGTAATCGTCTTTAAAAGGTTGCACTATAAAGATATGTGAGTGCATTTTGAGTAGATGTCAGCAACTAAAAGATTTTACATTCTTTCGCTGTGATTCATGGCTAAATATAGAAATGTAGGAGGGAACACATGATAAAACATTTTGCTAATCCACTCTTTTTCTTTTTTTTTTGACTGCCACAAGACGTAACCTGCCCCTCTTACATAAAGTGATCCGAACAGTTTTGAATCAATATATTTTTAAATGTATCCTCACTGAACATATATGGCTCCATGCAGAGTTTAGAAACAAATTGTCCAGTTCGTTCTGTACTTCTCAAATTGTTCTCTGATGTACGCTTCACGTTAATACTCACTTTATGTCTGCCTCTAATAAAAAAAATGAATGTATATTAGAAAATATAATATACTAATGTTATAAGCAAGCGACAAACATGGACTCCAAACGTTTGAGTGTTCATCAAATTATGGGGGGAACAGCAATAGTGGTTTTGATTAGATTATTTAAAGACCCGCGGCCTGCTCCTCTCCGTCGAGATGTTATTCAACTTCTGTATCTCCATGGAGACAAGCAGGTGATGCTACCATGTCAAGTTACAGTTACAGATCTGTGGAGAGGCGAGCCCGCACAGTGAGAATTCATGTTATTTAAGGTATTTATGAGCAATATCATTGAATGCAAAGTAGAATAGTATAATTCCAGGCAGTGCAACTCCATGGAGACAAACAGGAAGTAAAGCCAGACCATAAAGTTACAGAGTGCACCTTTGAGAGTACGTAAAAAAGCGTCTTTGAATGATAAAAAGAGCCAAATAATCAAACAATGACCTGAACATTTTAAATCCAAATTGTCCAATCAAATGAATAAGATCCCAATCAGTCAGTGGATTTGTTCACATGCAGTTATCAGATTAATGAAATGAAATGTAAACACGTTGTGAGTAATCTGATTTCAATCTGTCTGATCACACAGACTGAATGAAATGTAGAAAATGTATTGAAAGTGTCATTTGTCTTCCAAATAAAACAGTTACTCTGAAATACAATGATAACTGTTGGATAACCGATCGATTAACTGACACTGACACAGGGCTTGTCGATGATCAGATTTCTTTTATGAACGTACGCCAAACATCAGATCTAATAATTGTGTTTTTCTGGCCATGTAAATCCCCAAATGTCCTCAGCCTGGGTTTGTTTTCAGGGTCTCACTGTGGACAGCGTCACCACAAACAGGTCACTTGATATTTTTGTTGTGTTTGTGGATTGATCTCTCTCTCTCTCTCTCTCTCTCTCTCTCTCTCTCTCTCTCTCTCTCTCTCTCTCGTCTCTCTCTCTCTCTCTCTCTCTCTCTCTCTCTCTCTCTCTCTCTCTCTCTCTCTCTCTCTCTCTCTCTCTCTCTGACTCAGAAAATTGTGATCGCAACATTAGACAAGAAAGCAATCAATAAGTGCAGTAACAACGCCGCAGAGATTGGAAAATAAACTGCCAAAAGCCTAACTTTATGGTAGAAAGAAATAAACATGTGATTCACTAGAACAGTTATAAAGAGGCTGTTTTAATAAAGGCATTTCATATCTATGGTGCTGAATAATTGAGAACTACGCTGATGCCACGGAGCATTACGCACGCACAAAGTAGACGACGCGCGCAACAAGCAGCCTTTTTTCCATGTGCTTCTGGTTTTAGAAAAGTACCTAATGCATATTTTAGTAGCAGTGCCAGATACTTTGATGTGATTGGAATATTTCATTAGCCTACTGTAATGCAAAATATCAAAGTTAGACTCGATTAGACGCAATTATTCCAACCCTTTTTAGAGCTGAATGTTAAAATGGTACTCGTGCTCACCAGTGCTTTGTTGACACTTTACCTTCTATACAGCAGATCCTCCAAAGCCCCGAGTGCGTGAGATCACCTTTCACTTTCTTGGCTTGCATCTGGCTCTCGTCGGTGGTCACGTTGGTGGCGTTGCAGATGTACGCGCGCGAGTAGAGCCAGTAGTCGGTCCCGATGGCGATGCTCATGAGGCTGAAGGCTGCGAACGCGCCCACGATGGCCAGCAGCGTCTGGACCCCGCGGTCGCACCAGGCCATGGTAAAACCCCCACGCTCACGCACACGGCAGCAGCAGCAGCAGCAGCAGCAGCAGCTCAGGAGCGCGTGGAACACATCACTCCACGGGCTCCCATCAACTTCAGACCCCAGCGGGCAATTGGACTTAACTCCACAAATGATGGTTCAATCTACAGGTGACATCCATTATAACATTACCACAGCATCTGGATCCATGGAACACGAAGCAAGTGCACACTTTACGGTTTAAGATAAGGGCTCGGGCAGAAGAAAAGAGCGACGTTCACCAGACCGCGCCCTCCGCGCCTGTTGCACGCCACAGCCAATCGGAAAACGGCGGGTTGCGGAGGAAAACATCATGTGCAACGAGGAAAGTGTTGAAGAATACGCGCGGACATAACGGATAAAGGCTGAGCTCAACATAAGAGCACAAAGTCACTTATCAAGTCACTAATGCCAAGTGTATTTCGCTTAACAACTGGGGCGTTTATTATGGGTTTACTTCAGAAAGTCAATTATGAATATCGAATTGTGCCATGTGTATTAACTTATGGCAGTTTATAGATCTAAAGGCTTACTGAAGATTAATACGCGTGCCTTTGGAGACAGTTTTAGAAGTAAAAAAGATGTATTTTTTCTTCTCTGAACTGTCCTGAAAACGTGGCTCCTGTTTGAACCCTCTCAGGGACCGTGGGGATTTAATTGAAGTGAATGTTTTAGATCCAGACTGAAATGTAAGCCGAGACCTTCTTGATGCGAGAGTGTGGACAGCATATGTCTTAAGGTGCGGTTTCTCCAAGTGTTGTTCGAGGTGGTTGGGTAGCAGAAGAAAACTTGTTGATACTAGCTTCTGTCTTTCAAAAGATGTTTATTCACAGAAACTGCATCAATACAGACAAGCCGACATTTGCCTGGGAGCTCCCATGGTCAGATCTGGAGTCCCCCCGAATCTAGTTTCGCATGAGTCTTTATATCTGAATCCACAAAGGGCAGATCCTTCCTTTCCTGCCCTTTGACCTCTCCTAACGCTGACCAGACATTTAGGTCCCAGCCACCCAGTAAACCAATAAACATCAAAACAGGATGCCATCTGTTTCCTTGACTCCTTTCCTAATTTAAGTGACAAACAAAAGAGGTTTGTCTTGATACTTCAAAGGTTTACAAGGTTTATGCACCACTTGAAGTATATTGACCGTATTGATACTTTGCAGTCACATCCCACTGGGGGAACTGCATGTATGTCAATGGGGGTAGTTACCATGGTGACACAATGCGCACATTAGGAAAGTCTGCCTGTTAAATTTTAACTTGATTTCAAGGAAAAAAAGAAGTGGCTTTACCCCAAGCATTTTCAGTCGCTGTGCTGTCCTGTCAGGAGTCTTCATGTTTGATTTACAATTTTTAAAAAGTCAAACCTGAGCAACCCGACCTTTTCCTCCCAGAGGATTCATTGGCAACCCAAGAAACTGTTTTACAAGGAAAAATGTGGGATATTATTTTTTGGATGCATCAGAACAAACAACCATGATTATAAAATATTTTAGAGAAGCAATAATTGGCAATCCCTTCTTTAATATACGCAGGATCTAGTTTGGCTCACTTTTCTAAGAACTCCTGGGACCCCCTGAGAATCTATGGGTTCACACCCCCGGCTTTTTTTAAAATGCAAACTATATGGACAGGACAACAATGAAAACCAGTGCAATGTGTAAATGGGGAAGATTGGTTGATGTGAGTTATTAACATGTTATTAACAAGGGGAAGAAACTGAAGTTTGTAGAACCAAGTCCTAATTGCGAGGTTCATAAATTTGGATTTTTCTTTCAAAAGCAGTGAATCTCCCGTTGAGTTTTACAGCCCACTGTTTTCTATTTGAAATTGTGGCATCATAAAATGAGAACATGAACACAACCAATTATGCAGCCTACTTCATCATAAAATACATAAAATGATTAGCTAAACTCTGCTCCCGCTCTTACATATTAGAAACACTGAATGTGTGGTTTGAACTGTGAAAAAAATATCTAATTTAAAGGCAAAGCTCCAGCAGTGATGAAATACTCTCAAACTCACTTTGAAGTTAGCGCACAAATCAAACAGCAGCGCTTAAACGAGGGTGACTACATAAATCTGAGGAAGTGCGATTTGATGTTCTTAAATGAGAGCAGTTGTATAAAAGCTTTTGCAGGTCAGGCCCCGACACTTCGAGCCGCTGGCTGTGAGCAATCTGTGTGGTTTCTTACAATATACGGGGCCTTACAGACGCTTTAAGTAACGTCTCTGCAGGAATTATTATTACATCAAAGGTTAAGCGTGAGTGAAAACAGTCGAAAGGCCAAAACATGTGTGAGGACGTGTGGGCCATTTATACATTTTCTTGAGTAACTTTTAATTAAAATGTACTTCTGTGAGTATATTTTCAGACACCACTTTTACGCCTTTAATTATGCATTTTACAGTTTCACAGTACTCTTACTCTTGAGTAAAAGCTTTGGTTAATCTTCCCACAGTCACAATTAAGCTTAAATGATCGGAACATTTGTTTTTCATGCACTTCTACTAACAGATACTCCTTACTGTAAACCTTTGTACTAGTGTATTCAGCTCCCTCCAGAAAGACTCTCTAGTTCTTTGTCAGGTGAACTGAAGAAGCCGCTCTGATGAACGGCAAAACATCTTCATTCATAAAACTTTTGTCCAGTTGACACAATTGAATTCTCCTTCAGAAAGTATTTGGTTTTTCTCATTCTTGACGTATAACCTTGGAAAATATCAGGTTGTGTGAATTATTAAACGGCCTACTTCACGTTTCACCACTGCTTGGATTATACCCCAGTATCATCCAGTTTGTTCTTTTGTACTCTTCATCCGTTTTCTGACAATGCTCACACTCCAAAAAACTGGAACATTTTCGCAAAAATAACCAGTATAGCAATAAAAATCATTGGTCTACCTTACTCCCAATCTCTAACAACTAAATTACAAAGCCATCACAATGACCACACCGTTATTTCACTCTGCTGCCCTCAGTACGCCAATACAGGCCTCTCAGATGCAAACAGACGCCAGATTAAAACTACGCGAACAACACTGTAAACCTCTCTGTTTTGTTCTATTATGCACCTGAATTATGTCATCTGTATGTTGGTATGTCAGTGTAGAGGTGTTTTTTCGGTGAAATGGCGTACCTTCTGAAATAGTACTGTGAAGGCAAATTTCCGTGCTGGGACAGTAAAGGAACTAACTACATTCACTTCAAAGTATACGTCAAATGTTAAGTCTAGACAGTTATCCCCAAATACTACTTTAGTCTTGGTTATTTCTTGGTGCTTGCGACATACTATTTTGAAGTTTACTTACATACCAGCCTCGAGGGGCCGGAGTAGACGGGTCCTGCTCGACAGTTTCAATCAAGCAAAGTTTGTTTTACTGCTTTTTTCTCTCAGCATTAGCAATAACACTATAATAAGAAACTGGAAAAACATGACTGTTTGCCACAATATGTTATACCATTTGTTCCATGGATGTTTAGAAGCAACTTTATGTAATGTAGCACATTTTTTTGGAAACTCATAAAAAATGTACTTGTAGGTTAAAACAAGTTAAAACATGAAAAGAATACAGTTTAGTGAAGATGAGGCGAAGGAAGAGATGTGTTTTAATTCTGACCCAAATGCAAGACAATATTTCTTTGCATTTGCCAGTTTTGTCAAGAACTATGGGAACTATCAATCAATTGAAAGTCTAAAGAAAATGGGAGAGGAATGATCATTTCTTGTGCTGGTTGTTTGATTTTGTTTGAGATATGTTTGAGACACAGGCCTTGTTTAGAAAGATAAATGAATTTAGAAATGACAGCAGGATTGTGCTGATGGTGGAAACACAAATACGAAAGTCACACATTGTTAAACAGTAAACTTAGGAATACTTTCTATAAGTATTTACATCTTTCCTGAGCTGTGGCTGCATGAGCTGATCATGTTTTGGTTGGTTTTGTCTTGTTAGTAATAGATGGCACCCTTTGCCGCTTCCTGGTGGTTTCCTCATTGGAGCTGGTGCCAACACTGAACCCTGCTTGACCTCGGCTTACTGCAATCGTGTCACTTCAGGTTGTATTGCTTGTTTCTACCCATAGTTGTGCTGTTACTTTTAATGGCCTTTCCTGCAACAGAAAATAATTGCCACCCACGTTTGTGCCGCGGTGGACAAAGCCATTTGCACAGGAACTTGAGCCTGTGATGAAGGATTTGACTAAATGAGAGAGAATTTTGGCAAAATTTGTAGGTGCTGGAAGGTGCTGGAAGTGTGGTGTGGAGGTGCTGGGAGGTACTGGGAGGAGGTGCTGGGAGGGCTGGGAGGTTGCTGGCAGTGCTGGAAGTGCAAGTGCTGGGAGGTGATGGGAGGATGCTGGGAGGTGCGTTGGGAGGTGCGTTGGGAGGTGCTGGAGGTGCTGGGAGGCGCAGTGGGATGGTGCGGAGTACTGGGCCAGGTAGTGGAAGGGTGCTGACTGTGGACTAGAGTGCTGGGAAGGAAGGACTGGGCAGTGCTGGAAGATACTGGTCTGGTGCTGGAAGGTCTGAGGTGCTGGAAGGTTCGGGAGTATGGAGTTGCTGGAGGTACTGGACAGTGGAGCAGAACAGAGTAGCGGTTTGAGCATGAGCGTGAGTAGCACACACATTCTTAGATGTAGTGAAGTTAAAATTAAAAGTAACCCTTAAAAAATGTTACTAAAGTTAAGAACAAATACTTTTCAACTTGCTTTTAATTACAGTATTTTTACTTTTGTACTTAATAACTTTCCATCACTGCAAACGGTAGAGTGAATGATACTTTAAAATGGTTCAAGGAAAGAAAATGAATCAAGGTCTGATTGAAGTCAAACCTGATTTAGAAGATCGCGACCTAAAAGCAAAAACACTGTTTATTTTCAACAAAAGAAAATAGTGTTTTCAGTGGCACAAAGGCAGGCAAAGAGGCCGTGAGACAAACTGAAAGAAACGATCAACACGGCCCGAGGCTCCAAGCGCTGTAATGCCTGAAATAATACTTTATAATTAGCTTTTACAAACAAGAACAAGAAGTGCAAGATTCATTTATTTTTATTAAAACTGACACGGTGATATTTAACAGACGTTTTGAAATTATGGCTGTCAACAATTCAAAGGGAAAGGAAATTATAATTCATAAAACAAAATCTAGCAATTATTATCTTCAATTAATTGATTAGTTGTTTATATAACAAAAGATTAGAGAATATGAGATTTTTACTATATTTGACTCAACTAAATGTACAGTGCTTGCAGAAGAGGTTTCCCAACAAAAAACCCAAATTGTACAAATTTCCTGATTTAATTACTGCTTTGTCTGAGTCATAGACCTCTTCTCTCAGCACATGGCTTGATTGTTTGAAGTTTGAAGAAAATAAGTACTTGATGAATAATCTATTGGTTGTGATTAATCAATTGACTTGATTCTTAGTTCGCATAAAATCCAATGGTTGTAATTTGTTTGTAAACTTTGAGCTACATAAACAAACAAAACAAACACAAAAGAAAATTACTGGCAAATCAAACTTCACCACAGTTGGATATTCTGTGCTGACCTGAATTGAACCCACAGCCTCCACAACGAGGACAGGAGCATTGCTAATGTTGCTCATTACCCAATATTCATAAACTGTCCAAAGTGCAGCACAATGAACTTAAGACAGTGAAAATCACTTCCTACCACCAGAGGGAGCCAAAAGCACCTAAGGGTTGCATTCAAATTGCTATCTGAAACATTAAATGTATAGTAATAATAATTTCCAAAATAATAAATGTGTAGTATAAATATGTTCATGTTGACAAATACAAATCCAGTAACACGTAGATCTGGTCACTTAGTGAAGTGTGTAGATATGTCACGCCATGACTTTTAAAACCATACATTTGACAGAATAAACAGTAGAATACACTCTGAAGTTTGTAAGATTGTCGCGTTTTGTTCAACTAATAATAAACTATTGCTCTATGATACACAAAGACCTGAGCATAGTGGAACATATTATGTATCAGAAGTCATTGTTGCCACTGGAATAGACTGGCCCTTATTAAAGATTGGTGGATGAGGGCATCTGTTGCAATGAAGCAACATCAGGCTGTGTTTCCATCAAAGCAGCGCTAGGTGGAGCTGCAACAACTGAAACGACTGTAGTAAATGTTTAACCTCATATGCCTCTGTAAAGGTGTAGAAAGCTTCTAACCATCATGAATGCAAACCTACATTTCAACTTCTTTTTTATTTGTTTAAAACGATAAAGAATATATATATATAACTTGTGATGTGTTTGTTTTTGTTGTTTCTTTATTTTTACTCAGAGCAGATGAAAAATAAGACGAAAATGTTCACGTGAAAACGGTTGAGAGGAGAGCCGGGGTCAAATCTCTGCATAAGTATTGCATCTCGAACTACTGAGCCATAACCTCAGTCACAAACATCACGACAATCACGAGTTATATGCCAGAAAAAATATCCCAGCACAAAGAAAACTTGAACAACATTTTATTAAACAGTTTCATACAGTGTAGCAGCTTACGTTTAACATTGTGTTTCAATAAAAATCCACTGACAGACATCTGCATTGCACATGACTCCCATCTTTTTACACTCTTCATCTACTTAAGATTTTGGAAAAGCTCACATTCGCAATGAGATGCTGCAGGACATTTACGACTAACCACAAAACACCACGTTCTTTATCTGTACTTTGTCTATACAACACAAGTCTGTAAACTCGTACTATATTTACAGTATAAACGCAACACACATGGTCCACCGTGCAGCAGGGGTGTGTCCGGACTTTTGTCATTGGGGTGGCACTAGGGGGGACCAGGGCCGACCCAAGTTTTTTCAGAACATAATCACATTTATAAATATGAATGTATATTTACTCTTTTAGTTAGTTTGTTTGTTTGTTGTTTGTAAAGTGAAACACAATTGCTATTCACACCCAGTATACGGCCTCTGAGTGGGGTGGCACCTGGAGTGACCGTTCAAATTGTATCCCCCCCAGACTCGCCCCTGCCATGCAGATGTAGAGGGCACATGCAACAATGTTTATAAATGATAAAACTATAACACCAATTTATATACATTTTAGCAGGTGATGATAACTGAACATACATGTAAGATAATGTGACAGTAAAGTAAATTTTTTTGTGCAGTAACAGTCAGAAACTCTTCTGCCCTCTAGTGTGTGCTCGCATTACTGCATGAAATGTATAGCAATATTTATGAAACAGCAAATGTATAAATACTGGTAAAATGTCAAATACTTCAGATAAAGTGTCTAAAAGAGGTATTTCATACTTTGTTTAAAAAACTCACTAAAATCACAATATTTAGATTAAATTTATAAACTCATCTGTAACATTCTTCATTATGTCACAAGCCTTCAGTTTCATTTAGTGCTCAGTCTGTCTTATATAATACAATGTGCACGATATTAGAAAGAACAAAATAGGAAAGCTACTGAGGATTTTCTGTTGTCTATTGTACGTCTTTGCTGTGAGTAAATATACAAACCATTGACCAGACACAATTCATCCAACAATCGTTGAATTTCGCATTATAATTCATAATACACAAATAACATCTTTACAGTGACTCTGCTTATCTTTCCCTAGAGAAATATATCACTTTGGTCAAATGAAGAGCATTTGCACGCCGCTTCTAAACCTCGTCTCAGTACACTCTGCTCTGGTGTTGGCAGGTACTAGCTCAGCCTGACTCCGTCGCAGATTTCCAGCTGTCATAAAAAACACATTCTTTCGTCTTTCCTTCTAACAGCTCCTTCTCACTCTAAACTGAAAATAAACCGAACAGTGCTAACCTTCAACTTCACTGTGACTCAACCTAAAAGTTAAACTCTGCTGCAGGAAGCTACTCTGGGGCTCTAAATCTGTGGACAATTGAATGCCAAATGAAGATCCAATAATGACCCCTTTCAGCATGGAGAGGAAGACATCTGTTCATACTCGGGACACTTGAGCAGGGCGGGGTAGGCGGACGAGTTCATGGGCAGAGAGGCTTCAGAGGAGATGGAGGAGGGGCTTCGTCCGCGCCCCGCCCATGCATCCGGGTGGAGGAACTGTCCCGAGTAGTCGGAGCAGTTACTGAGGCGAGGTCTGTAGAAGCCCTGGTGGGGTCGGTACATCTCCTCTGCGGTGTAGCGCTTCATGAAGAGGTACACGGACATGACACCAGCCGTCTGCAGGGAAACAACAGGCACAGCATGAGCAAGAAAATGTCTTAGATTTAAAACGCAGTAAAAATCCAATCAAACGTTCAAGTTCAAATGCAAAACTAATTCGATTAGTCCAACTTAAACAAATGTTTCAGAATGCTTCTAAACAGGAAGTATGATTGAGGTGTCTTGAGTCGAATCCCAATTAAACATCTGGAGAAGTCCAAGTCTAGCTGTATTCCTGCTGCATGTTCCAGTGCATTTCAATGAAGGAGAAACATTCAACTGCACGAGGGAAGAAACAACCAGGAAAATCATAGAGTGTTTGGACATGTACGCACTCATTTTAGACCAGCAAAGAGGACAGAACACCACAAACTAGCCGAGTTATGTTAAAGTGGAAGTAAAAAGTACTGAAGCTTAAACGTGTTTATTTGCTTGTGAGCAAAGCATTCCCTCATGTCTGAAAATGCTCACCGTAAATGAGTTGGGGTTAAGTGTATGATAACTGTATTTATTGATCTGGTTTTGGGGCAAAGACAAATTGATTCTGGCTGTTCAGCGCACTCAGACTATGAAGTCCTTAATGTATAGTTTGTTTGCTTACCCCTTGTGGTTGGAGAAAAAGGGAAATTGCTCTTATTAGACTATAACTAAATAAGCAAAATAAAACCATAACATGAATTCAACATCTTGTATTAAAGAATTGTAATAATACTAATGTGTTACCTCAGTGAGAAGAAAGGAGATGGCAGCGAAGGCGAATGACCAGCCGTACTTGTAACTGAAGTACGCCTCATTTGACTTGGTCCTGTTGAGCATCTCGTCATTTATATTGGAAATATACAACACCAGACCCACCACTAGGGACAGACCTGACACCAGGGCACAGACAAAATACACCATTGTTGGATAAAAATGGATCACATTGAATATAGAAAGGTAAGGATGAGCTGAGCTACCTGATAAGATGAAAAAGATCCCAGACACAAAGGCCAGGATGGTGCGGTGTGGTCGGATGTGGCCAATGTTACTGAGGATAAAACCAATGAACATGAAGAACAGGCTGACCAAAGGGAAGGGAGTGGCTGAGCGGATCATCTCTGAAAAGACACACAAAGTATACTAATGCACTGAGCGATTGCTTTTGACCCGCCACACTTGGGGGTGATAAATGATGTACAGTTTACTGGCTCTGAAAGTGTTTGCAGCAGCAAGAGTCTTCACAATGTGGTCTGGAGATCATAGAACAGCATTCAAGAAAAGCAAGACACTTGCCAAATATGAATGTGGCGAGTGCATGAGTGATTAGTGGTGGTCAGAGGGGCCAATAGAGCAGATTGACAGCCTCGCTTCTGTCAGTCTGCTACAGGGCAGCTGTGACTACAATAGTAGCTTATCCCCACTGAGTGTGGAGTGAATGAATAACGCACTGTAAAACACTTTTCATGTCATGAAAGACGCGATATAAATCCAATGATTAGTTTGTTAGAGAAACCACATTAACAGAAAGGTTTGTGGCCATCTAACTCATTCCTTCATTCATTCATTGATATGTGAAGTAGTTGATGTTGTCCCAGCACATAAATTGTGTTTTTGTAGAGAATGTGTAGAGGACAGAGTATGAGCCTGACTGGTCCTGACAGAACAGCAGGCTCTGAGTGATCACACTGAGCAGCTTTGAGCACACAACAGGGGGCGCCCCCAATCAAACTGCACCCCTTGCTTCCACAGACAACTCTAACTTCAACTTAACTAAATAAATAAATAAATTCTCCATCTGTGACACAATTCCCTTAATGGATGAAATTATGGCTGAAAACAAATAAAGTTGACTGCTAAAGTATAAAAATACAATGACCTTCATAAGAGACTTTGGTATTTTAACAATTAAAAGAAAAACTTACAAGAATAAATATGAGCCAGTTACATCTGGTTATTCTTAGTATGTCTGTCCTGATGCAAGCGACAACAACATATTAATCCGGTATAAGGGAACATGTATCGTCAAAAGCTGGAGATATGGGCCTGTGAGGAGCTGCAGGGGGGATTACATCAGTGCTTTTCTGCTCAATGCAGTGCAGTGCACAGACTCTGATACAAACCCCAAATCATGTACAGTACAAACCATGTTCATACTTACTCAGCACACTGACCGTGGACTCTGATGTTATCTGGACGTTGGTTGGCATCACATACTCTATGGTGAAACACCTGCCTTTCTCATCCCCTATAGACAAATTAAAACATGAATAAATGCAATTGATTTATGAGATTCAGTGTTTTAATTAAGCCTATACCTAAAGGAGAATGAACCAGCCGTGAAGCCGTGAAGGCGTAAGATAACAACAATACAGTTCAAACAATGTTTCTGTCACTCAAACGTGTGAGAGAACATCCAGCCCAAGCTTTGGCACTTCTCCTACATGGCGTTGACACTCTACACTGAGTCTGGCACCACACAAAAGGTGCAAGGTGAGCTGAGCTGTGCCTTTGCAACGATGTTATTCACAGTACTCAGCAGCCAAAACATCGACTCAAGTAAGAGTACTGTGACTTTAAAATTACACGAGTAAAATGAGTTCCCCAACAAAACAGCACTTGCTGAACTGAGTAATTGTTTGGATGTAGCAACATTGTTGGGTTAAGGTATTTGAGTCTGGTAATTCCAAAGAATAGAGCACAAAACACAAAAAACTCAATCACGTTTGAGGGTAAGGTGCCAGAAATTGAAATATTGAAAACATTTAGTTTAAAGCATGATTGGATGTTTTCTCACAGTGGGAGCAGCCACCAAAATCTTTTACTCAATTTAGAGAACTATTGCAGTTGCTAAAATATAAAGTGTAAATGTAAATTACATAATGAAATGTAACAAACTAGTCAAAAAGGAGCGAGGGGACATATTGAACCTCTGAGCTGTAGGTAAAGATCCTATCGATGGCTCAACACAATCACCCAATACAATCCAGAAACATCAAT
The DNA here is from genome assembly GCA_015082035.1 of Chaenogobius annularis. Classification (NCBI taxonomy): domain Eukaryota; kingdom Metazoa; phylum Chordata; class Actinopteri; order Gobiiformes; family Gobiidae; genus Chaenogobius; species Chaenogobius annularis. The sequence continues at coordinate 109,907 of BJKM01000926.1, forward strand.
AGCAGCGAGGCCTATTTAGTGTGAGCAACCACATATAGATGGTGCACTGAGCATTTCTGGGTCAAACACCGGAGTTAAGTGGGCAACAAGGCCACTCAATGTAACACAAAACACCACATCAGGCTCGTGGACTCTTTCTGACTCGATGAATACAAAAGTGGACAGGAGTGGACAAAGGGAACAAATAAGAAGTTGTCTGGATGATCAGAAAGAAAAGAGAAAATACCAAAGAACTCATGTGTAGTCAACCAATGCTTTTTGAACATTTACAGACATTTACAACTTCCTAACAGTTCATTTTTCTTGATTCCTCTGACTGACCATTTCTGACTGTGAAAGATGGCCCATGAAATAGTCACTTCTGAACACAGTGTTTTAGGATGGCTTCCCTTTTTGTTAAGCAGCAAGTAGGTTGAAGAAGAAAATCCCGAAACAGTGGGCTAAAATACATACTGCCTTTTGTCGACCACAGTCTGCTCAAACCTGGGTCAAAAATTAAACCAGTCAAGTGCTAATTAGGCTCTTAACAGTTGTGAGATGGAGGCTGCAAGACAACAATAGGCCAGAACAATGTGATAGGGCTATTAGTTTAAGAGCTGTAAGAAAGAGACTGTCAGACAACAATAGATTTGAGTGACCCGTGAAGGGTGTAAACAGAAAGCAGTTTGAGGGTATAACTCCTCTTTGAGGGCAGGACTAATCAGTTCAGGGCAGTATAAATTACTCTAACCAGTGGTGTCTTCAGAAAATCAAAACGTCTCGATTAAAAAAATGCAAAAAAAGTGACCAGATGACAACTTTTGAAATGTTTGCATCATACCAGCCATGAAGCAGACCCTCCACAAGCCTGAGTGCAGCGACATGCGGATGTCTGTGCTCTGGTTGAGGGGCAGGATGACGCCCTCCTCCAGGTACAGCCAGTAGTCCGTGCTCACTGCGATGCCCAGCAGCCCCAGGCCGCAGACAGCGAACACGCTGCTCAGCAACGTCAGCACCTTCCTGCCACATAGGCTCATACCACAGCCTCAACAGCAGGGGGCGCTGCCCGGAGAAAAGAGGAGGCTGAGGAGCAAGAAGAAGGACAAGAGGTCAGGGGCATTAGGAAGAGTTGATATTTCAGGTGAGGACACATCCCCAAGGTCACAGGATTAACATGAATAAATGCAATATCGAACATTGTATCAATCACATGATCCACAGAATCCCACCATGAAGACACGGACAAAGTGGTCCATATATCTCACTGCTATGTCATTACATATATATAACTGAAACCCTAATGTCACAGTATTATTATATGTATATGTATATGTATATGTATATGTATATGTATATGTATATGTATATGTATACGTTATATGTATATGTATATGTATATGTATATGTATGTTATATATATATGGACAGTGCATATTAATGGCCGTCTGTAAGTTACAGTGTAAATATGCCAGACTGTAGCAAAGGGGCTCTTTTCCACCTGTTGTCTCTCGGCAGGAAGCACAGAAGGTCTTTTGGCTCGACATGTTTAGAATGATATATTATGCATTTATATTATCGTATTTATATATACAGCCTGACCAGCGAGGACTGCATAACTTATAACATTTCCTTTCCCATGACGTTTAGTCTGGGACCAGGTAAATTCATGCCAAAACAAGCAAATAGCTGTTTATGAATAAAAAGGGAAAAAACATTAAATAAAACAGAGAACTGAGAACAGTGCAGACATCTGCTTCTGACTCATTGCTGTAAAATAAAAAGTTATGCATTGCGTTCTGAATGATGTGAATCTCTTCAAGAGTAAATGTCTTGTGCGTTTAAGAGACGTGGGCTATAAATAAACAGCAATGACCTTCAACAAACATATGGTTTCGCCTTAGAAGTTATATACAAACTTGTTTTCTTGTCTGCTCTGCCTGAAGCTGAAACAAAGTCAAAACAGGGACTTCTAAACATGAAATATGATGTGCACTATTAATAAACCGATTTTCTCTTCTTTACGTGTGCTGAAGCAGAAGTGAGGGTGTTGTCTGTGTTCAGCGCTCAGGTCTGTGCAGCTCTGTGCCGAGCGTTTGGACACCTTTTCAATAAAAACATGTGGGAGACAGTTTAAAGGTCTTGAACTCTCTGTGCGATTGATGACATTTTGCTGTGTAAATAAACTCATAGGTCAAAAAGCCTTGCCTCATCTGTACATGTCAATCTCAAACAACACAACAGTGTAAAAAGATAAAAGGGGCATTTTCCCAGCTCAAAATGGAGGGTGATTTGTTGTTGTCTGTAATTATAGTAAAAAATAGAGCACTGTATTATCAAAAAGACAATGAGGTGTTGAAGGAAATCTTTTATAAGCTTTGGATCCTTTCTTATTTCAGGCCAACATGACGCACTATTCTCACACAGATTGTATATTCTCTCAAAGGGCCTGACATTTATCTCTTTTAGTTCAGGATACATTTTACTCAATGTAGTATAATCCAAACGCAGCTATTTATTTAAAAAAAAAAAAAAAAAGGGAGATTGAACCATGAAGCTTATTCATTTTAAAAGGCATTTTGTGGGATGAAAACGGTAAAGAAGAAACTGCAAGGGACAGAGAAAGTAAATTAAGTCAAAAGTAGTGTCAAATCGTAATTTTTTTTAGTCCGGGGACAAAAGCTGAAACTAATGAATCTATAAAGAAAAAAAATCAAAACAGCTATTTGGGGCAACCCTATAATCAATTTGTGGCTTTGTTTAAAGTTTATATTTTGTATTTCCTTGCTACAATAATCTTCACCCCTGACTTTTAACATGACTTTGCGCCTTGAGCTAATTCACAAACAAGCTAACCAAAAAAAATAAAATTTAAAAAAGCGTGGTCATAAACCTTAAAAGTCATTTGTGAGTCCAGCAGGAGGAATGTGTTTTGACCCAGTTTTGTTGTTCAGTGTCGGAGAAAATATCATGGCTTTGAGGCGACCGAGGAAGACTGCCCCGAGCTGCCGAAAAGGAAACAAAACCAATTTACAGAGTCCAGGCCGAGGCAACATCTGACCGATCTGACATGGGACTCTTTTCACTTCGTTTGCGTTCTAAAACAAACAACAGCGCTTGCGTCACAAAACAACACACACAGATACATACACTATATGCACAATGATGACAAATATCTTTAAAAAATGCCTGGTTGTGTAAATTAATCTGATAATGGTACTGAATTTTGCCGTGATCCTGCCAAAAATCCAACACATTGTAGAGTATTTTTGTAGAACAATTTTGTTTGCATTGCACGGCACATTAGAATAATTGAAACATTAAAAAAACATCTTGCTATTTATGTTGAATCTGAAAATTTATTTGATCTTGTGTTTTGTAATCAATTTAATAAGTCAATAAACATAATTTACCTATTTTATTTTGGAGTTTAATCTTGATTTAACTAGTCTTGGCACATCTTTAATATCTACAAGCATTCATTTTAGAGAAGCTTTTCCCAGACCTGAAAGTGAAACTTGGTGGACCACCCAAGCACAGCCAATCAGAGCGTCAGGTACCGCAGCTTTAATGTTTGATTTAATGTTTCATTCGTGTATTTTAAACTATATTTAGGCTCAGTTCTGTCTCCACACAAGCTTATTACATACGTGTTAATACTCTATTCCAGGTCAATATTAGAGTATAACCTATACGAATACTTTAATCTTAAAAGTTACTGTGTTCCAGTGCGACACATTTTTTGCTTGATGTGTAGCAACAGCTTTCTTTTCTTTTACTCTTTAATTGTTACAGCAATTGTCAATAAACATAACGTTTGATTGACTGTTTCATTTATGTAATTTCAACAACATTTAAACTGCAGCTCTCAGTTACCACATCAAAAGCTTTTACAAATTCGTAAATACAATTTTTGTAATGTGTAAACGTAACACGACCAATACGGTCAATGATTCCACTTGGTCAGAATTAAAGTTTGATCATTTAATTCAGCACAACATAAGTGTCATTGACTGTTTCATTCTTGTTTTCAATGTCTCAATTCAAACAATATTGTAAAACGTTTGCTCCGTACTTTTTAAAAAATCCCCACACAGGCTTATGTGATGTATATATGTTTGTACCCTATTATATGTCTACAAATCTTGACAAAGTAAAAAGTTGACACTCTGATCTTGTCATTTTAAAAGCTGCACAGAGACTAATGGTGGCCTTTCATTTCGACATGTTAAAACGACTTCCTTTTCTTTTCCTCTTTGATTGTTACAGCAGTGATTGTGGCCCGTGTTCTTCAATCATTCAACTGCCGCGGTCTCCGAAAGGCCCCGAGCTCCAGTGGCGCGGTAACAAGCTGCTCTAACGTCTGCGACAGTGACCACGCATCTGAAAGCCCAAACGCAGAATACAGCGTTTTGTAATTGGGCTGTCGGTCAGCGAAACACGCAAACCGGTCATTCTTCTGCAGCTCGGCCGGTGTTGTGCCGTGCGTCTGACCCTGTGTGGGCGGCGCAGTCTCTTTCCTGGAGACAACAAAGCGCGCCCCCCGTCGCGCCGCTGTAACGTCACATCATCTTAATTGAAAGGGGCAGCTCTCTGGATGTGGACCAAAGGCAGCTCTTTCAACAAACGCTTTTTGGCTTGTGCACAAGTTCTGCAGCGTCACTAAAATGACATGTTTTTTTTTTTTTTACATCTTCACTTGTTCCTGGGAAATCTGTGATGAATAAAACATGACACTGTTATTAACTTGTTTAACGGAAATATGTTGTGCCTGTTGGACACAAATGACCCGTGGCACATGTTTACACACAGACAGACACACACTCACAACACACACACACACACACACACACACACAGAAACGTCCTTTTGGCAGCGTTGTTGGTTTATTAAGTAATTTGAAGCTTGAATTATACATGTTGACCCCTACAAACTGTAATGTACTATCAGTATTACTAAAGACAGTTAGAATAATGGCACTAAAACTAGGGCAGTTTTAGATTTAAAAAAATATCACTGTATTGAGACAGACAGAGGTATCAAAATGTATTGGTGCTCGTGTAAAGATACTCACTGAAAGATAGTTAAAATCTCAGAAAATAGAAATCATATGTTTTGTCATAGTAGGAGTAAGTATGCGTTTTCACTGTTTGTGACCATTCAAATTGCAATTTAGATTGTGATTAATAAAAAAAAAAAAAAAAAAAAAAACCTTCAAAACGCGTCTTCTAGGGTCCCAGATTCTCTCAAAACGAACCATTTTGCGTCCTACAAAACACGCAGACGGCTCTGCTGCCGTCTCACCGCGGCCGAACGGATTTCCCAAAACATTTAATGAGTTTAATGAACTTAAACCTCACCAGCTTTCATTTGACTGTGTTTGTTTAAAGCCTCCCGTTTAGAGACGCGCTGTCCAGACCCGTCGTCAAGGCAACACAACACAGAGACGCCTCTGAATTAGACAAACATGAATGAGACAATCCTAAAACAGGGATTTGTACTGACTTTGTACGACTGCATTTTACATTGAATAGCAAAACACGGAACAAATGGTATTCTGAGTAAAACATGTACATTTGTATGTTTGTATTGGATGCAGTTGACATCTTGAAGGCTTTATATTTGTATTGACCAATTTATGTCATCAGTCTTTTTTAGAAAGTACATTGTGAAAAGTAGTAAAGGTGAAACATTGCAGGTGAAAAGGAAAAACCATCTTACATTTTGAAATGACACGTCTGTAGTTTACATACATAAGTGTAAAGTGTAAACATCATGTAATGTTTTCAGATATAAATGTGTAAAAACTGCCAAAATGCACATATTTGCGAATATAAAATATGGATCGAGCCAGGTTTAAATATCTTGCTTCATTTTGTTGACATTTTTGAAACAAAAAGACATCTTATTTTAGCTTTTGAGTAAGCTCAGGGACAACAACCTTTGAAATTACAATGTGCCACATAAATCTGTGAACGCAAGTTGATTAAAAGAAACAATAAAACATCTTTAGGTGCTGATTTGTTGGTTGTTTCCAGGTGAAAGCTTATATTGAGCAAACAAAATGCCTGTTTTGCCTGTGTTGTCTCACATTATTACAAAATGAAATGCAGTTGAGAAATCAGTCAAACAGAATGATGTTCAACTCTAGCAGGCTTTGCATTTCAGTCACTCGAAGTGCACTTCATTCAATTTAGCCTGTATTTGATCACAGCCCCGTTGCGAAATGTAAACGTATATACGACTTGTATAACCTCATGACCTTTGTTATCATTTAAAAGCCGAGTAACAATGCTGGACCGTGAGCGTCAAAAAATATGTTTCTTTATAAGTGGAAAAGAAAAATATCACTCAATTCATCACTGAGAAATGTTCAAGGGCGTCTCTTATGGCAGATTTCCATATGACCTGTGTCCTCTGGGCCGCTGTCACTCGAGGGCTTTTTGGTGCCTGTCTCAGTGGCATTAAACTGCTGTTACTGCTTGGTGGAAGTTTGGGTCGTTGTCCGGGGTGCTGAAACGTCCCCAAACAATTAACAAGCAATTAACATTTATAGCATTAAGATACTGATTTATGCCATCCGATCACAAACAATACACAACGTGACAGGTTTCACAGATGCCCAGAACAAAAAGCGTTGTGTTTCTCAGTATATCAAGTCAGAGGCAGCGCTCCACCTTAAAAACACGCCACCCACAAAACTAAAACAATGTGAAACTTGTCAAGAAATAAAACTGGATCAAGATCAAGTGTATATTTACCTTCTGTGAAGCGAAGTGCTTATTTGAAACCGGTTTCCTTATACTAACTCCCGCGTCTCTTCTGCACACTCAGTCTTGTTTTGGGGCTCACGTTTGGCGCGTATCTCGAGAAGAATCCGTGGTGCCAAAGTGCGGGATTTGCGACATCTACATTGCAGTACTCGCACTGCGCGTGGTGTGCTACACGTGTGGCTCCTCTGCTTCTGACGAGGCGTCTCTCCTCTGAGTCCTCCCTCGTGCCAGGAGCGAGGAGCGTGCGTTCATGTGAGCTGTGCGGGTTGCCCCGTCACGTAGCTGACTGCATAACCTTTAGTCTGTTTGTCCGCGTGCCACAGAGACCTCAAGTGTCCAGTGAATGTAGCTCCACTCGCCCCGGGCTGTTTATGCTGCTGTATGGATCCTGGCAGCTGCGCCCGTGGGCGCGCGAGTCCTGGCGTGACCGTCACGTGTTTAACAGGTTGTGTTTGGGCTGAACACTGGCAAAGAAAGCTCAGGGGTTCGTTTGGGTCCTCCAGCTGTGTTCCATTGTTGCATAAAACAATAGTATGTGATATTATTACTCCCGTAGACCTAAAAGCAACGCGGACAGCCCAAGTTCAAACGAGCTGCTCATTAACTGTGCCGCATTTTGACCTGAAGATTTATTTATTTTTCCAGTTGAATTCTAAACAGAACTGTCCATGGTGCTGAATGGATCCTTGCCTGGCGCAAGTCCATCCTGTCTGTTTGGATGCATGTGGTCTTGGCCAGCCAAACGTGTCCTCGGGTGAATGGACTTCCATTGAGTCACATCGGGTACATCACATGTCTGTGTAAAACACTGGATGGACTGAATGAACTCAGAGCTTCTCATGGCCATATTTCACTTCAGAGAGTTTTTGTAATCTTCCGTTTCTCATTGTATTTGTTTTAGGCAACTACGAGTCTTATGGAGCTTTAGGACAATATGTACCAATGGCAACAATCTCAATAAATAATGAAAGTATTTCAAAAGTAATTCAAGCTTTCTTTGACAGATTCAACCCTTGCAAACATGAGACTATAATTGAATGAATGCATGCTTTACAGGCCGCAGGTGCTTTCATTACACAATCTACAGTTACGCACATGTATTTACTGTTATATGTTGTATGCATATACTGAGAAGAGGCAGTGGACCGAAGCATACATACAGCAGCACCCACACCAGCTGTGGGCAGGATGATCACCCAAGAATGAACTGATGTAAATAAATATGCATGCCTTATTGACATCTGTTCTTGGGGCAGAACCTGATCGTGTTGTTTCTTAGTTTAATCATCTGCTAAAAACGTGACCATCGTTATCTTGGAAGTTGTTCCTCCTCTGCCTTCAGCTGCACAGCCTCCTACAGGAGCAGAGAAAATACTCCAAGTCCAAACGCCCACACAGTCACACAAACACCTCTCCACGCGGTTTACTCAAAACAAAGCCCAAAAGTCCAATAACAGCAATACATTTACTTATTTTATACATAGATTTTTATTTGCATTATTATACATAGGTATAAATAACACAACTGGTTACAGGTGAAGAAGCTCTGATTGGTTAAATTATAGGATTCAGGCAAACATGGAGGAAGCCAATGCAAAGTACAATATTATTTTTATACCAATGCTAGAGCATACTGTCTGTAGTTTCTGTACAGGAGACGAGGAGGTGATTTGTGAAGTGTCCAAAACCTACTATCCTGCATGGAGATGTTGTTTTGCCTGGAATGTTCCACAAAATTACATTAAACTTAGCAATATCCATGATGACAAGCAGTCGACTCCACCAAAAGTGTTTTTGGCAATAAAACACCAGAAAACATTGTAAGGAAAACAAGTTTATACCATTCTGTGGAAGATTCCAGGCAAAGCTGTAACATTTTTATGAGCGTGTGATGCATCTTTATGAATTAAAAGAAATACTGTGGCTTGAACGAATCTTCATCCGTCCTCTGAGTGATTAATCACATGGGAATTGGCTTTGACATAACATTAGGCATGACAGAGGCTTATTCACAACCAACAGAGCACATACATCAATTTAAAACGGCAAAGAGAGACGATGGCCTCTTAAGTACTTCTCCTGTATAGGTTAAAAGTTTAAAAAAAAGAGACTGGGAATAATGACAACACATTTCTAATTGCACTACATTAGGCAGTTAGGAGGTAAACAAGTATTAAAGTTTGAAGAATGAGTGGATTTGTCTGAAGCACTGAGGAGCGGAGAAGGGGAGATCCTTACATCAGGGATACGGCACTGGGAGTAATAATTCAGTCTTCAAGCACAAGAAGCACAGCTGACACAATACGGAAACGTTTCCCGGAATCGTTTGAAATGACAAATGGCTATTTTCCACATTCAGTGTAATTGTTATAAGATAAATAAGAGTTGATTACGTCTGCTGTCTATATTATAACAGGAAAGGCACACTAATGACAGATTTGAAGAGTTTTTAAAGGGACTGGTTAAAGCAGTTCAAGTACAAGTCGCTGATATATGTCAATATTCTAATCTAACAGAAAGCAAAACAGACAGAGATGCAGGGATAGACAAATAGACCCTTTGTTAAAATCCCATAAAACTAAATACAAAATGCGGTAAGACATTTGATATGTAATGAAGGCGACAGCTAAAGGGTCAAGCTGGAACTGCAGCTCCGAGATACAGCCCAGGTAGAATGGGTTTGGCACAGGTTTATCAAAAGGACAAAACAGGAGGCAGGAAACATGAATATTCTGTCATTCCTTAAGCATGAAATATTAAAAAGCAACAATAACACAAAGTTACAGCAAAATAACATAAGGTGATTGATACAACGCCAAGGGCAGGGGTATGTAAACTTCTACCAATGTACTGAAACATCTCATTAATTATTTTATGCCCACAACATCATTAACATCGTCAGGTTTTCCATCCTGAACATTTCATATGGCTGTAGTATGATAAAGTGGAATGGCCTCTCTTTCATTTGTACATGCAGCAAGTTTGCAGAAGCAGACAGTGGAAGACTTGAAGATTATGACCAGGTTTACATCTTTTAAATAATTATTATTGACATACGCCATTATTGAACGTAGAATAATGTTTTTGTATTTGGGTAAGACTTGTGCATGCCTCTGTGGGGTTCAAACCCAATCGCATGCAGCGTTCAGCTGGTCTCATGCATCAACGGCCTACTACTGACAGCATGCAGCTACAGAAGGACACAAGCTTAACTACATCAGTAGCACTCATTAAACAGTGAAAGCGCTCAGAAAGTGTGCCAAAACAAGTCACACATATTTGTCTCCTAACTTCAAATAACTGGACTAAACATCCAGGAGTTAGCAGTTGGACAGGCCAGTTTCTAGTGTATTTTCACACATACTCATATTGTTATTTCTAGTTTATGTATTAAAAGCACATTCAAGTGTTGGTATAAAAATGTAACTTGCAATAATCATCTAAATAACTGATTATTTACAAAGGTCTTATACACTGATATCTGTTACAATAAAATAGTTATTTTCTAATGGAAAAATATGTAGGAAATCACAAAACGAGTTATTTACCTATAATGAATCACTAAAATAACTAAAAGTCGCTATTACTAAATATTCTACACCGCTAAACTAAAGTTATTATATTAACTATACCACACTGTGTGTTTTGAGTGATGTTACTGCAGAATGGGACAACAGTGACAAAGTCAACCCGATGAACTGTAAACATTTAGAGTTGGCTTCAGCAGGTAAACATGAGGATGGGCTTGTGCACGTCATACTGAGAACATCAGGGGACCACCACAATGAAAACTATGAGGAATTTGTATTCTCCATCTCCAATTGTCCAAGTCCAATATATTGTGTTATAACTAACCAAACACAGGCCTGCTTCACTCCCCACATGAACCAATCAACATTTTATGTATACGGTAATTCAAATATTAAATTCAAGATTAAAAATGTGTTCATTCAAAACAGGAAACACAGAATCACAGAACTCATTGCGTGCACCACCATTCCATCATATTTGGCTAGACTGTGCTACTAACGAAATCTTTATTTTGTTTATTTTCTGATATTTTTAGGCAAGTTGCACTATGGAGGAGAAGAAAAACCATGCTAAATGTCTCTCATTCTGATACTGGCATGGGCACGTCTGGCACACGACTGTCTCACCCCTTTATCTCCAGTAAAGTTTACATAGGACATAGTTACATGCTTCTTATTAGTTAAACTATGGTTAATAATGAGGAAATGCTTTATTCTACACTTGGAGTAAAGTTGGGATAAAGGCGTTGGCTTGGGGGGTTTTGATCGTGCAGTGATCGGACATGTTGGCCTCTTCATAGACAGTTGTCGAGAGATGGATACATAAACTGAGGGTTGATGAAGGAGAAGCCGGCGAATTCAGCCTGGTCTATGTTGGCGATTACCAGCTCGTCCGGAGGAGTCAGCTGTGGCTGAGTGCGCGTAAAGAACTTGTCGAAGTTTTCTGCCGCTTTGCCACACTGTGAAACAGAGACAAAACAATGAGCGTTTCAAACATGTTACTTTAAAGGTTGGACATGTATTTCATAATAATTTTAATAATAATAATAATAATCACTAATAATATGCTAATAGTGAAAAAGCTGTTCCTGTTGGCAAGTCAAGTGCTGAACCTCTCAGACGTGGAAATACATTTCAATAAGGAGTATTTCAATATAATAAATAAAGTTACAAATAAAAATGAGTATGTGTTCATATCACTCTGTCTGTACATGTGTGATTGAGATTGTGCTTGTAGTGTTACACGTGCAGATATTTCATTTTTTTAAGGCCGGCACAAGGCACTCACTCCTATCATGCGGCAAATATAGGATGCAAAGAGCCATCAAAAGCACAACTGTTATATACAATATGTACCATAGCGCTCTAGGCCAAGTACTACAATGTATGTAACTTATTGAGGAGAGTGCTTTCAAAATCAATAGCTTCAATAAACTTCCTGGTGCTGCAATAAACCAAAATGTTTAAAGAGACAATATCACTGGCAGCTACACTGTAAAAACACTACCATCAATACACTCCATGTACATACTACAGTACATACCCAGTAAACATCCATGTACGTAACTGCACATTCAGCACGTTTGCCCTCTCAACTCACACTATGTGGCTGACTGGGACTGGGAGGGCATCTGGCATAAAATACTGCCAAATCACTGTACAACTGGTTCCCTGCCAAAAGCTTATTAAAATGAAGGGATAATATGATTTTTAACAAAATACTTATGACATAAGTGTAATCTAAACACCTACAGACACAAGAGTAATTATATTCCAGCTTTAATGAGCTTTGAGCTCCTGCAAACCCACTGTTCAGGGTGGAACATCCTCCAAACAAATCAGAAAGAGATGGTTAATGTTTGGGGGAAAAAATCTAAGGCCAGTGAAATGTTTTACAAACATTAGCATTTGGGCAGGTGAATAGGCAGGAACAAATATACTATATAATGAATGCAAATGGCAGTAATCCCTCTAAAAGGAGGCAATAGAGGCATCAGGACAATTTTAACAGGCCTGTTTCAAACACAATTTTCATCAAAACATGGAAGCCATCTATGACCTTTGCTGCCTGTTAAATTATTCTTCATCTGTCAAAGCCGGTGGGCTGTGTGGACTCGTGACTCAGTGGCCCACATTCTGGAGCATTTTGTGATTATAGTGGCCAGTGCGGACCAGCCAGTGCGTGACCTAGTGTCTATAAGGCTTTGCGATCATATTGTGGCATTCTGTAGAATAAATGCAGACAAATCTCTGTGGAGCTGTTGTACAGACTGGACAGAACCTGCCAGGTGATTTAACACAAGTGAACACAGAGACATTGTGGTTGGATTTCTAAAGCTGACTTCTGTCACAAGCAGGTGATGTTCGCTCCGTGGGCAGTGGCGACCTGTCAGCCTCTGTAGAAAGAAGTACCTGCGTCTCACAGACAGGCGAACAATGAGGCTTAGTGTGCGTTTTGTCTTCTATCAGAGATGCGCTTCTCACACTGTCTTACAGTGTCACAAGAAACCTGATGGGTAATAGCCAGCGTCCATCCACTGATGCGCCTGTCTTCTTGTCTGCTCCGATCTGTCACTGGCCAGTCAAGTCAAGTCAAGCAACATTTGCTCTGACCTCTACAATTAAGCAAAAATAATACTAATACTATCACTGGAAAAATGCCACAATTATTGGTTTAAAAGTTGTAATTTTAATGGACCAGTTATTTTCCCAATAACTGCTGTGCCTATGAAGCAGCGGCAGCAAGACCAATCACAGAAGTTTAAGTGTTTGACTTACTGTAATGTAATGTTGTAATTAAGGCAGTAAACAGTTTACATAAAACTGTGGCCACCTCATAGTACTTAAAATTGGACATTAGCCAGTTCAGTATGCCATGCGCATTGGCCAGGCCACCAGAAGGAACGTATACTCAATATAAAAAATAAAGCTTGTTTAGCATCTTTAATTTTGAAATCGAGCAATCCCATGAGAGCTGAGAACAAAACCATTAACTGCTCCAGCCCCTCTACACAGTGACATAGTGTCCTACATGGGTTTTTGCCCTACTTTCCCTCATCTTTAATCTCCTTGGCTCTCCTGGCACATGCTGCCGCGCACGCCTCTGCTCTCAGGCATATTAAAAGAACACCAAGCCACTTAGCATGATAAATGGATGCTCCATCCTCCTTTCCTTCTCTATAAAGCCATTGGCCCCAAACACACTTTGTCCTTGTACTAAACTTCTGTTTATAATCACTGTTGTTTAACTATTGTCTTGTCATCAACAGGGTATTCATCTAAAGCTGCCATGTATTTAATACAAATATGACAGCACATCCACACATAATAATTAGAGTATCAATCACATCCAAACACTTAGTCAATGTAAACAATATTAATGATAGGGCTTCCCCTGGAAGCACTCATTAGTTGATGTGATAAGTGGGCTGGTTTGATTTCTCAAGTGTAAAAGAGGGAAAGACTGTACACAGTATTTGTATCTGTAAGTGACAACCTCATGTAAAATTCACATCATAATTTATAAACACTATTACTACTATTATTATTATGATTATTATTACTATCATTGATTATCATAATAATAATAATAATAATAATAATAATAATAAATGTAGCCGATTTAAGGAGGCTAGATGAGGAGAGACAGATTTGCTTACTCAAGTTGTGTGTCAGTCCTTACAGCTACACTCACAACTCATCCATATTCCTCCATTTTAACTCCCTGTGTGTGCCATCCTTGGAACACATCCCAACTTCACAGAACTGACTAAGACAGACTTCCCACTCATGTATTTTTGCTCTGCTCTCCCTCCCCTCATCACTGCACATCAGCAGCTTTCCTGTTTGACCTACTTTCCTCGCCATGGCCAGAGCCCCTTAGCCAGAAACATGGTCAGTCATCCACAAGTGTCCACTGACCCCGTTATGTCCTCTCAAAAATTATCATTGCTTCCTAACTTCCTAACCTTCCTTGCTTCCTAACAGCAAGACATTTATTACATTTGTAACCTGCATAGTCTTCCGTAATACAACATATAGAGTCACACACACGGTAAAGGAGGCTCAGCTGGAGGTGATGTCGATTGTAATTTGGCCGCTGTCACAGGCGGATGAAGTGAGATTGAGCTGGTGAGAGATGGAGAGGAGCGGAGGAGGTGGAGTAGATTAGAGGGTTAGATACAGAGCAGGGTGAGCGAGGGCTGGGTAATGACTCCTGTTTGCACCTAATGGACCCCACTGCTCGGAGCCCCACAGCACTCGCATGCATATTGAAGCAAGTGTCATCCATATCACCACCCCACCATGCTTTCTGCCTTATATCACTCTAATCTACAGTCTATAGTCGTTACAGAAATTAGTCATTTGGGGATTTATGTTCACGACATAATCCTTTTTTCTGCACAAGAACAACACACTGGGTAAACCCTTGGCTGAATTACTTATGGTTTACTCTTTGATCCCATTTTAGCTATTTATATTTAGATAAAGTACTTGCAACTTGTACTTGCAAAAAGCTTGACTACCGGAATTGTTTTGGACGATTTAAGATAACATTAGCTGTTTGTTACCATGGTTTCTAGTCAAGATGTCATGAGCAATGAATATCAGTGCCTTACTGTAACAACAACTAACCTTGTCCTTATTGTATATTACTCTCGGCTACAGTAAGCCACATACAACCCATAAAAATAATATAGAATCCTTATGCTAGAAAAGAGTTTTTTTGCAAATTGTCTGATGATTTGTTTTTTTAAAATGCCACATAAATGCAATGACAATTGTGTAACATTTCCACTCAGTGCCCTTTTTCCCCGAGCATGTACATTGCGAACAGACTCAGCGTGCATCCACTCCAATCAAACTCTTTTCATCAAAACTGGTGATGCATAGGTCATTTAAATCATCGTAGACTATGCAGCTGATCGACAGCACATGCAATATCCATCTGCTTTTCCAGTCAATTTCAACCTTTTACTACATGTTGCCCATAGTTGCAATGGTTCACACAGCAGCGGCTTAACAAGACTAATTCGTTTAACCTGTTTAGGGGAAGTGCGGCCCTTGAAATTTGAAACAAAGCGTAAGGAGATAAAAGCAGTGATTAAATGTATGATGAATGGAAACACAACACTGCACAAGCGCCTTTCTTCCATTTTTCCCCCCAAGCTTACTTTTCTATACAATACTTCTATATGTAAATGTACCAAAATCATGTATGCAGAAGATGTATTCACTCAGGGGACTTCAAAATGCCTTGCAGCTAAATCAAGTGCTATAAAGACATCCATAATAAATCGAATCTAGTATTAATTATAGATGTACAGACCCCTATATAGTGCGGATCACAAACAAAGCCAGTGGGTAGCAGCTGTGGTGTGCCTCTGCTGCTGTGAGCTTGACATCTGACCGTCCTACATCCCCCCCTTATGTCAGTCTATTTGCTCTGTCAACACTTACAGCAATTATTATTTTTACAAGCAGTAGAGATGGGGCGACACATAATTCCCACAAGGCAAGACGAGCCATGAGCTTGGGGTCCATGAGAACGAGACAAGACAAAATTTTAATCTCATTTTAATAACTCAATTGTGTGATTTTATATGTTTGTAATCCCCGTAAATGCATAATCTTGTGACAATTTTATATTGTGGCATGAGATCTTGTACAAACTGTAAATATATTTTCTCCAATAAATGAAAAACCTTAATGTCAAACTTCCTTTGAACACATCACTGACACAGACAATGCCACATAATGAAAAGTTGCAGGGAAATATAGTCAAATTACATCAGCAAACTTTGGCAGTGCTCTATAAAAGGTGCAGGAAAAGTATTAAGACTTGTGGCAACAGATGGTGGATTTAAATGAACTTCTGCACTTTTAACACTGCACAGGGTATAGGCTGAATATCTCCCATTACAGTGCATGAAATGTATGCAATATGGTCCAAGCAAATCACAATGTACTTTTGTTACATCTGCAATATGTTTGTTTATTATTGTGCCTTTTTCACTCGGCAACTTAACCCACTGCAAAATCCCCTTGGCAACAGGACGAGAACAAGTTGTCTTTGGAAGAAGCCCTATCCTCAAAGGAATGTTTTTTGTTTTTTGCTTGTAAACTTATCACTTTGTAGTCTAAAAACCTTCTGGATTCCCAAAATAATACATACTTTTCCACAGCGCCAACTTCTTTCAAATATTGACGTTTACTGAGTATCTAACTGTATCTTTGAACGATGCCTTTACCGCTTCCCATGACTAATTACTGAAACTGCCAACTACAATTACTCTTTGATTTACATTATTAAACTAGTGTTGTTACTAGGACTGTCGCGTTTAAACAATTTCTATTGCGGTAATTTAGTGGGCCTCAGCACCACTGTTTACGGTATTTGCCGAGACAAGTTCCTTTGTTTGTGAATTTTGTTCAATTGACAATGGCAATAAACCCCTTCTGATTCTGATTCTGATTTGCAGTGTGGCCCATAGGCCCATAAAAATGCATGTAAATTGAGGTTTTACTTAAATAATATCAACAAATATAACAGCAGGCGTGTGTACATGATTGGCCAATATTACTTGTGGTTTGCGCGTTTACCTGGCCAAGGAGGATGATTACACTGTTGATCATGTCTTCAGATTGTGACGTGGATTTACTAAACAGCTCGCAGACTGTGTTTTCAGGTGGATATAAGGGCAACTCTGGACCTTCAGTTTTCCTTTATTGGTAAGCGGATACTGTGCTTTGTTTGGGTCAGTGTGTTAAACATTGTGCTGTTTGTGCAGAATGCGCAGTCATGATGTGTATTTATTGACTCATTGACGAGATTAATTTAAAGCCAAGACAAAACTCCTGGCTCGAGTCTCAGGCAGAACACAGAGGAAGGCAGAGGGTGTGAAAACATGAAATGGTTCATCAATAAATAGTTAAATTATGACAGGTATGTGCGCGGAACATCCTTTAAATGTAAAATGCGGTTACTGCGGTCAATTGAGCCCTTTTGCGGTTTTAGTGATCAGTACTGCAATATTCTATAGTAATATTCAAGTCTCATTGATCTGTTACCCTAGCTAAAGTGACAAAATTCTATCCAACTTTGGACTGTTTAACTCCATATCTGAGAAACAAAAATGGATTTGTATTTATTTTGTATTTGCCTGTTTAATAATGTCCTCCTGGTGGGTTTTCTACAATCCCCATCAAACATCTGCTGACAAATGCAATCTTAATGCGCACACACATCACTCACCACTTTGGGTTTGAACGGCGGCTGGATCTCTCTGTTCTGGAGGCGTTCCCAGTCAATGCG
>BJKM01000926.1:135000-160101 GCA_015082035.1 Chaenogobius annularis
ATCATTCACAGTGGTGGGTTCTGTATCCTTCTCCTGTAATGAACCTTAATGATGAATCATGAATGATAAACTGAGTTCAGAGGTTTTAGGACTGTTGCTGTAGAAGGCATATATATAATGTCACTATAATCCAGAATTGACAGAAATGCAGTTTGTACCTGATTGTTGAAAGAAAGTTTATCATCGATCCAGATGCCCAATACAGATTTGTTGTATGGAATGAAATACTTGAATACTTTAAATCACTTGTGCAGCAGAAGCCACCCTAGCATGGCTACGTTTTAGATTAGGCCCAATTGAGTTTATGTAAATAGGAAATAGTAGTGGACCCTTGAGGAACCCCTTTGTTATAACAATAATACATCCCTTAATAAACTTTATTTTAAATGATGTCATGAAACATAAACTCATTGTAGAACAGTATTTCATACAGTAGAACAATGCAGTATAAATCTTCATGAAGACAAGATCAAATTAATGTTGATATACTGTACTACTTTATTATCTTATCTGAGTAGGATATGACGGAGCTATTTTTCTTGGTCTCATGAATTTCACATTTCCTCACTTTTCCTGTGGGCAGCTCTAGCATTGCACAAGGTGTGTGCTTTAACTCAGTCTGACTGTATTATACACAGGAGATAAGCGGGCAATGAAGGCTGCACTTGACTTCACACATCCTATTATCTCCAAATCGCTATAGTATGGGTTTAGTATGGCACAGGTGCACAGCCATCTTTCAACATCATACAGTTTCCAATTCCTTGTACCTAACCTTCACAATGCCCCTGGTAACCAACCCAAAAGTATATTCCTGTACTGAGGGTACCGGCCTGAAGGGGCGGGACACACTGTATGTCCACGTGTTTGCCCTCACACACATGCATACAAACATATCAAATGTCACTATGTAAATGCACTGTTATGTAACATGCAGACCACAGCTGGCACCATGAGTTGGTCTCAGAAATATTATGAATCACAATTTCTAGTGCCGTTGGACCTCTGCGGTGTATGCGGGTTTAAATATGTTGTAAATATGCTAGAGCTCAGGCGTGATTCAAAAGCATTTCAGGGATAAACTCTGTTACAAACCGTGGGTTGTGTCACTGTTCTACTCATCATTCATCTATCAAAACTAACCAATTATCGTTTTGCTCATCCCTAGTGACAGGATAGATTTGTCCCTAAATTTAGAAGACTTTTTTCTTCTTTTCTACATCTCGAAATTCAGCCAAAATCCCAGGCCCCAGGTGTGGCGGGAGTGGAAACCAAAATGATAAGGATTATCTATATATGGCACTAAGCTTCTAGCTGATGGAAGTTTACATTCTAACATCCAAACAGTAAAAAACATGATGGCAGTTATGTTGAGGACTGATGTGAACAGATGAGTTACTTCGCATACTCTAAAATAAGCTTTTTGCAATTTGTTATTATTTCTGAACAACACCAACACCAACAGCAATTTAGGGAACATTAAGCAACAATGAATGCAAGGAGGACTTTGACCTGGATGTGCTGAGCCAGTGGAGGTTGAGAAGGACATGGGATGTCATATGTGTGTGCGCGTGTGTGTGAGAGAGGGCGGGCAGCAGAGTTTTGAATGTATAAATATATACAACCGTTTATTGAGTATTGGTGGGTAAACCATAGAGAATGCTATTGCAGTAGTCGATTCTGGATGGTATAAATGCATGGATTAATATTTCAGCTGCAAAGAAGGTGAGTGATGGACAAAGTGGGGTGATGTTTTTGGGAGATTGGGGTCAAGGATGACCTAAGAACTTCTTTACATAAAATGGGTTATCATTATTTTAATCGTTAAATTAAGAATCACTGACCACAACCAAAATGTTGTGAGCTATTTAAGTAAGTAAAAAATAACAATACATAAGCCCTTGTTGGGGGAAAAAATGCTTAAAATTGTGACAAACACAAATTACACTCGTAAATCTCGCATCCTACTCAATACAAGCTGTATTAAAATCTTGACTGAAACATTATTAAAATTCTGTTACAATTACTTAAATATCCTATTGTAATGATAAGGGGAGATCTTGATGAAGGGCTAATTGTTGGTTTGAATTGCCTTTCATTTGTAGCACTGAGCTATGTGATTTAATATGCCCATAATGCTTTTGACAGAAATGTATCATTACAGGAACATTAATAAGGATAAGGCTTCACCAAGCGAGCTGGTGTCTTGTCAAGATGATATACTGTATCCACAGAGTTGAGTCGCCCAGGCGCACTGCGCTTGAACGAATCCAGAAACATGGTTACCAAAAATGTATTGCCATGGAATTAAGCAATGCTTTCAGTAATTGAGTAATGCTTTTTTTTCACATTCTAGCACTAATTCATAATTAAAATTGCCCCTCAAAATAAGCTTACTATTATAATTTTGCCTAGCTTGTCCAATGTTTTAGCAGGAACAGAATTTGAAAGGGAAATCTGACTATTTCTGTGGGCAACCTGAACATATACGCCTGTATTTAATGACATAGTACAGGGCTATTCAACTTCATTTTCTTGAGGGCCAGATTTTTCGGAGGACCAAAGCCTCTGGGCTGGAGGTGCACAACACGCCACTGTAACTACTGTAATTTGGGACGCACAAATATCTCCAACACCGGTCCAATAAATGGAGTTAACACTCCATTTTACTCCATAATAAAATCATTAATGATAGATTAGATTTTTTTGAGAAATAAACAACTCTTTTGCTAAATTTTCCTGAAAATAATTTAACTAGAACTAGATTATTACCATCTATTAGTACCAACTAGGTCTGAAGCGGAGTTAAACAGGGACTAAACAAAGACCAAACCAGATTTAAACTATTGCTAACCCAGAATTAAACTAGTAAACAATATTTTTTGGAAGCTGTGTCGTGGGCCGGATTGAATCACTTGGATTTGGCCCCTGGGCCTGATGCTGAATAGCCCTGTCATAGTACCTTAGGATCATGACACTTCTGTATTACTCTGCAGGAATGTAATTTGATGGGATATATGCCTGTCAAATTACACTACATGTTATATATAAATGTGTATACAACAATATAATGTTGCAAACAAATATCGCTTTTATTAGTCGACTAGTCAAATGAATATTTCTATTGTATATTCAGGCATTATATACATTTTAACCAAATAAAGATGGAAATATAGTGACTGAAGGCTCAGAGAATATTTGAGAATAAAGAGTATTATTTGATTTAATAATGTCACCAGCTTGTCAGAAAAGGTATTTTCCTATGCGTTTTACAGTAACGATGATCAACATATTATCACAATTATTTTTCATAATCTGCTAGTCACAATTGGTTGATTAATATTTGCAGCTATTTAAACTGATAAATATAATGTGTACTTATGTTATATAACTTAATAAATTAAGATGAATGTAGGTACCTCTTTTTGATGGGCAGAGCTGTTGATTTGAGCTCCCGACAGCTAAATCAACAAGGCATGTCAACTTGTCAGAACACTGGCCTTTAAACGCCCCACATGCTTTACCGTAAAATATCACGAGGCTAAGTTTAAATCCTTGCATATCTTCAGTGAGGAGCTGGTGAGGGACAATTCCTCTGTTTCTGTTTTAAGTAGCTTTCCGGTCAGAAGCACCGTGAGGAGAAGAACCTTCGAGTTCATTTTGCCTTAGGGCTGTAATTATGTCGACCTACAGACGAATGTTGTGGATTTGTCTTCCCATAAAACCAAACCAAACCAAATCCATTTATTGTTAATATAAAAAAGCAATTATTTTGTGGATTATCTGCTAACAATATTTGCAATATTTGGATGTTTTAATACTCCAGAGGTACAGTACATTGCTCACTTGGGGACAACAGATGTAAAATGTTTGACTGCTGGTTTCTGCTAAAAGGGGCATCTTTAGCCACTGTTGGACCATGTGACCAGAGTGCTTAGAGCCAAAACTAATGCCCCAGATCCATTAGTGGGTCCAGAGCTTATGCATTGCATGTCCATTTAATGATAAGTACATTTGGTAACAAATAAGATTGTGTTTTAATTCATACATAGGCTAACAATAGTAACTACTGCTAGTAATAGTATCTAATAGTGGAATAATAAGTTGTCAAATGGACTAGGTTTTAAGAACACACCTGGAAGACTTGGGGAAGACTTGCGGAAACACTGCCAAATGTTAATCAAGCTTAAATCAACTATTTCTAACACGGTTCTTTTCTTTAAATAATTTTGATAAGGCAATTGTTAAGCATTTGTACACAGTATATTCTTACGCAAAAACATTATGAACCCCCTAAAATGTCACTTGGTGGAAGCTAATGGGATCCAAATAAACAATAAAGAATGAATAAAGTGCAAAGTCTGTGTCGTCATGTGAGCCACTGATTGTTCGAGTGACTGGTAAGGCTAAGGATTGAAGACACACTATTACCATACTTAAATTCTGTCTTATGTGTTATGTCACTGAGAATTGACTTCAGTCTCTCGTGGAGCAGGGGGGCAGCAGGGAGCCTAAGCAATAAACGTGTGTGGACAGGATCAGGTCAATGTTGCAAAAAGATCTGTGGCCCTGTGTCTGTGTGTAATGTGCCAGTAAGGAAGAGAGATAGAGAGGGACAGGGAGGACAAACACAGAAGGAAAAGGGGAGGCGACCTTCAGGACACTGTCACCGCTGAACAAAATAAAGAGGTGACACAGTCTTCATTATCAAGATAAATTTGACAGTAATGAATGGACCAAAGTAGACCATGTGCAATTTAAACATGACCCAAGTTCTGTCCTTAGGCCAAACACTTCCAATCCACTTTATTTCTATGTA
The DNA here is from genome assembly GCA_015082035.1 of Chaenogobius annularis. NCBI lineage: Eukaryota > Metazoa > Chordata > Actinopteri > Gobiiformes > Gobiidae > Chaenogobius > Chaenogobius annularis. The sequence continues at coordinate 139,820 of BJKM01000926.1, forward strand.
CATCGTATAATAAAACATCTCCAAAGTGCTGCACAGAAAACTTTTAAACAAATAAACAATCAGAATAACTGTTATATAAATAATATATAACAGTATTTTAACTCTATTGAGTATGGAGTGAATGACCAATGACTAGTGCAGAGCTTCTAGACGTTTCGACAAGCCTTTACAGAGCATTACGTGTAAGGTATCATTATTGTTATTATTAACATATTAACATTCACAAAGCCATGCTCACTTTGATACAACATTTGCTCTTTGGCAATCAAATTTGACTTATGCAACAGATTTAAGTTTATGACATTGAACAAACTAAACATTATTGGAACACCCTAGAGACATAGCAAGCTAAAACTAAGGAGGACTTAATTCATCAAGAGATTTGGAAAAACACCAACATGTGCAAATTAGTGCTATTTGTAAACCTTTTCTATACTTCCAAAAATATATAACGACAAGAACTATAGACATGAGGTTTAGCTACAAGCATAATAATCTATTTAGCTCAGTTTAATCATTTTCATGAGTTTATTGCAATGACTTGCCCCCATTGTCTGTGCGCATTGACCCTGCAGAACATGAGTTTAGGGCACACTGACCTTCACTCCCATGTTAGAAATGAGTTATCTATGATGCAGTGTAGTGTTTTAATGTTTATGCTGAGATGATAAATGTGCAAAGTGCTGGCTCTCTCGGCTCAACCATATGTAATCGGAACAGGCATTCTGACCGAGCCTGATATTCCTTGCATTTGTCTGGTTTTATTTTGGACTTTACTGTGGGAAAGCCTCTGGCCAGAGAAGCTCCACTGAATCATTGCACCAAAAAATGTGTGCACTATTCATATCTTTACCTAAAAAATTCAATATGGTTTCATAAGCGGCTAGGCCACACAAAAGAAAAACATATTTGTACACCTGTGCTAGTGGCTAAAGAAGTGCATGTGAAATGCTGTATGTGTGAGCGAGTGCAATGCAGCAGACATTCTATTCCACTTTGCCTAATACTACATGACAGTTCTGGATCAGACTGCCAGCTATTCCAGGCTGCACTCCTTCCTCATACAAAGTATGTGAACTTGTGCGCCAACCTCATGTTCATACACAAAGTGATTAAAAAAACATGCAGGTATTTCACACAGGAGCACATTAAAAAAAACTGTGGCAGGCTGCAACGTGAGTATCAACCACAGTGTAGTTCTACAACCCCTACAGGAAAGTGCCGTGGAGCGCAGACTGTGTGAACGGGCATACTTTTGGTTTAGCTCACTTCTCATACCAGTAAAGAATCTAGGAATGGTGGACAAGCAGCACTTTTACGTCAAGTTATATAAAGGATATTAGCGCATCTTATCCCATAAAAAGTTCCCTATCTCTGCTTGTAAATCTGAAATAAAGAACATCACATTTCTTAGCTGTCATGTTCAAAAGTACATTTGCTTGTTTATATATATTCTGGATTCCTGAAAATAGTCTGCAAAGAATGAAACGCTAATTCTAAAAATTATCATTATGTTTATTAAATCTAATATGGGGCGGTGCACATTGACATGTGTTAAGCCCAGCATGTAGCCCATCAGTGCCAGAAACAGCCATTCAGGCTAATTTTCATCCGTAGGCAGGGGCAAGACTATGGAGGGGTTTATAGACTACTATTGCTTATGAATAGATAGATAGGTCGAGCTTGTCTTTAATGATACCTTGCAGTAGGGATGCAATGATATTCAATATCGAATCGTTCGATACCGGTGTCACGGTTCAATACACGTGTCACTCCATGTGTGCTGTGGTGTCATTTTGGTTTGGAAAGGAAAAGGTTAAGTTGCGCCATCCTTCGTAAATTCAGGAAGTAAACGTCTCCTCTGAGAATTACAGCTGCTATATTTTAACAGAGGTGGGTTCTATCTTTCGGTTACTTTTTTATTGTACAATGATAGACCCAGGAATGACACAAATACCATGAAACAATACGTTTTGAAGACCACATTCTCAGGAACCTGTGACTGTGATCAATATGAACATTCATTATCTCATGTAGGCATTTGATTTTCAACAAAAAGGTGAGTGTGACTAAGTGAAAAAACATTAGACTAATGCAAGCTTGTGGCTGTAAGGTTGTGGTAATTTCAAGTTCTTCATGGCAATAATAATACTTACGGGGCTGATTCACATGAAACAAAAACTTTGTCTTCTTTGTCAGCATAAATAAACAAAAATTCAATCATTTTTTTCACGATAGCCTCAGAAAGTGGTGCCTTCTTCAACTTCAAACTCATGATTGTAGTCAGTTGAAATGACTTTAAGACATCAGATAATTATGACAAGTTTGTGGCATCAATCCTAAACAAATAAAAATAATGATGAGGTTTGTGGATTTCTATTTTGGAGATTTCTTTCAATAATAGTGAATCTCCCATAAATGTACAGAGGCCCTGCCCACCATCTGAGATTATGAGGGAGACATTTCTAACATGCAACAATACAATGTTAATGTCTATTGTTTCCTCTGGCTTATCCCCTCAAAGCTTCTTGTTTACAGTCTCTTTCCCTTTGGCTTTCATCAAACAATTGCTGGATAATCTTTATGTTGTGGCAATTTTAAATCTGACATTTAGACTCAAACAATTCCAAATATAAAACTTGCCTTTTAACTTCCACTTATAATTCTCAAAATGATTTTTTTATTAAGTAGTGCAGGTAACATACGTCCAAAAATCATGGACAGACTCAAATTAAAGTACTTCCTTTACTCCATTTCAGACCTGTTTTAGGTTGCAGAGTCTATGTCTCTTCCTCGTTTACACCTTCTCTTCCTCAAACTTCTCACCTACAGACACAGCTCATGTGATATACTGATTTGTGAACACTGGTTTGAGCACTCAGTAATTGGTGATGTGTTCAAAATAGGCGCTGGCATCATCAGAGCATGTGGCAAAGACTAAGAATGTTCTACAAAACACTCCACATAGGTCCAAATAAACCTAAATATGACTAGTTAGCACTTATATATAGGTCATATTGTCATGGCCCCTCATTTTATAATGTTCTAATAATATAATTTTCTTTAATATTGTCCAAATATCTCAAAAATAGGCTTTCATGTGTACATACTGACCATTATTCCTGCCTGAGCAGCTCAAGGCCCTGTGACATCCTATAAGTCCCTGCTGAGTCATTGGCAGCAGCTGCATTAGTGTCACAGTCATGCGGATCACAGCATGAACACTGAATTTTAACTTTGATTGAAAAGTCAATCACCAATTCTAAATTATTGAAGTTTACAAGTCCAGAAAATGAAGCTAATGAAATCTAAATCAGGTCATTTGATGATTGGATTTTACCATTCCAATAACAAAATGTTTCAGACAATATCTTAAAACATACAGCAAATGAAAAATCCATATCAAATGAAAAGGAAAATATAGTTTGTAGTTGTCAAAAAATAAACATATTAATCTAATGAACTCACTTTGCAAGTAAATACTGTACACAGAAGAAGTGCTCAAACACAGCAGATTGGAACAGCAGTAAACACTTTTAGCACCTATGCATAAAACATGGAATCATCTGCTTGATTCCATCCACATGAAATGTATATTTTATGCCATCAGTTTACCACTTGCTCAGTGTGTCTAAAAGGAAAACACTGAATTTGTTAAGGGAAAAAGATAGGAAGCCCATGCTTGAGTTTAGATATGTCTGTCTGATACGTGTGTTATTTAAATGGTCTTGGGGTGCTGACCTGAATGTGGAGCAGAACAAGGGTGACAAGATCCCATACAGTGACAGAAATGACATGATCGCACAAGAATACATACACTTCAAACATTTTAAAAGACAACAAACCTCTGGAGCAATGTAGTCAGGGGTGCCACAGAAGGTGCGAGTGGTCACTCCTTCCAGCATATTTTCCTTGCACATTCCAAAGTCTGCTATCTTGATGTGTCCCTCTGAGTCGAGCATCACATTGTCCAACTTGAGATCTCTGAAGATACAAATACAAATTTAAGATTTAGCCTGGACAATGTTAAACCCACATGTGTTTCAACAGGTAAGTAAGCTAACTGGTACATTGTGATAGAAGATATACTCAAAATAACATTATTACTTGACTAAATGCACACAAAGCTACAGTACAGTACATCATAACTACTATTTCATCAACTACTGCAAAACCAGGATCATTATAGACCATGTGATCGTAAAACGAGCAGGAGCATTGCTGTGTTCAGGCGGTGGTCCTCTTTTGTTACCCCAGCAGTTATGAAAGACGTTGTACAGTCTCTGGTTTCATCACATTTGGAATACTGCTCATATGGTCTGCCACAAAGAAAGCTGATTTATCTAGGCTTATCTTGGCCACTGCTCCAGAAGATGTTAGAGTATAACCTATTCATATTCCTAAAGAAAACTATTTTGACTGTTAAACCACATTGTTGTTTTGAGACAATTAAATATGTGAGTCAAACTCATTCCCATTGTACCCGGCGTGCGTATAGTGCAGACTTGATACTACTACGTCCAAAGACTATTTGTCTGTTTAGTACAGAGCCACTCTACTTTGGAATGAAATGCACAAAGATTTGACAGATCTACCAAATGTGTGCACTTTTAAAAAGGCTATGAAATCAATAACATGAGATGTTACATAATACAATATGTTGTACAGTTATATATGTTCTATGTTGTATGACAATGTACATTTGTACTACTGTACACTTGATTTTTAATCAGTACGCCTGATTAGAAAACCCTATAAATGGAAGCTAATGGAGTTTCAACTGCAAATAATCAAATAAACTAATTTGTTTGCTACTGTTAGAAAATTATATCAATTAAACATTCAGTAAATGGTAATTGAGTTTATTTGACATCATCATAATAAAAATGCAGATAGGAATACTAAAAAATCCTCACCTGTAGATGATCCCTTTACTGTGAAGGAAAAAGAGACCAATAGCGATCTCTGCTGCATAGAACCTGCAATAACAAGCAAACCATCAGGCCACAGTGAATATGTGAAAATGCCACAAAAGCAGTCCTTTAACTGGTTCTGGTTCTATTTAAATGCATCACTTACACTGCCTGAGGTTCCTTAAACTTGCCCACTTGTTGTATATGATACATCAAATCTCCACCATTTACATATTCCATAACAAAGTACAGACGATCCTGTAAGAGAGGACAAAATATAATTCCAGTAAAATTATATTAGACACAATTATAGTACCCTAGCAAATTATATAAAAGTTTCCCAATGTAAAGAAAGAAACGTAGACATATTTAAGAATGGAGTGTGTGTTAAATGTTTCTGTATTCCCTCCGCTACACTAATGAGCTAACTAATAACTTACATTATGTACTAAAACATAATATTAATAAAGGTGCATGACATAACTTGTCTGGTGTGTCGGCTCGTTTCCATGGAGTTGTTGTTACTTTTCCTTAAATGTTTCACTGTATGGCATTAAACTTATCTATCAAGCATTAAATGAATAAAAAAATAGTTCTATTGCTAAACTGCTTGTTTCCATGGACAGCCAGGATTAGTCATCACTTGTATGGTTCACAAGCAGTTGTCAGGGTGAAAAACGGTTTCTTTTTTATTTAATACATTTATTTAACAGGACAATGTACTGTTACATAATGCCCAAGGGCAAAGCTGTAAATGTACTTTGGTTTATCAGCTCTGTGGGGAGCTTATTCCATTGTTTTGCCCCTTGATATGGGAAGGCATACATACGTATTATCAGCAACCATGAAGCACAGTATGTTTATATTCACGTTACTATTACATTTCCATGGAGTGCATGAAGCGCAACATTACATTAAGTGTTTACATGCGCATTAATAACACGGCTATGATAAGGTTATTTAAGTATCCTTGTTTTGTGTGTCCAAGTAAACACCATATCTTGATTTCAATAACCCGGTAATGACAGTATCTCGATTATGGTTGGTTATTTTACACTGGAAATCTCCGATAGTATCCAGAAATTTTAACTGTTTCCTAATGCATGCCCTTTTGATTTCATATATGTTGCATATATGTTGTTTTTATTATTGCTCTGAGTTTTATGTTGCGCTTTAACGCCGAAACAAGTTTCTATGTTTGTGAATTCTGTTCATTGACAATGGCAATAAACCTTTTCTGATTCGGACTCTGAATACTGTGGCATGTAAACGCAGTATCTTGATCTCTCACCAATGTTGCTTCACTGAGCATGTGCAAACTCAAGAAACACAGTTGGCAGGAGTAGCACATTTCTCAAAAGGACTCAAACCTCTATCACGGCTTTTTAATTTGTATTATAGTTTATCCATCCTAAAGCATTTAAGTTAGTCTTCTGTACAATACAGCCAGCATTTAACAGCAAACTAACTTCTGTGTTGCTCTCAGACGTTGAGTGGCTCAGATAAATTTTTCCACTGTTAAGAACATCTTTTCCTGAAGTTGAGACTGTGTTTTACCGACTCATGCTCTTATTTGTATGTATCTGGTCCCTGCGAGCTAAAAAAACGCATGCTTAAAAGCCATAAGTTAGCAAAGTTGCTAACATGTTAAGCTTCTTGCCATATCTGCGCCTTTGTTGAGTTACCACTCGAGATATCCAGAAGATATGCCGCATAAAAACATGGATATGAGTACCCTGGTTTCTCGGCGCGCATATAAACACCACATCCAGAAAACTGTCAAAACTGGAATACTGCTCATAACCAGGTTATTTGTGCCCATGTAAACGCATGAATGAATGAATTGTGCCCATATGATGTCAATGAATACAGTATTCCGACCATAAACCTTTGGTCTAGCTAATCTGTCCTGCTGAGCCTAGTGTCCCATAAACTTCAGCCAGAGGTCTGGTCACTCACCACTGTCTGGAAGCACGAGTGCAGGTACGTGAGGAAGGGGGGCTTATTCTGGAGCGCTAGCACCCTCTTCTCCACCATCGTACACTCAACATCATCATCCTGAATCACCACATCTTTCTTCAGGATCTTTATGGCATACAACTCCTCTGAGCCCTTCATTTCTGCCAACATGACCTGAAAGAACACAAATAATTGAAAGCGTCTTTAAAATCCGTGCTTGCATTGGGGTGTACACCTTCACATATATCTTGAAATAATAAGCATGGAAGACATGTTCTTTTATGGCACTCTTGGTTATTTTGAATTGACTTTGTGTTGCCCTCTGCTGAAGACAATGGGAAATGATCATGTCTTTTCCAGCGTTGACCAAAACCAAAAGTGTTGATCTGTTTAGAATGAAACCGCCAAATCTCACTAATGAAAATAAATGAATAAATATTGTCTCATTGATACAAACATTTACTCCGGTTATTTTTTGAGGGCCAAAAGAAAATGATAACTTGAATTCACACAGAAAATATTTGATTTGGCACAATGAGGGATTTTGAAATAGTAGGAGAGATGTGTTTTATGTTGCACCTTAAGGCCGAGACAATTTCCTATGTTATGAATTTTGTTCATTGACAATGGCAATAAACCCTTTCTGATTCTGATTCTAATTCTGATGTGGTAGTGTAGTGCACCCACCTTGCCGAAGCTTCCTTTCCCCAGCACAGCAAGGAAGGAGAAGTCACTGAGTTTGACCTGGTCCATGATGGTGGAGGGCAGCTGGACAGAGTTGTCCGTTTCTGAAATGTTCTTCTTCCCTGGACCCAACCTGGCTTTCTGCTCGCAGGGCACACAGGAGGAAACATGAAAGGACTCTGGCGGTAATGGGTTTTCATACACATATATTTATAGTGACCAATTTAACATAAGGCTTCATTTTTCATTCATGGAAGGACTTGGTAGCACGTGTACATTATTCTCTCTGACAAGATCAAAGCTTCTGGGCACGTCTACACTCAAGATTGTTCCATTCACAATGTCCCGGCCTGCTGGCCAGGTAAGAGGCAATGCCCCTAAAATGGGACAGAATAAAATGTAACAAAAGATGAAAGCACAATTTATTAACAAGTTATAAAAAATTGGTAAAATATTAACATTAAATTCTTAGTAACAGGCATTTCACGTCACTTCACGATCAACAACAGACTAAAAAACAATGCAACAAATTAAATTCAAAAAGACAATTTTACAGAAATAACTACAATATGTCTTATGGTGGGAATACCGCTAAAATCTCAATTTATTTTAGCTAACAACAACATAGAAACTTATATATTGATAATTTATTTGCTCATTATTGTTATAGTTTATGTTTTGCTTACACATACCACAGATTATTTGATGTTCTCGTGCCACCCACATGCTAAAATGCAAGGAACAAGATGCACAATAACTCACTGAATTAATTAAAGACAAACAGTAGCCTGTTCTACTATATCTGTTTCAGCTTAACACTTCTATTTCAAAACATCTGTTAGAAGTGCATTTTAAGTGTGTCTCCAGTGTGCTTAGGAGTACACATCCAGTGCTGAACAGCCTGAGTTTGGTTAATGTCTCTCAGAGGAGACTTGTAGAGGATGCAAAGCAACCGGCAGCAGTTCACAGCACTCCTGTAAGCTTTAGCCAATGGCAACACAGGTGGCTGAGGCACAAGAGCAGCACGCTTACTTCCTTCCTGTCAGACACACCTGTTCAGTTCTCTCCACAACTGTTTGGTCCTGGAACCATAGGAAGAACCCTCTGACTCAAGGAGTACACTTAAGCATAGATAATACATGCCTATACATAACCAAATACATAAGAAATGTAGAACGTGACCTCTCCCAAAGGGATCAGATATGATGGACCTGCATTCTACGGCTGACACCTCGTTTTCATTTACAATCAAACAAAATGTCTGCTCTTTTACACGAAAAGTGTCCCATTAAACAGGATACACAAACGAGATATATACATGCAGACATGTAGACAGACACAGATTGTGTGAAAGTTTACTAACAATCCTTTAGAGATCAGATCATTTTTGCTCACTCATACGCATATGTAAAATGGTAAATGAGTGATTCAGTAGTAGTGACAGTTTTACACAATGGTTGAAAAACATAAGAAAAGTGATCATTAATTATGTATTATTTATACAGATGTGACAGTTGTATTATATGTTGCATGTATTGCTTTTGCAAATTGTTAGTAAATGATAAATGTTGAGTAAAAGTGAATAAGTGTGGCACCACAACAGAACAGAACACAACAGGACGAGGGCAGAGAAGAGGGGAGGAAAGGGCTACCTTTAGATTTAGGTTTATTTGGCAGTCCTGAGAGCAGGGGCAAGAGGAAAAGAAACTCTTGGGTTAAATATAACTGTGAAACACTAGGTGAAGAAAAGAATTGTACAATAAAACGTCTTTGAAGAGAAAAGGGAAAAACAAGACAAACAGCACAATGTTCAGAGGCTAAACAAAAGTTTGAACAGGGAAATGGCAAACTGTTTTGTCTATATTGTCAAATTATGGGTTTGTTAGCATGTGCTTAATCTACAGTCTTTTGTAACTCTAGCCTCATCCATTATTCAAATAAAGAGAGAAAAAACAGGCCAACCACAAAACAAGCAGATAGTATAAACTATATAATCAACATACAGCAACATGTAGTTTTACAGTCTAACATCTTAGGATACAAAAATAAAATGCTCACCTCAAATTTCTGCCTAAGTTCCTCATTTCCATCGTCTTCCTCTGAGATTGGAACATTGTAATACTCGCCCTCCTCCTGGCACAATAACTTATACCTAAAAGACACAAAAAGTCATTAAAGAAATCTGTGCAGATGCACTATGGGTCATAGCTGGTGTGTCATTTGTTAGTTCAACATAAGTCTATGGCTCAGAGCAATCGTCCAAATTTAGCCCTGTGTTTATTTCACAGTGAGAGGTGTGAATGTAACACATGATTTATAAAGGAAAAATGAAGTTGGAGAGGGTATAAGCACAGCAATGAAATTTTATTAAAAGAGGATGTTGACCGAGAAATGCTTTATTATTAAATGCTATATTATAGTATAGGCATAAGTCTTAAAATATAGTTGCTAAAGTAAATTGTCTTTTAGCAATACTACACATTTGAGTCAACCTTACCAGCCACTGACTGGAGACTTCAAGAGCTCTGAGACTCCAAAAGACAGAGATCCCATGAAGTCATTCCTGGTGGTTCGATCCCAGTCCCACACTTCTACTGACAGTCTGCGGTCCTTATCTGATGGCTTCAGTTTACTGCACACAAGTCATATACGTATATACTTAAGTGTATATATATACACACACACACATATACATATGTATATATGTATATATGTATATGTAATTGTACACATGTATGTGTGCATATGCATATACACATACCCATATGCATGCATACATACATAAACACATACTGTACAAACTGCAGATACATATACATATATACATATACACACATACACACATACACACATACACACATACACACATACACACATACGATATACAAGTGTAATACAAGAGTAACTTACAAAGTGAAAGTCTCATTCCATTTAGGGTTGAGGTTGGCTCGGATGGTTTTGGTCTTCTGCTTGGTCTCATTTTTGGGGTCTGGTATGAGCTTGAGTTTCACATATGGATCCGATAGTCCATTGGGGTCCATGGGAATCAGGTTCTTTCCCTCAACAACTGAAAAGGTAAAGAACATGTTTTTGTTTTTTGTTTTTTGTTTTAGAAATGTGTACAGTTGTGTATTGGCAATGCCAGATGAATGAGAATCAGAGTACATTATACTATGGTCTGTAAGAATGCTAACTGGAGTACGTTATCTTTGAAAAAACCATCAGCCAGCCATCATCATAGCAATGGGTAAACAAATGAGCTAATGTTAGGACAGACAAGATTCAGCTAAAACAGAGATAACCAACCCCTCGAACAAGTCTGTTCATTGCTGTTCACATGTTTTTCTCCTTCACTCCTCTAGGGGAGTGGTACTGTTTCAGGCACTGCCGATGCCTAACTAGGTTAGACTTGAATTCAAACCAACAACCTTCTTGTTATAAGATGCTTGAGCTACCAAAACCACCAACTAACCTCTTGGCAAGTTCTTGCACGTGCAGTTATTGTTGGTCAATAAGCACTGTATATATAATAAATATAAACATACATAAATTAATTCATTTAAAAAACACATCAGTACAACAATGCAACAGAGCAACAGTCTTATCTATTGACTGTACAATCAGGATTCTTGACTCTAATCAAGGAGGATGGATTGTCAATAGCAAGTCAACGTCACATTGAATTAATGGCCAAAATATTAAGCATTCGTTAATAAGCACAGACAAAATTATGTTTTCACATTTAATATAATAATATACACAGAAAATAATTCAGTATGGAATACAAAATATTCACTCCATAAACTACAGTTCATACAAGCACATGCATGATGTATAGTAAAAAAAAAAAAAAAATCTAATTTCAATATTTAAGTGCAGTCCTTTTTGTTATCTAAATGTGTGAGAGTTTCACCCTCTGATCCTTATTATTAAATTTAGCTTTTGTAGCATCAGTGTAAAAAGTAGAGTAGAGTTGGCCTTTATTGAGCGATGCTGGAAAAATGCGCACAGTTACATAAAATCACATACACACAGAGTGAAAATAAGAAATGAGAGCAAATACTTAGGTGTGGGAAGTTATTGAGCATTCCTGAACTGGCAGCCTTCAGCTCGCTTTCTCACTAAACTTTGGGTTATAAAAGGCCCGCTGTGCGTAGATGGTGAAATGATGGAAACAGACATTTTATTTCACGGAAATTTTATTTCAAAGAACTTTTACTAGACTAAAAGCATATGAATATGTGAGTATATGGGAAACAGTGTGTCCAGACATCAAATTGGAGCAATTGTAATACATATAGACCTAGAGTATTTAATGCAAAAAATCTTAGTAATGCTTTTTCAAATGTTTTATATAATATACTTGAAGGACTTTTTACACACACTATAACATATTACAGCAGGAGATTCCTAATTTAGATGCCAATTTAGAACCTCATAATTGTATGAAACATACTATATAAGTGATGGGAAAATTCAATGATTCAAAAGTAGTAAGAGCACAGTATAAGGGAAAAAGGAAAATCTTACTTTGCGGTTTATATACTAAATGCCATAGGCGTATATTCATATAAGAAAAGTGTAGGCATGAAAAAGAGTTGCTCTCATTGGGTTTCCCTGTACAAACAAATGATAAAAAAAAAAAGAAGCAAAAGAAAAAGGAACTTCCGGTTATGACCAGTAGGGGGTGATCTAGACTGTTTACTATTTTAGCACTGTTCTGGCATTGTTCTGTGTACCAAACATGATGCATACAATTTAACAAGATATCAATGTCATGATCATATTATATTTAATTTATTAATGTAAGGGAGAATCACATATTAAGGGACAAATGTGAACCATACCACTAGCACTACCACTAGAATGAAGTTAAGCATAATATCCTGGTAAAATTCAAACAAAACATTTACAAGACTGGAAGGAAACACAATTTATCTCATACAAATAGATAGAGAGAGTTTACTATGAATGAACCAACTGAGTAATGTGCACACTTAAAAGTGTAGTTGAGCAGAAAACTATGCATAACTTCCTAACCATTTGCTCTCTAGGCAGCAACTTTGAGGGGAGCCTCCCTGGTTAAACAGTCTCTAGGAACAGTGCCGCCCTCTATAAGAGCTCCTTTACACCTACCTTACGTGCACATATGTGCACATTGTCAGCATATACTGTTTCCATTTCAAACTGCTCCTGCTGCAGCATTTGAGTTCAAAATCCCTTTATTTTTATTTCACAGTTTCTTTAAAATTAAAAGGATAGAACCTTTTGTAAACATGTCGTTCAAGGGTCCGAAGTGATATCACACACTCGTTGCTACTGCCATCTTGAGGACAAAAGCCACATGTTGCACCGTGGGGCAGTGCTAACAAAAAGTCTCAACACAAAGGATTCCTCTTTTGTAACACCCCCAAAGACCCCGGTTGTTGCCAGAAATTGATTACTGTGGTCAGAAGGGACAAAAAACCCTTCAGACCGCGGTGAGCTGTTTCAGGTAGTTAGCAGCTGGCTAATGCTAGTTTACATATTATCGTGTGGCTACATGCTAATAAATGTTAACCTGTTTGTAGACAGTTTTAACAAGCCTAATATGCTGCCGTTAGGTAACATTATCAGAAAGCATGGCATTAACTTCCACTGCTATGCAGATGACACACAGCTGTATTTATCAATGAAACCCGATCAGACCGACCAAGCAGACAGACCTGGTGCTTGTGTGAAGGATATAAAAACCTGGATGACACTTAATTATCTGCTTCTTAACACTGAAAAAAAAATCCTAAACGTCTGAAAGACGCTTTATCTGAGCAGATAGTCACACTGGACAACGTCAGCGTAGCCTCCAGCTCCACTGTAAGAAACCTTGGAGTCTTGTTTGACCAAGAGCTCTCATTCAAAGCACACATAAATCAAGCCTGTAAAACAGCCTATTTCCATCTGCGTAATATAGCCAAAATCAGAAAAATCTTGCCTAAAAGTGATACTGAAAAACCTATCCATGTATTTGTAACATCTAGATTAGACTACTGTAACTCCCTGCTCGTAGCGTGTCCTAAAAGCTCTATAAAAAGCTTTCAACTGGTTCAAAATGCAGCAGCAAGATTACAAACAGGAACTAAAAGAAGAGAGTACCAGTAGGAGGTAGAGCGTTTAGCTACCAAGCTCGTGTTGTGGAATCAGCTTCCTGTCCATGTTAAAGAGGCCGACACAGTCTCTTCATTTAAGACCCGGCTTAAAACGTTCCTCTTTGAAATCGCTTATGGTCAGGCCAGTTAGGAACAGAAATAAAAACCTACAGTTCCCAGCTATGCTGCCCTAGGAGCAACTATACTGGGGAAGTATGGCAGCTTGAGCACTATCCTCTGCTTCTTACTACTTATCTATCAAACAATATTTCATATTTAATTTCACTTGTAATCTGTTCATTGCTGTTCACATCTTTTTCTTCTTTTTCTTCTTCCACTTCCCAGAGGGGAGTGGAGCAGGCACATCGATGACCTGTGGATCCAGATGCTCTTCAACTGCCTGGAGAAATGGTCTCTGCTTCAGATGAATGGTTTTTCATCTCCCTCGAAGAATTGGTTCTTCTCCTGAGAGGGTCCAGCTCCACTGTCTATCTGCAAATTGAAGCACGTCCGCCTGTCCGTCCGAGGGAGTCGGATCTCTCCTTCACTGTGGAACTCCTCAAGGTTTCTACATTTGGTAGAGGTTTGGTAGTTTTTCCTTGCCGAGAAGGAGGGTCTAAGGACAGGGCCCTTTGGGACATTTGACTAAGGACACGGGAGGCTGGCAGATTGCCAAGTGTCTGTGTCTCTCTGTGTCTCTCTGTGTGTCTCTGTGTGTCTCTGTGTGTCTCTGTGTGTCTCTGTGTGTCTCTGTGTGTCTCTGTGTGTCTCTGTGTCTCTCTGTGTGTCTCTGTCTCTCTCTGTCTCTCTCTGTGTCTCTGTCTCCCCCTCTAGAGCCCCGTAAGTGTGCGGGAGAGATCGGAGGAGAGGCTCAGAGAAGGGAGAGCAGGAAGGGTCTGTGACACTGTGAGAGGTCTTCAGAACGAGGGAGCAATGATAGAAAACTACTAAAATAAAATACTTGACTGGTCTGCATGCGCAAAGTGCGTGCATTCGCATGCAAGTGTTTATTGCCATTCACCATCTCTAGATCTATAGAGTTTTGCCCCTGTGTAAATGTATAATTTATTTAGAAATTAAAAAGGTCAAATTAAATGTTGAACAGTAAAAAAATATAGTTTTTCTTTGCTTTTTATTTATCTATACTAGTGCAGCAAAACAACACAATTTAAACACACAAGCTAACTACATGCTAGTAATAGCATGGGCCAATGTGGTTTTTTTATTTGATACCAATATCAATATCTACAGATATCGGATATTTGCTTGCTGATTTTCCCGATAGGTGATATTTGTTGATACCGATATTTGGATTTTAAAACCCTTATAGTTCACAAATTACCATTTCACATTCAACAAAAAATAACAAATAATAAACAGAATTGCCTGAATGTATTTATCTGGGAAATAAAATAATTTGTTGCATGATTGTGTAAATGTGCAGCCATATTTTTGGCCTGATTGCTCTTCTATTTCCATTTTTACTGATTAGTCGTTTGAAAAGAGATGAAAAAAATGTATAATAAAAATATAAATTATGAATAAAAAATATTGGCGGCACATATATATAGCTGAATATTGTTTGATATCAACAGACACTGATACTTCAACCGATCTCACCCATCCCTAGCTAGTAATAAACTTTCATATTCGTATTATTGAACTACTCGCCTTCACCAAAGCAACACAAAGCAGTGATGCTATCCAAAATAAAATGACACATTTATCTTTGTGAGGAACCGAGATGGTGGAAACATAGGAATGAATGAGAAAAGTCCACTCATCTGCGCCATCCTATGTCATTTTCATAGTGACTTTCCTCTTGGCAAGAACCTGAAAGCGTTTGCATTACAGTGACTCATGAAGCTACAAAGAAATAACTGGAAAAATATAAATGGTAGCAGGAAATCAGCAGCATTCAGACCAGTGGCCACTGATTTTCAATTGGCAGCCCTTGAGCAGCATCCGAACTCTGCCACTTTTTGTACAGAGCCAAATGTGAAAGGGTACAAATAAAGCTTGTATTGTGCTTTGAAATGCTCCGAGATGATGTAGCAGATCTTTTCTGTAAACGCAAAATATAACGGCTGTTTCATTTAGAGGTAGCAAAGCAGATACACCCTAAAGTTATTCAAGAAAAAAAACACACTGGACTTCTCATTTTATTAGAACGCAGTTAAAATAACTATATTCCAGATTTTGCTAAAATATTAAACATTTAATCCTAGATTGGTGATTTTTTAAGTTTATAATTTTATTTCTTGATTGTAAATCATAAAGATATCACAAAAGGAAATTCCATAAGTATTACCACATAACCATATTGTACACTGGAGCAAAGCACTTCTAATGTCACAGAACTGACAAAAATGCAATTCCTGAGTCCCTAGAGTGAACAATATGTTCTCTCTACTGCCTGTAGGTTTCAGCATGTTTTTTTTCCTTCAGTTCAGTTTATTTTCCATTAGCAATATCAAAAACACACTGGAAAAAATGGTGCGAGAAGCATTATTACTATTCATGAATTCATACAGTTTTCAATTAAATTAAATAAAATAATTTTTTGTAGCACCCAAAATCACAACAGCAGTTGCCTCGAAGGGCAACAGTAAAAAGCAGATTTAAAAATGTCCATAGGAAAATTAGCAAATGGATGCACAAACCATATAAAAAAGAAAAAAGAAAAAAGACAAGGAACAAATTAAAGTGTCTGTTGCAGTCTGAAGTGGAAAGTAATCACAGCCTGAAACTCCAGCTATGGCATGATGTGTGCATTTAATGGCACGATAACGCTTCCCAGAAGAAGTTCAAATATGTCACTGGCAGGATGATCAGACGGGTCATTAATAATCGCTAATACCCAAGAAAGAAGTCTCTGTTTATAAATATCCTCCAGTATCGTCAGCTTCATCTCTACTGTCCTCCAGGACAATCAGAACCACTCTGTGTAGAGCTTTTTTTCTTGTGAGGACACTTTCAATAGCACAACGAAAAAAGCTTAAAATAAAAAGTTTGTTAGAATTATAAGCAGTTGTTGTGATTTTTTAACAATTGCACCAGAAAAGTATGTTTTCAACAATTTGTACATCTGTATGATTTATATCTGGGCAGCAGTCGACGGCAGGGGCCTCGACGACCAGATCTTCGGACACAGAAACTGACTCTGGGGACATGGAACGTCACCTCGCTTGGGGGGAAAGAATCTGATCTTGTGCAGGAGGTTGAGCGGTACCAACTAGATACAGTTGGCCTCACCTCCACGCACAGTTCGGGCTCTGGAACCCATCTCCTCAAGAGGGGCTGGACGCTTGCTTATAGCCGCACAGCTCAATGTTGGAGGGTCGCGTCCTTACGCCTTCGGGTTTTGGACAGGTCTCTCAATGTTGCGTCGGCCTACAGGCCGAACAGCAGTGCTGAGTACCCAGCCTTCTTGGAGTCCCTGGGAGGGGTACTGGACCGGGGACTCTGTTGTTCTACTGGGGGACATCAACGCCCATGTGGGCAACGACAGTGACACCTGGAGAGGGGTGATTGGGAAGAACGGCCTTCCCGATCTGAACCCGAGCAGAGTTCAGTTATTGAACTTCTGTGCTAGCCACGGATTGTCCATAACGAATACCATGTTCAAGCACAAGGGTGTCCACCAGTGCACGTGGCACCAGGACATCAGGACTTTGTCATCTGACCTCCGGCTGCATGTCTTGGACACTCGGGTGAAGAGAGGGCTGTCAACCGATCACCACCTGGTGGTGAGTTGGATCCGCTGGCGGAGGAGGAAGCCGGACAGACTTGGCAAGCCCAAGCGTATAGTGAGGGTCTGTTGGGAACGTCTTGCGGAGCTCTCTGTCGGCAGGGTCTTCAACTCACACCTCTGGGAGAGCTTCTCCCAGATCCCGGGAGAGGCTGGGCACATTGAGTCCGAGTGGACCAAGTTCTCAACCTCCATTGTCAATGCGGCTGCGGTGGTCGCAAGGTCTCAGGTGCCTGTTGCGGTGGCAACCCCTGAACCCGGTGGTGGACACCGGAAGCATTAAACCGCTTCTGAAAAAGCCTAATCTTGATCCTGACCTGTTGGTAAACTACAAACTATTTCAAATCCACCCTTTGTCTCTAAAATCTTGAAAGAGTTGTAGTTAAATAGCTTTTGTCGCATCTACAGGACAATAACTTATTTGTACAATAACTTTCCTGTCCAATAAAGCTTCGGGCCAAACAATTATATATAAAAAAAAAAAAATAGGCAGAGGAGCCTTCTTTTTACCAAAATCAATTACCAACTCATAAGTTTTGAAAGTGCTCCATTTCAAATCATTCTTCTCCCTCCAACACAGTTTGATCTATAATGCTCATCATTTGTGTTAATAAGACCAATGATAGTTGTATCATCTACATACTTTATGAACAGGTTCTTAGATCAGAAGCAAAATAGTCAAGGGTATATTGGTATATAGTAACAGATTTAAGATAAAACCTTGTGGAGAGCCAGTGTTTCACAATTAGTTCATCAGAGAAGCAGCCATTAATCTTCGCCCCTTGTGGTAGTTAAAAAGTACAACATATATCTGCATCAAACAGACCTTTTCTTCACAAACTGCTACTTTGGTGTAAAACTATAATTCATATTTTACTATCTATATGTTACTATCGCGACCCCTAACGGGAACAAGCGGTAGAAAATGGATGGATGGATGGATGTTACTATCCCACCAAATAAAGAATATTATAAATAGAAAATCTTTTTTTTTTTTTAAACATCATATATACACTTAAAACTTTGACTACACACTAAACACACAAAAAATACAAAATTCTCGCAACTAACATTTTAGGGAATATATTGTTTTGCAAAATAATGTAATTAAATATTACAGTATTCAGAACGGAGTAATTCAACACATGCTGTGTTCTGAATAAAAATAAAACAATGTAATGCCTTTAGAGAGGTAGAAATCACCGACCATTGGCTCTCATTGACAGAGCTGTTGTTGCACCCTAATCAGAGTGAGTGTGTCTTTACTTAAGGTTAAGTAATCACTATTTGACTACAATTATTACCTTTATGTATGTTTATGCTTCAGAACAGCATCAAATCGACAGGAGGCTTGTAAACAAAACTTAATTTCATAACAAAGAAAGATCTGCCAAAACCACTACTGTTTCTTGCAGTAATATCCACAAGGCAAAAAGTCTTAAACTGTAAAAGGGCACAACACCTACACAAAGTTCAATGATAAAAAGTGTTTTTGCAAATCCACCCACTGTTCTCTGTGCTAACATTGACCTATACACCTACTGCACACATGTGAGGTGAGTTGACAACTAGTTTTCTTACAGCCGATAGATAAGATACAAAATCTATTTTTTATCCCGCAAATTCAATTCAAGAAGTACAATATGAGTGCATACATGAAAACCGCCACAATTGCATTGGACATAAATTTGTGTTGAGGGAAAAAAAAAAATAGGAAAGGAAAAAAAGTCCACAGAATTGCAATAGAGAATAAACCCAATAGCTCCTGAAAGTTGTCTGTTGAGACTGCAGCGGCTAATGTAATCAGTGATACAATCTGACCTGAGTGGGCAGTGCTCTGGTACAGCAGCCCTATAGACACACCTACACATACAAGAGGAAATAAATGCATGCAAATGATGACACAGCCATTCTCAGACTCTTGCTCAGCATCTGCGACATAAAGCAGCCTACTGCAGGCCACATTTGATCAAACTAGTGTATTCTATTCTGTTAAAAAAGTAAAATGATGCTTCTGCTATGTGTCCTTGAGCCCTTTGGTCTCAGTGACATGAGTGGTAAGTGGATAATTGTGGCAGGTTCTTGTCGTGCACTGACCCCTGTTTGTAGATAATTGAATCATTGTGTGTTCCGTTAGACCCCTGCCACTGCTATTGTTCTGGTACATATGCTAATGCCTTGCAAATTACAGTGGCTCAATGCTTTTTTTGTTAGAAAGACCTATCAGTACTAATTTAGTGTGCAGAGATATTTGAGAACATTGGAAATCTTTACATCCCTTGGTTTCTGTATGAAACAATATTAGGGACAGTGTTGGAAAAGTGTATCTAGTTACAGAATACTGAATACCTGCATTATAATGTATTTTGTAACATATTCCGTTACATGGTCCAATCAAAGTACTCTATTCTGAATATTTAGGATACCGTCACTTTGAGTT
The DNA here is from genome assembly GCA_015082035.1 of Chaenogobius annularis. Lineage (NCBI taxonomy): Eukaryota > Metazoa > Chordata > Actinopteri > Gobiiformes > Gobiidae > Chaenogobius > Chaenogobius annularis. The sequence goes on from BJKM01000926.1 coordinate 159,692, forward strand.
GTATAATATTAAACACACTAACCACAAGAGCTGTGTTTTATATTTTTCACACTTGCCTGTGGATTTTTAAGCCTAAATTGCATGATCAAACACCGCAATGTATTCCTGTTTTTAAGAAAGTAAATGTATTTTGAATACCACCAAATGAAGAGTAACCGTATGAAATACAGTTCTCAAAATTAGTATTCTGAATTGTATTTAGTTACTACCCCAACATCAAAATGGTATGGAAAATAAAAATGTACATAAAATAACAAACACAATATTGTATAATCAAAATGTGTCCAGGAGGTGACTTTTGTTTATTTAATTTTTTTACCCCATCTAATGATCATAAAACATCTGCTTTACAGAACTTTGCATCTCTATGTAAAACATTGTTCCAATGTTCATAATTGTGGCCAATTCCT
>BJKM01000927.1:0-158736 GCA_015082035.1 Chaenogobius annularis
CCTGGTTTAGTCCTAGGTTAGACTTGGTTTAGTCCTAGTTAAGTGCTTGGTTAGACCTGGTTTAGTTCTTGGTTAGACCTGGTTTAGTCCTAGGTTAGACCTGGTTTAGTCCTGGTTTAGTCCTTGGTTAGAGCTGGTTTAGTCCTTGGTTGGACCTGTTTTAGTCCTGGTTTAGTCCTGGTTGGTCTGGTTGGTTTGTCCAGTTCAGTCCTGGTTTAACCTGATTTAGTCCCGGTTTGGTCCAGGTTTAGTCCTGGTTTAAACTTGGTTTGGACCTGGATTGGTCCTGGTTTAGTCCTGGTTTAGTCCGGTTTAGTCCTGTTTTAGCCCTAGTTTAGACCTGGTTTGGACCTGGTTTAGTCCTGGTTAGTCCTGGTTTAGTCCAGGTTTAGTCCTGCTTTAGATTATTAAAGACAAATATTCACAGTTAAAACAGACCTCACAGACACGTTTAAAGAAGACCTCTTGTGCTTTGGTCTGTGATTTGTGTTAGCGCTCCATCTGCTGTCCACAGGGGGAATCGCTCTGGGGAAATAAACAAAAGCTAGCTCGCCCCAACATGCTAATGCTAGCACACAGATGTAATTTATGGACTTGAAGAGACCTCGGCGCTGTGACTCAGGTGTTTCTGATGAAGCTTTAACGTCTCAAAAAAGTCCATTCATTACATCATGAGTCCTTTAAAGAAGCGCTCCACCTGCTGGTTATTTGTGTGTACTGCAGAATAAGATGTCCAGTAGAGGGAGCCTTTTTATTGACGTCAGTGGTCAAAAGTTCAGTTTATTTGAATACAACGGGACAAAGTTTTGGGAACGAAGCGACAAAACCATAGCAACAGGAGACTCGCCGAGCCAGCGCTGACGGAGACGCAGGACGTTCAGGACGTTCAGGACGTTCAGGACGTTCAGGACGTTCAGGACGTTCAGGACGTTCAGGACGTTCAGGACGTTCAGGACGTTCAGGACGTTCAGGACCTTCAGGACGTTCAGGTCTCTGCTCGCTGAGAAGACCTTTTACGGAACGTCTGAACTAAAAGACGCCGATCGTACGCGTTTTGTTTTTAATGCCGTTTATTATTCCACATCCAATGATTATTCATGACCCAATGTTCAGGGACTCGAGCTGACGCGCGTCAAACGAGAGTCGGACTAATCCTGGTTTGACGGCTTTTAAAAGTTTAAATCTGCGACGGGAAATTACAACGTGTCTTCTTTTGACAATGTTGGACGGATGAGAGGCTCAGGCGCGTCACATGTTCTTGACAGGGAAGAATCTTCTCATCCGTCCAGGACTTTTGGAGTTTTGACGCGCGTTGTAGAGTTCTGGAGTTCCGGATTAGTCTTGGTTTGGTTCCAGACTCGCCGAGTGTAAAACGTGTGCAAACTTCAGATGTTTGATCTGGTCTTCAAAACGCAGCTTTCCGACTGCATCATGCGGTTCTTCGTCCTTTAAACTGGCTCCTGGTTCTTTTACTTGGGCCGTCTCATGTTTAAGCAGAGTCAATTTGCGTGGGGGAAAATAAACAAAAGCTAGCTCGACACTAATGTAAAACACACAGATGTAATGAAGGTGATTTGAGTCGGAAACGTGATGATCTGTGGACTTAGCGAGACCTCTCCAGATCTCTACCTTTGTGTGACATTGTAAAGTGTTGTTGTGCGGCTCAGAGAAGGAGCAGAGGAAGAGTATTTGAGACTATTAAATATGTCGATTATTATTTCACGTCCCGCTCGCCGTCACGGGACTGACTTTTGAGGAGAAAGGGGTCTTTTGCGCTCCAGTTTCGACACGCGGCCCCTCGCCTCCGTGTGGCATTTCACCAAAACAAGCAGCGGATTTTCAGTTAACGTCTTTTGTTTTTTTTATTATTATTTTATTTTACTCTTGATTAAGTCTCGCGAAAGGGCACTTGTTCTGTTTCCGGCGGCGGCGAGGAGGAAACGAGACGAGTCGGGACGTGCGAGGCGTTGGCTGCACACGGGTGGCGGTCGTAAAAGTTTCCGCTCGCTGCTCGCGCTAAAATGCGGAGCGAGAGACGAGCGCGAGGGACGGAGGGGTGGGGGGGGGGGAACGGGGGAGAGAGCGGGTGAGGAGGAAGAGGAGGAGGAGGAGGAGAGAGATGGATGAAGAACAGATTTGTAAGTGACATGTTAATTTCTTTCTCATCACTCACGCTTGAGCAGAGCTTCTGTTCGGAGTTTGAAGACGAGCGGCGAGAGAGAAATGAAGGAGGCGGAGAGAGAGGGAAGAGGGCTGGACTGGTTCGGTTCGGTTCGGTTTGGACCCAGTTCACGTCTGGGTTTTTCACCTCGTGGGTTGAGCTCGGTTTGCGATCAGTCGACGGTCAAGAGATTGTGGTGTGAAGCGTTTCGAAATCCATTTTAAACCACAAAAGGCTGAAATGTGTTGATTGGAGACTTCCAGATGATCGAGTATTTACAGGAAAAGTGTAAAACTGATCAAATCCAAATAGTTTATTCCTTTTGACATTTCGATTAAAAAATGTCAGTCGTGGTTCTTATAAAAGGTCTTTTCGTGTGTGTGTTTTAGCGTCTGTTCAGCCCAAATCATGATGATAACGAGGATCAAGTGGATTTGTTTTAACCGAGTCACTCCTGCGATAGTAAAATAAACACACACATTACGGCTGAGAACATGCAGTATTGGGGGGTCAGGGGGGGTTTCGCGTATTTGTATTTTTATGTTCACATTTTAAGGTCCTGAATCCTCTCGATCTCTGTCCTGAATCTTCATCTCGACCTAATCTCTTGATCTTCGTCTGAATCTCTCTCGATCTTGGTCTGACTGAATCCTCTTGATCTTGGTCCTGATCCTCTCGATCTTTGACCTGATCATCTCGATCTTCGTCCTGAATCTTCTCGATCTTCGACTGAATCTCTCGATTCTTGGTCTGAATCCTCTCGATCTTGGTCTGAATCTCTCGATCTTTTGACCTGAATCCTCTCGATCTTCGACCTGAATCCTCTCGATCTTGGTCCTGAATCCTCTGGTCCTGATCCTCTGGTCTTGGTCTGATCGTTGAGATATGATATCTGGATGTTGGTCCTGAATCCTTGGATCTTGGTCCTGAATCCTCTGGATCTTGGTCCTGAATCCTCTGGATCTTGGTCCTGAATCCTCTGGATCTTGGTCCTGAATCTCTCGCTGTCTGAATCCTTGATCTTGTCCTGAATCTTCGATCTTGGTCGAATCTCTCGATCTTGTCTGAGATCTTGGTCCTGATCTCTCGGTCTTGTCCTGAATCTTGGCCGATCTTTCGCTGAATCTCTCTCGGATCTTGGTCCTGAATCCTCTCGATCTTGGTCCTGAATCTATCTCTGGCCTGATCCTCTCGATTTGGTCTGAATCCTCTCGATCTTGTCCTGATCCTCTCGATCTTCGTCTCCTCGATCTTGGTCCTGAATCCTTCTGTCGATTTGGTCCTGAATCTCTTCGATCTTCGGATCTTCGTCCTGAATCCTCTCGATCTTCGTCCTGAATCCTCTCGATCTTCGTTCCTCAGAATCTTTTGCTGTGTGTGTTTTTTTGCAGGCAGCCTTGGTACTACGGTTGGGGTTTCAATCTACCTCGAGGCCAGGCCCTTCTGGACAAGTGGAACCAGATCCCGGACAGCACTGACATCTTGGTGACACACTGCCCCCCGCTGGGTAAGCTGCACACTGCACATCCTCTTCACACTTGTGTTTTGTCTTTATTTAAACACATGGATCTCTGGTCCTACCTTACAGTTCCGTCATCATGTTTTTGGTTTTTTTGAGAGATTCAAGCGCAGAAAGGCATTACATACATACTAATCAATACTAAAACTAATATTGAAAGTAGATGGTAAAACAGGACAAAATGTGACCGTTCCTGAACAGTTTTAGCCTTGAGCTCGATGTAAACTCGTTTTTGTAACCGTCTTTGTGGTCATCTGTACCACGTATTGATTCTGCTTTCCTCAGCATGGAAATCGAGTTTGGACGTTTGGTTTTGTGACAACGTTCAGACTTGTGTCCGTTCTGCTTTCTGATTGGACAATTATAACGACGACAACTCGTGCCTTTTGTCCCGCGTCTTTGTCTCGGAGAATACGTCGTCGTTGCGGTTGTTTTCAGTACAAGATGTATTTGATTTGAACACGTTTAACTCAAGTTCGCTGATGTTTCTTTGACGCCAAATGCAGAGCTCTGTGTTTAGGAGCTTCTTCTTTAAAGAACTCTACAAAGTGGACCAATCATTTAAAAATAGGTTTAATCTATTTCCCAGTGACAGGTGTCCATCACATTAATTAGTTTTATGTCATTTGCTTAATTAATATTTACATTAGCGCTCGTCACGTCTGTCACACTCTGGGTTTTATATAGAATCATTTAGTGTCGTTAGTCCCGCGTGGAAAGAAAATAATTATATACAGTGAAAAGGGAGAAGACCACCAGCCCCTTTGTCCTGTTCTCACGAGCGACATTTGAGATGAGATACTGGAAAGTGAAAATGTCTTTGTGTGAGGAGTTTGCGTGTTCTCCCTGTGTCTGGTCTGAGGATCCTGGCTCGGACCCGGTCCACTCCTCCAGGCGGCTGACGCTGAAGGGTCTCCACAGGTATTCTTTCATCTTCTCTGCATTTGACCCCGTCCTCCAGCGGCATGAGCGGCGGATCTGCAGAGCTTGAGCCAGGGTGGGTCACGACCTCAGCGGGAGGGTTCTGGGTTTGACGGGGCCCAGAGGAAACGTGCTAAGAAAGAGCCTTGGACCCCAGTGGAACCTTTGACCCCAGTGGAACCTTGGACCCCAGTGGAACCTTTGACCCCAGTGGAACAAGTGGAACAAGTCTTAACTATTCATGGGTTTAGAGAAGAGCAGAAGGTTTTGGAGCTTCTGACCACGATTGGAAAAGCAGTGTGACATCGAACATCTGAACGCCAATCACTTGTCCTTGTTGGCCTCACTCGATCATCCACAATCATCCAATCCTCTTTGTTCCCACGCACGTTCCCCAGAATGGAGCAAACTACCAGCTGAAGTAGCTTTAAGCGTGACTTCGGACACCTTCAAAAGTTGGCCGGCAAAACCATAAACTTCACACACTCTCCGTTCCCTCGTCGGCGTGATATTCACTTGGAGTTTGCAGAATAAACAGCTCGAACCGGAACCAGGACGAAAGCCACATGTTCCATTGTGGTACTGGGCCAAAAAGAAGAACGAAATGCCAGGGTCGGAGTCTGTGGACCTCAGGCCACGAAAAGAGACGGAGGACATTTTTGAGGAACGAGAGGTTGACAGTTTGAGCAGTGAGAAAGGACGTAGTGGAGGAGGCCATTGTTACGAAAGAAAACCGAGAAATGGAGGTTTGAGGTACAAGACTTTGGCAGAAACCGGAGAGTCAAACGCTCATTAGGCACTTGACCCTGGCCCAGACCACAATAGGCCCTAACGACCCAAGCTGTAGGTAAACAAATTCTCAAACCATGTTCTTCAGATTGAGATTGACTTTCAGTGTCCGGGGGACTTGTACCATGGACCACGCCTGTGTGAAGCTTAATAACATGAGTGTAATAACAGGTGGATCAAAGGCCCTCATGTGTCACTCTTGGGTCACTCTTGGGTCACTCTTGGGTCACTCTTGGGTCACCTCATTGGGTCACTCTTGGGTCCCTCATGGGTCACTCTTGGGTCACTCTTGGGTCACTCTTGGGTCACTACTCCTGGGCCCCCATGGGTCATCTTGGGCTCACCTCATGGGTTCGGGCCCCCATGGTCACTCTTGGGTCCTCATGGGTCACTCTCTTGGGTCCCTCATGGGTCCTCATGGGTCACTCATGGTTCTGCCTGGCCCCCATGGGTCACTCATGGGTTTCTCCTGGGCCCCACCCTGGGTCACTCATGGGTTTCTCCTGGCCCCCCATGGGTCATCTCTTGGGTCATCTCTCTGGTCTCCTCCATGGGTCCCTTGGGTCCTCATGGGTCATCTTGGTACTCTGGGTCACTCTTGGGTCCCTCATGGGTCACTCTTGGGTCACACCTTGGGTCCTCATGGGTCACTCTGGGCCCTCATGGGTCCTCTTGGGTCACTCTTGGGTTCCTCATGGGTCACTCATGGGTCTCTGGGCCCCATGGGTCCATCTCTTGGGTCACTCTTGGGTCACTCCTGGGTCCCTGGGCCCATGGGTCCACTCTTGGGTCCCTTGGGTCACTCTTGTTCTGGGCCCCCCATCATCAGGGTCAATCAGAATATCAGCAGATCGCTCTTATGTCTATGATAAAACGGCCTTCAGAAGTGACATCATAAACTTTATTTTCAAAACAGACTTTTCAAATTAACCTGTTCTTAGTCTTTGCCTGCATTGTCCTTACTGCTTCATTACTCCGAGGCTCTGATCGTTATCATTTTAATAAACATATGTTGAATGTATGGTCGGACTCGCTCTCCGTCTCCCGTCACAGCTCGGCTCCTGCAGCTGTTCTTATTCATTTGTTGGACATTGTTTCGGCGGGTTTTTTTCCTCCCGGTTTCCGCTCAGCCAAGTGTCTCCGTCTACAGATCCGATCAAAACACAAACATATGGGACGGGCGAGCGAGGGTACTAATGCATGGAGAGGAGAGAGAGAAGAGAGAGGGGGGGAGGGGGGGGCCTGGGCGAGCGAGCCGGGAGGGAGAAAAGAACGGGACGAGGAGACGAGCGAAGTGGAGCGATCACACGTGAAATCAGCCATGTTTGATAGAAAGTTGTTGCGTCTCCGGTTCAACCTCATCCGAACGGCTTTTGGAACTGCAGTCATGGTCTTCTCCCGTAAAATTAAAGGCGCTCCATGTCACTTTTCGGGGAGCGATGGCGATTGGCACCTGCTTTTCTCCGATAAAGCGCCCATAGATGGAGCGCATTGTCCATTGCTTTGCCTGGAATGGTCCACACGTTTGGTCGCAGACGCCACACTTCCTTTTGGCAGTAAAAACACCTGTAATAGTGTGGGGGGCGTGGTCTGGGGGCGTGGTCTGGGGGCGTGGTCTGGTCCCCGGTAAAAGCTCTCAATTCAATGGGACTCTTTAAAGACGTCCCGTGTGTTGACAGGACAAATCATCATCAGCACCGTTCTCGACCTCCTTTGGGCCGTAAGTCCACTTCAGGTCCCACAAAGAATGTCCCCAACACTGTTCCAATACATTGAGTGAATACGTTCAAATAACTGCTGATAGATTAGAGTTTTGTGAGAAATAACATACGGAACAATACGGAACCAGAATTAAACTAGTACTGGTATAGTACTAACCAAGTCTGAACTAATCCAGAATCAAAACCGGTCTAAAGCAGAACTAAACAAGGACTAAACCAAGACCAAATCAGGTTTAAACTAGTGCTAATTAAACCAGGAAACAATATGTATTATTATTATTATTTTTAATATTTGGAAGTCATGGGTCATGGGCCGGATCCATCACTTGGAGGGCCTGATTTGGCCCCTGGGCCTTAAGTTGAATAGCCCTGTTCTAGACTCACCTTCTTCCAGACCTCCAGAGAAAATAACACGTGCACGCAAACCGTTGAGCCGTAATGGAGGTTGTTGACGTGGCGCTAGCATAGCGCTCTTCTACATCGAAATGAATGGACTGCTTCCCAAACAGAGCTGGGTCAGTGTGCGTGCCGTCGGGTTAGCGCAGGGCATCCAGAATCAATGCGAGACAGAGGTTAATGCCATGCTGTGGAACATCGCAGGAAAAGGAACAACATTTGCAGAGAGTTTGTCGCCGAAAACAGTTTATTTTATTCAGATTTCACATTGTTTGACAAAAAATACCAACGCAAAAACTCTAGTTAGCATTAGCTCTCAGGGTCTGGCTGCGGCGGATGGGATTCATTTGTGAATATCCACTTCAAACTGAAAACGGAACCGTTTTAAACACAGCTGCTGATACTTGAGAAGTGGCGCTCCAGAATCAGTGTGTTTCTGTCTCATCGTCCAGACTTCACACCGCGCTGAGGCAGAGCTGCTGTTTGGACTGACGCGCGCATGCTAGCTCCCCGTTAGCTCTGCTGTTAGCGCTGCCGTTAGCCCCCGCTAGCCCCTATTTAACCCTGTTAGCCTGTGTTGGCTCTGAGGCTCACAGGGGCTAACAGAGGCTAACAGGGGCTAACAGGGGCTAACAGAGGCTAACAGAGGCTAACAGGGGCTAACAGGGGCTAACAGGGGCTAACAGGGGCTAACAGAGGCTAACAGGGCTAACAGGCTAACAGGGGCTAACAGAGGCTAACAGAGGCTAACAGGGGCAAACAGGGGCAAAACAACAGGGGCAAACAGGGGCAAACAGGGGCAAACAGAGGCTAACAGGGGCTAACAGAGGCTAACAGAGGGCTACAGGGCTCCAGAGGCTAACACAGAGGCTAACAGGGGCTAACAGAGGCTACAGAGGCTAACAGAGGCAACAGAGGCTACAGGGGCTAACAGGGGCTAACAGAGGCTAACAGAGGCTAACAGGGGCTAACAGGGGTAACAGGGCTAACGGGGCTAACAGGGCTACAGGGGCTAACAGAGGCTAACAGGGGCTAACAGGGGCTAACAGAGGCTAACAGAGGCTAACAGGGCTAACAGAGTAACAGGGGCTCACAGAGGCTAACAGGGGCTAACAGAGGCTAATAAGAGGGCTAACAGAGGCTAACAGAGGCTAACAGAGGCTAACAGAGGCTAACAGGGGCTACAGAGGTAACAGAGGCTCACAGAGGCTAACAGGGGCTCACAGAGGCTACAGCTAACAGGGGCTAACAGGGGCTAACAGGGCTAACAGAGGCTAAAGAGGGCTAACAGAGGCTAACAGGGGCTAACAGGGGCTAAACAGAGGGCTAACAGGGGCTAACAGAGGCTAACAGAGGCTAACAGAGGCTAACAGGGGAACAGGGGCTCACAGAGGCTAACAGGGGCTAACAGAGGCTAACAGAGGCTAAGAGGCTCAAAGGCTAACAGGGCTCACAGAGGCTAACAGGGGCTAACAGAGGCTAACAGAGGCTAACAGGGGCTAACAGGGGCTAACAGAGCTCACAGAGGCTAACAGGGCTCAGAGAGGCTAACAGGGGCTAACAGGGGCTCACAGAGCTAACAGGGCTCACAGAGGCTAACAGGGGCTAACAGGGGCTCACAGAGGCAACAGGGGCTAACAGGGCTCACAGAGGCTCACAGAGCTAACAGAGGCTAACAGAGGCTAACAGAGGCTAACAGGGGCTCACAGGGGCTCACAGAGGCTCACAGGGGCTCACAGGGGCTAACAGAGGCTCACAGAGGCTAACAGAGGCTAACAGAGGCTAACAGGGCAGAGGGGTCACAGAGGGGGGCTCAATCAGGCTAACAGGGCTCACAGAGGCTAACAGGGGCTCAAGGGGCTCACAGGGCTTAGGGGCTCACAGAGGCTAACAGGGGCTACAGGGGCTCACAGAGGCTAACAGGGGCTAACAGAGGCTCACAGAGGCTCACAGAGGCTAACAGGAGGCTAACAGAGGCTAACAGGGCTAACAGGGCTAACAGGGGTAAAGAGGCTAACAGAGGCTAACAGACAGAGGCTAACAGAGGCTAACAGAGGCTAACAGAGGCTAACAGAGGCTAACAGAGGCTAACAGAGGGCTAACAGAGGCTAACAGGGGCTAACAGAGGCTCACAGGCGGCGGCTCCGTTTGTTTTCCTGCAGCAGAAACACGAGGCAACAGCTGTGGAGGCAGATGGAGACAGACGGGGGGTGAGGGTCCCGTCTGGAGGGTCAGCAGTATTACACACTCACTGTTTCCTCACAAGCGGGGAAACTCTTCAGGCGATGTGAAGGCTGGTGGCAGAGGGGTTAGTGCCGCACTGTAACAAGCTGTCGGGTTCCTGAGAACGTGTGAAAGCGTTTGAAAATACTTTGTGTTTGTGTCTCAGAGCTAATGCCGACTTTTATTAAATCATAAAATCAACAAAGTAAAATGTATAGTTAAGAAAACCTTCTTGTTTTTATGTGTAGATTATACTGTGGGCCGCTGGGGTCCCTGGGCAATGTGCCGGGGCCCACCCTGATCATGACTACATTTCCTTATGATGTACAAAACCTAAACTCTGATGGAAATAACGTCATCAATGAAATAAATAAAACGATGAAAATTGTATAAATTGTATAAAACCAAAACACTTTTGGTCCCAGTTTAGTTTGTTTGAGCTCTTTTAGTCTTTCGTTGGGCCGAAAGAGCGAGACGCTCCAGACGAGGAACGCGAGCGCCATGGAAACACCCAGACCTGGGACAGGGGGGTCTCACCGAGGGGAAAACATGATCCACCTCCTTCACCTCCCCCACCTCCCACCTCCCCCCACCTTTCACTCCCCACTTCCTCCCTTCACTCCTCACCTCTTCACCTCTTCACTTCACTTCACCTCCCACCTTACCTCCTCCACCTCAACTCCTCACCTCCTTCTCTCAACCTCTCCCTCCTTCACCGCTTCACTCCCACTCCTTCAACTCGCCTTTCACTTCTTCTCTTCACCTCTTCACCTCTTCATCCTTCGCCTCCTCTGCCTCCTCACCTCCTTCATCTCCTTCGTCCTCACTCCTTCACCTCCCACCGCTCCTCCTTTCACTCTTTCCTCCCCACCTCTTCACTCCACTCCTTCATCTCCTCACCTCTTTGCCCTGCCTCCTCATCTTCTTCACTCCTCCACTCCTCCACCTCTTCACTCTACACCTTTCATCCCACCTCTTCCCTCCCCCCCCCACCTCTTCACCTCTTTCATCCTCTTCTTCATCTCTTCACTCCTCACTCCTTCACCTCCTCCACCTCCATACTCCTCCACCTCTCTTCACCTCCTCCACCTCCTCACCTCCTTACTCCTTCACCTCCTTCATCTCCTTCGCTCCTTCACCTCCCTCCCCTCCTTCACCTTTTCACCTCCTTCATCTCCTTCGCCTCCTTGCTCTCCACCTCCTTATCTCTGTGTCCTTCAACTCCTTCACTCCCGCACTCCTCTCCTCTTTCACTCCTTCACTCCCCACCTCCTTCACCTCCATCCTTCATCTCTCCACCTCCTTTGCTACTCGCCCTCCATCCTCCTGTCACTTCACCTCCTTACCTCCTCAACATCCTTCATCCCCCTCTTCTCACCCTCCACCTACTTCATCCTCCCTCGCTCACTCTTATCACCTCTCCACTCCTCATTTCCATCTCCTCCACCTCCTGTCGGGGGGACTCTCTCTCTCCCCCCTCTCTCCCTTTCCCTCCCCTCCTCTCTGCCTCTCTCTTTCCCTCTCCCTCTCCTCTCTTCCTCACTCTCTCTCCCCCTCTCCACCTCCCCTCTCCCCTTCCCCTCCACTCTCTTCCCCTGCCCCTCTACTTCTCCTCTCTCTCCTCCCTCTCTCCCCCTTTCTCCTGTCTCCTTGTAGTCTCTCCCTCCTCCCTCCTCTCCCTCTCCCTCCCCTCTTCTCCCCTTTTCCTCCTTCCTCCTCTCCTCCCTCCTCCTCCTCCCTCCCTCCTCTCTCCTCCTTCTCTCCTCTCGCCTCCTCCTCCTCTCTCCTCTCCTCCTCTCTCTCCCTCTCTCCTCCTCCTCTCCTCCTCCCTTCTCTCCCTCTCTCCTCCCTCTCCCTCCCTCTCCTCCCTCATTCCTCTCCTCCCTCCCTCCTCTCCTCCCCTCCTCCTCCTTACTCCTTCTTCCTCTCCTCTCTCATCTCCTCCCTCCCTCCTCTCCTCTCCCTCCTCCCTCCCTCCTCTCCTCTCCCTCCTCTCTTTCTTTCTCCTTTCTTTTCCTCTCCTTCCCGTCCTCATGTCCCTCCTCTCGCTCCCCCCTCTCCTCCCTCCTTTCCTTCCACTTTACATCTCTTTGCAGGACTCATTATGTTATCTGGTGATGGATGGTTTTAAAACGCTCAGACAAAGAGCGATGTTTGAAAATTACAGTCGCGTTTCATAAAGTCTGCCGTCTTTTTACGATGAGGACAAATGATTTTACGGACGTGTCTCCTGCAGAGGAGGCACTTTCCCGACGCTGCAGATCTGAAGACGCGTGTCCAGGTCTTCACCATCGGGACGCTCCAAAGAATCAAACATTAAATACTCAATCTGACTAACTAATAATACTCAAAACCACTGTTATTTTGGGTCGGAAATTCCATTCTATTGTCAAAAAAATAGGGTTTTTTCATTATCCTTGTGGTCTCAAAATGAGTTTGAGCTTTTTCTTTAATATTCACCTTATTCTGCCCCGCCCACTTTTGCCTCTTTTTGAAATGACACTTCCGGTCGAGCAGGAATTGAGTTTGAAATGTTAGAATTGTGACAATATCGAAATTTTGCGAACTAAAAAAAATAATAATCATGAGCAAAATGAGGTCATTTCAGGTCAATCCACACTCCACAAAAGTGAAAAGAGGGTTCTCTCTGGGTTCTCCTGCGTCCTCCACGGTCGCATGTGTCTGTGTTCAACCCGCCTAAGGCCCAAAGTCCCGGGGCCAGTCATCCGTGACGCCTAACGGCAACAAGCGGTAGAAGATGAATGAATGATATGCAAAATGTGCCAACCCTCTTCTAACATTGCTCGTGCTGATTCGTTTGCTCCTCAGCTGTGATAAACGGGCCAATCACATGACATTTAGGGCCCACAGGAGGGAGCCAATCACAGAGCAGCTTTGTGGCGTGGGCAGAAGTTAAAACAACCGATCCGAAACAAACATGGCGGCGCCGACGGTCGTACTTTGGCCTGTGTTAGGAGAAACGTGCACACATTTGTAGCCAGGTTAGCATCGTTAGCATCGTTAGCATCGTTAGCATCGTTAGCATCGTTCCCTCGTCAAAAACCTACTTTGAGACGGTTTCATTCACTCTTGTCTCTCCCTCTGAGCCTCACAAAAACACTTGGTTTCAACCTTACAGATCTGGAGGTTTTTAACTCCATAAATCATCACAGACTCTTCATTACATCTGTTTGCTCACATTAGCATGTTGGGGCTAGCTTTTGTTTTTCCCTCTGCGGCCTGTAGATGCAGCGCTAACCCAAATCCTGACGAGGGAACGCCTGACTGAGAGAAAGTCATGTGCGGTTTTCAGGACAAACATTATTTTAAGTTCTAAAACACGAGACGCCGAAGCAAAAGAACAAGAGACGGTTTAAAGGACGAGAACCACAGAGAATGTGGAATATTTGTCCTTTAATGTTTTGCGTCATCGTTTTGGTGCGTCAGTCAAACTGCGTCATGTGATCTGACTTCATCGTCCTGTGAGCCGCTGTCGTCATCCTCAGACGTGTAAATATATTCTCGTTTAGTTTAGAGAAAGTCAAGCTTCTGCGTGTGTTTCAATCTGAAGCCCTGGATTCAGTGGAAGAATGAAACACCTTCAGGTGAAGATCGGACCACCAAACGCGACAAACGCACACATTTGAAACAGTAAATAAAAGCCCGGTCGTTAAGAGTCTGTGAAGACGTGAAAGTGTGATAAAAGTGGGAGACGTGAGAGCGCGAGGTGCAAACTGAGCTGCAGCCGAGACGGAGCCACGCAGAGGGCGTTAAAGCCACACTGCGGAACATCCGGAGCCTCAGAGGGCGTTAAAGCCACACTGCGGAACATCCGGAGCCTCAGAGGGCGTTAAAGCCACACTGCGGAACATCCGGAGCCTCAGAGGGCGTTAAAGCCACACTGCGGAACATCCGGAGCCAAAGACAAAGCCACACTACGGCGGAAATCCAGAGCCACGCAGAGGCGTTAAAGCCACACTGCGAACTGGAGCTCAGGAGGCGTTGCAAGCACATCGAAGAGGGCGTTAAAGCCACACTGCGGAACATCCGGAGCCTAGAGGGCGTTAAGACCAACGTGCGGAACATCCGAGCCAGAGAGGCCGTTCAAAGCACACTGCGGAACCTCCGGAGCCAAAGAGGGCGTTAAAGCCACACTGCGGAACATCCCAAGCCACGACACGAGAGCGTAAAGCCACCCGCGGAACATCCGGAGCCTCAGAGGGCGTTACAAAGCAGACTTGCGGAACATCCGGAGCCATAAGAGGGCGTAGTAAGTTGCGAAAACGGCCACCAGAGCTAAGCCCATGCAACATCCGGAGCCTAAGAGGGCGTTAAAGGCCACACTGCGTGAACCATCCGGCGTCAGAGCCTTAAGCACGACCGGCAGCGAGCGTTAAAGCACACTGCGGAACATCCGGAGCAAAGAGGGCGTTAAAGCCACACGCGGAACATCCACACGCAGAGGCGTTACCACACGCGACCGCCCAGAGGGCGTTAAAGCCACATACTCGGCCTCAGGGGCAAAGCCACACTGCGCCCGGAGCAGGTCTGCACATCGGACACGGCGCAAGGGCTTAAAGCATATCGGGAAACTCTGGAGCCAACTAGCCCAGCGGACATCGACCACAAGGGTAGCACTGGACTAGTTAATGATTCTTGGTATGATTTGTCATTTTGTGATGTTCATTGTGATGTCATTGGTGTCATTGTGTGATTATTGTGATGTCATTGTGTGATGTCGTTATGAATTGTCATTTGTGATGCCATTCTTGTGATGTCATTTGATGTCATTGTGATATGTATGTTATTGTGATGTCATGCATGATGTCATTGGATGTATTAGTGATGTCATTCTGTGTGATGTCATTGTGATGTCAGTTATTATCAATTGTGATGTCCTTGTGATGTTATTGTGATGTCATTGTGATGTTTGTGTTCATTGTGATGTCATTGTGTCATGTCATTGTGTATGTCATTGTATTATGATGTCATTGTGATGTTATTGGATGTCATTGTGATGTCTTGTGGTGATGTGTATTGTGATGTCATGATGTCATTGTGATGTCATGGTTGTGATGTCATTGTGATTGTGTGTCATTCTGTGTCCATGTGTGATGTCATCTGTGTGGATTTTTTGTGATGTCATTGATTCATTGTGATGTCATTGTGTGATGTCATTGTGATTGTGTTCATTAATGATGTCATTCTGATGTATTGTGTGATGTATTGTGTCAGATGTCATTGGATGTCATTGTGTGTCCTGGATGTCATGTGTGAATGTCTATTGTGATCGCTACATTGCGTGTCTGGATGTCTTATGTATGTGTAATTGTTCATGATGTCATTGTGATGTCATTGTGTGAGTCATTGTTGATTGTGTGTCTTATGATGCATTCTGATTCATTGTGTGATTTATGTGATGT
The DNA here is from genome assembly GCA_015082035.1 of Chaenogobius annularis. Lineage (NCBI taxonomy): Eukaryota > Metazoa > Chordata > Actinopteri > Gobiiformes > Gobiidae > Chaenogobius > Chaenogobius annularis. The sequence goes on from BJKM01000927.1 coordinate 15,154, forward strand.
CATGGATGTTCATTTGCGATGTCATTGTGATGTCAATTGTGATGTCATTGTGGTGATGTTATTGTGATGTCATGATGTCATTAGTGATGTATTGTGTGATGCTCATTGTGATTGGTGTTCATTATGATGTCATTCTTGTGTCATTGTGGTGATGTTATTGTGATGTATGATGTCATGCGGATGTCATTGGTGTGTCATTGTGAATGTCATTGTGGATGTCATTGTGATGTCAATTGTGGAGTCATTATGATGTCATTGTGTGATGTCATTATGATGTCATTGTGATGTTCATTGTTGATGTCATTGTGATGTCATTGTTGGTGGCAGGTTTTCCTGGACTGGGTTCCAAAGAGAGATGCAGCGTGTGGGGTGCATGGACTGCTTCAAACTGTCCAGCCAGGAGGGGTCCAGCCAAACTGCAGCGTGTTCGGACACATAAATGAAGGTGAGGACCGGTGTCTGGACCAGGACTAGGACTGGACTGGACCAGCCGGACTGGACCAGGACTGGACCAGGACTTGACCAGGACTGGGCCTAACTAGATCAGGAACAAAACAAGAAACAGTCAGAGGCAGAGGCCACGTGTTCGGACCATACATGAAGGTTAAGACCAGGACTAAAAGGTACCCAGGTCTAAACCAGGATTCAACACCAGGGACTTAACGGACTAACCAGTACCAGTCTAAACCAGGTCTAAAGCAAGGACTAAACCGGAACTAAAAGTAAACCAGGACTAAACCAGGTCTAAACCAGGTCTAAAGCAGGACTAAACCAGGACTAAACCAGGACTAAACCAGGTCAGGACTAAACCAGGACTAATCCAGGACTAAACCAGGTCTAAACCAGGACTAAACCAGAACTAATACAGGTCTAAACCAGGGCTAAACCAGGTCTAAAGCAGGACTAAACCAGGACTAAACCAGCCCTGGTTCAGCCCTGGTTCAGACCTGGTTCAGACCTGGTTCAGACCTGGTTCAGACCTGGTTCAGCCCTGGTTCCGCCCTGGTTCAGCCCTGGTTCAGCCCTGGTTTAGTCCTGGTTTAGCCCTGCTTCAGCCCTGGTTTAGTCCTGGTTCAGCCCTGGTTCAGCCCTGGTTCAGACCTTGTTCAGACCTGGTTCAGCCCTGGTTCAGCCCTGGTTCAGCCCTGGTTCAGCCCTGGTTCAGCCCTGGTTCAGACCTGGTTTAGCTCCGTCTCTCCTCCCGCTGCTCCGGCTCGTTCTTGTGGCTCTGGTTCACACTCACAGGATCCGAGCGTTCGAAGGCGTAAAGTCGCACTTGTCCATTTGTTCTTTTGGACGCTGCTCTTTTCACAGTTTCTTTAGAGTTCTTAAAGCGACACGTCTAAAGTCTCAGATCACACTTTAGCTCCGAGTCTCATTATGTAACTCGTTTGTCTCATTCTGACTTCAACCTGAAACACAGACGTGAGACGTGAAAAGACCGGATCCTCACACACAAAGTGACCCTCACCCCCTAGCCCCTCCCCCCCGGCACGCCGATGACCACATAACGAGGTTTAAGATCTAACGGCAAAATAATGAGCAAGATCCATCAAACGCTGACATGGTTTGAGTTTGAGATCCAAAAGCCCTCGCCATAAATCAGAATAACATTAGTCTGCGGTCACATGATCCAAGAGCGCCACCTAGCTACATACGGCAGAACCAGGAAGTGCCTCGGTTTAGTGCGCTCAGAATACTGTCCAGTGCTGGCAAGCCCCGGTCAAGGAGCACGGCGGCCGCTTCAGGTCAATGGCGGCTCATTAGCCCGTTAGCATGTCGCCAGATTAGCCTTTAGCTTTAAAAGTGGTTTAGTGACATTCTCAGAGTCTGTTATTGTTTTAATAATCACACTAAGCACAAATATGTGGGCGGGGCTAAGGGTCGGTGTGTGTGTGGGCGGGGCTAAGGGCCGGGGTGTGTGGGCGGGGCTAGGCGATAGGTGTAAGCAGCACATTGCGGTTGTTCAGCCGGTTTCTGTCGCCGCAGGTTACGGGATGATGACGGACGGCACCACCACCTTCGTCAACGCCTCGGCCTGCACCGTCAACTTCCAGCCCATGAACCCGCCCATCGTGTTCGACCTGCCCAATCCCAGGAGCTCATGACGCCAGGAGGCCCGCCCACCCGACCCCCCGGCCAATCAGGACGCGGGGGGCTCCAGGCGTGAATGAAACTGCGGGACCTGTCACTCAAACGCTAAAAGCAAGAAAAATACACAAGAAAAGACGGAAAATGAGAAAAATGTTTGTCTGGATTTGAGTCGCTGAGCAAGACACTCCAGCCACTCCTGTTGCACCAGGAAGGGCATCAGGCGTAAACATGGGCCAAACCAAAATACACATTTGAAATATCTTGTGTAAGAAATACGATAATCTAATGAGTTAAAAGTACTATTTATGAACAAACTAAACGACTGAATCAGGATTCTTATTCTTAATTCAACTCATCGTGTAAATATTCATCTTTCGGTGCCGCTGCTTTAGCCAATCAGGAGGCAGTATGCAAATGAGTTGTTTGGGGTTTTTAATGAAAAAAAAAAGGACCAGCTTTTTGCTCTTCACTGCACCGACAATCTGAGAGTCACATGGAAACATCTGAGGAGGTTTAACAGGGGGCTGTCCAGAGGAAGAGTGAGCAAGTGAGGAAGAGTGGGGAAGAGTGAGCAAGAGTGAGACGAAACATCTGAGGTTTAACAGGGGGCTGTCCAGAGGAAGAGTGAGCAAGTGAGGAAGAGTGAGCAAGAGTGAGCAAGAGTGAGGAAGAGTGAGCAAGAGTGAGCAAAACATCTGAGAGGGGGCTGTCCAGAGGAAGAGTGAGCAAGAGTGAGGAAGTGAGGAAGAGTGAGCAAGAGTGAGACAAAACATCTGATTTAACAGGGGGCTGTCCAGAGGAATAGTAGCAAGACGTGAGGGAAAGAGTAGCAAAGAGTGGGGAGATGAGCAGAGATGACGAAGAGGAGCAAAGAGTGAGCAAGACTGAGCAAGACTGAGCAAGAGTGGGAAGAGTGGGGAAGGGTGAGGAAGAGTGAGAAGAGTGGGAGGTGAGCAAGAGTGAGGAAGAGTGGGAAGGGTGAAGGAAGATGAGAAGAAACTCTGAAGGTTTAACAGGGGGCTGACCAGAGGAAGAGTGAGCAAGAGTGAGCAGAGTGGGAAGGTGAGAAGGACCATCTGAGAGTGTTGAACAGAAGTGTGAAGCGTCAGTGACTCTTGTCTTTCTCACGAGGGTACTGTTTAATCGAGACGATTTTCAAAACTTGATTCCAAATTGCAGAAGAAAAAAAACTCTAAATGTTTTGAACTTGAACGAGCTTTAGCTGTTAACGAGCGTTCTGGTGTAAATAGTTGAGCTTACAGGCCCGCCCAACCTTAAGGCCGTCCGCTGGACCCACGCTTACAGGCCCCGCCCGGAGTTTTCCACGCTTACAGCGCCCGCCCTGTACCCATTACAGCTTACAGGCCCCACCCCTGGTGCATCCGCCACGCGTACAGGCCCGCGCCCGGGTTTCCCACGCTTACAGCCCCGCCCCGGGTTTCCCACGCTTCAGGCCCCGCCCTTGGTGCCCCATTACGCTTACTAGGCCGCGCCCGGTTTCCCCGTTACAGGCCGCCCCTGTACCCTCAACGCTAACAGGCCCCGCCCGGTGTTTTCCACGCTACAGCCGCCCGGGTTTCCCACGGCTTACAGGCCCCGCCCGTGCCGGTAGCCCCCGTTCCCCGTACAGGCCCGCCCGGGTTTCCCACGCTTACTAGGCCCCGCCCCTGGTGTCCCCACGCTTACAGGCCTGGCCCACGCTTCAAGCCGCCGGTTTCCAGCGCTTACAGGCCCCGCTCCTGTGCCCCACGCTTACAGCCCCACTCACCTGGTGCCACCACGCTTACCAGGCCTCCGCCCCAGGTTTCCCACACTTCAGGCCGCCGTCCCTGTCCCAAACACTTCAGCCGCCGCCCGTGTCTTCCACCTTAACAGGCCCGCCCTGGTTTCACGATAACAGGCCCGCCCCTGGTGTCCCCGCTTTAAGGCCCCGCCCCCTGTCCAACACTTACAGGCCCCGCCCCGTCGTTTCCCACACTTACTAGGCCGCCCCTGGTTTCCCACGATAAACAGAGCCCCGCCCCTGTGTCCCACGCTTAAAAGGCCCCGCTCCCTGGTTCTCGGACCCCCATCCGCCTTAAAGCCCGCCCCAGTTTCCCGCACTTAACAGCACCCGCCCCTGGTTTCTCACACTTGACAGGGCCCGCCGGGTTTTCTCGACGCTTACAGGCCCCGCCCCGGGTTTCCCACACTTACAGGCCCGCCCGGATTCTTACGCTTACGGCCCCGCCCGGGTTTCCCACACATTACAGGCCCCCCCTGGTGTCCCACGTCTTAAGGCCCCGCCCCGGGTTTCCACGCACTTACAGGCCGCTTCCCTGGTGTCCCAGACGCTTAAGAGGCCCCGCCCCGGTTTCCCGCACTATAAGGGCCCCGCCCCTGTTTCTCACCACTTACAGGCCCCGCCCCGTGGTTTCTCACGTTACAGGCCCGCCCCGGTTTTCCCACGCTTACAGCCGCGCCCCTGGTTTCTCACGCTTACAGGCCTCCGCCCCTGTTTCTCACCACTACAGCCCGCGCACCGGGTTTCCTCATCGCTTACAGGCCCCGCCCTGGTTTTCTTACAGGCCCCGCCCCTTTCACGCTTACAGGCCCCCCCCTGGTGTCCCAACACTTAAAGGCCCAGCCCCGGTTTCACGCTACAGGCCCGCCCTGGTTCCCACGCTTACGAGGCCCACGCCCCTGGGTTTCCACACTTAAAGGCCCCCCCCGGTTCCAACGACTTACAGGCCCCGCCCTGGTCCCAGCTTACAGCCGCCCCTGGTTTCCACACTTACAGGCCGCGCCCGGATTTCTCACGCTTACAGGCCCCGCCCTGGGTTTCCCACGCGTACAGGCCCCGCCCCGGGTTTCCCACGCGTACAGGCCCCACCCCTGGTTTCTCACACTTACAGGCCCCGCCCCGTCACACACCGACTCATCATGTACAGTTAAAGCAGCATGTGCTGAAAGTCTCAAACTGTGGTCCCAGTCCCTCTCGTGTTCTAAAGAAGAACTCTAAGGTTCCTTCAGCATGTGAACTCTTTTATTTTCTGAGGGATTGAGACTCTTTGGGAGGTTTCGGACAGTGACGTTTCTGCTCCTCGAGGACTCCATGTGACCAACTTCAGCACAATCAGAACTCACATTTTTAAAAGAAGCAAAACTATGACTTTGTTTGTTTTGCTCACAAACTTGATGTTTTTAATGTTTTTGTCTGAAAAAAAAGCCCTTGAATTTTCTCTAAATGTTGCGATGCTCAGTCCGTGTGTGCGTTTTCTTTGCTGTAACTCTTTAATACAAACATGACTTTTCTGATCTTTTCATCTGTAAATGTCCCATTGAAGTGCCATTCGGCTGTTTGGGTTTGAACTGATGAATTCCCTGTTGACTCGCTGTAAATGTCTTTGTGTTTGTGACTGGGAGGGCAGCAGGGTTATAAAGCTTTTTCTGAAGATGACAAAGCGTTTGTGTTTCACTGTCGCGCATGTTCACGCTGCAGGTGGGTCAGTCCCTCTTTAAGGGGCTCCACAGTTTCAGCAGCAGAAACACTTACGGCCTTTTCACCACCGCAGCTGCATCCTCACTCACCATTTACCCTCGAGGGGGATCAGCTCAAACCAATGAATAATGAATGAGGACAAAGAGATCCAGATGTATAATCACAGTCACATGATCAGACCTTTAGGTCACATGTCAATACTTCACCTGGAAACATCTGTGTAAGGGCTAATGCTAACGCTAATGCTAACATACAAGAAATGTCATCAATAAAGTTCAAAAACAGCACAAACTGAACTAACTTGTCTTAAAAAACACTCTTTGAATTGTGCCTACTTTTTTGTAGCGAGACTCGGCTAATTACGGAGAAGGAAGGGAACAGGAAGTGAAGCTCTGCGCGTCGGCGGGAACAGGAAGTGGCGGCGCTAGCTTGAAGCGAGCGCGACGCGGTTCCAAACATTCTGAGAAATCTGTTTGAATTGGATTGAACTGTCGATCATTTCCAACATTTTAACTGATTTATGCTTCAACTCTGTCACAGACGCAGCGCTAAGGCCAAAGCGTGGCGCAGTATACAACGTAAAACAACATTATACAACGTAAAACAACATTACACAACGTAAAACAATGTAAAACAACATTATACAACATTATACAATGTAAAACAACATTACACAACAACGTAAAACAACATTACACAACGTAAAAAAACATTATACAACGTAAAACAACATTACACAACGTAAAACAACATTATACACTGTAAAACAACATTACAAAACGTAAAACAACATTTCACAACGTAAAACAACATTATACACCGTAAAACAACATTATACAACATTATACAATGTAAAACAACATTATACAACGTAAAACAAAACAACATTACACAACGTAAAACAACGTAAAACAACATTATACAACATTATACAATGTAAAACAACATTATACAACGTAAAACAACATTACACAACGTAAAAAAACGTAAAACAACATTATACAACATTACACAACGTAAAACAACATTACACAACGTAAAACAACATTATACAACATTACACAACGTAAAACAACATTACACAACGTAAAACAACATTACACAACATAAAACAACGTAAAACAACATTATACAACATTATACAACATAAAACAACATTATACAACGTAAAACAACATTATACACCGTAAAACAACATTATACACCGTAAAACAACATTACACAACGTAAGACAACATTACACACCGTAAAACAACATTATACACCGTGAAACAACATTACACAGCGTAAAACAACATTAAACAACATTATACAACGTAAAACAACATTATACACCGTAAAACAACATTACACAACGTAAAACAACATTAAACAACATTATACAACATAAAACAACATTATACAACGTAAAACAACATTATACAACGTAAAACAACATTATGCAACGAAAAACAACATAAAACAACATTATACACCGTAAAACAACATTATACACCGTAAAACAACATTACACAACATAAAAAAACATTAAACAACATTATACAACGTAAAACAACATTAAATTAAACAACATTATACAACGTAAAACAACATTATACAACGTAAAACAACATTATACAATGTAAAACAACGTAAAACAACATTATGTATAATTACGGAGAAGGAAGGGAACAGGAAGTGAAGCTCTGCGCGTCGGCGGGAACAGGAAGTGGAGGCGCTAGCGTGAAGCGAGCGCGACGCGGTTCCAAACATTCTGAGAAATCTGTTTGAATTGGATTGAACTGTCGATCATTTCAACATTTTAACTGCATTTATGCTTCAACTCTGTCACAGACGCAGCGCTAAGGCCAAAGCGTGGCGCAGTATACAACGTAAAACAACATTATACAACGTAAAACAACATTACACAACGTAAAACAACATTACACAACGTAAAACAACATTACACAACGTAAAACAACATTATACAACGTAAAACAACATTACACAACGTAAAAAAATGTAAAACAACATTATACAATGTAAAACAACATTACACAACGTAAAACAACATTATACAACATTACACAACGTAAAACAACATTACACAACGTAAAACATTACACAACGTAAAACAACATTATACAACTACACAACGTAAAACATTACACAACGTAAAACAACATTACACAACGTAAAACAACATTACACAACGTAAAACAACATTACACAACGTAAAACATTACACAACGTAAAACAACATTACACAACATAAAACAACGTAAAACAACATTATACAACATAAAACAACATTATACAACGTAAAACAACATTATACACCGTAAAACAACATTATACACCGTAAAACAACATTATACACCGTAAAACAACATTAAGCAACATTATACAACGTAAAACAACATTATACAACAAAAAACAACATTAAACAACATTATACACCGTAAAACAACATTATACACCGTAAAAAACCTTACACAACGTAAAACAACATTAAACAACATTATACAACATAAAACAACATTATACAACGTAAAACATCATTATACACCGTAAAACAACATTACACAACATAAAAAACATTAAACAACATTATACAACGTAAAACAACATTATACAACGAAAAACAACATTAAACAACATTATACAACGTAAAACAACATTACACAACATAAAACAACATTATACAACATTACACAACGTAAAACAACATTACACAACGTAAAACATTACACAACGTAAAACAACATTATACAACACTACACAACGTAAAACATTACACAACGTAAAACAACATTACACAACGTAAAACAACATTACACAACGTAAAACATTACACAACGTAAAACAACATTACACAACATAAAACAACGTAAAACAACGTAAAACAACATTATACAACATAAAACAACATTATACAACGTAAAACAACATTATACACCGTAAAACAACATTATACACCGTAAAACAACATTACACAGCGTAAAACAACATTAAACAACATTATAGAACGTAAAACAACATTATACAACGAAAAACAACATTAAACAACATTATACACCGTAAAACAACATTATACACCATAAAACAACATTACACAACGTAAAACAACATTAAACAACATTATACAACATAAAACAACATTATACAACGTAAAACGACATTATACAACGTAAAACAACATTATGAAACGAAAAAAAACATAAAACAACATTATACACCGTAAAACAACATAAAAAAACATTAAACAACATTATACAACGTAAAACAACATTATACAACGAAAAACAACATTAAACAACATTATACAACGTAAAACAACATTATACAACGTAAAACAACATTATACAACGAAAAACAACATAAAACAACATTATACAACGTAAAACAACATAAAACAACATTACACAACGTAAAACAACATCATACCATGTAAAACATTATACAACGTAAAACAACATTATACAACGTAAAACAACATTATACAATGTAAAACAACATTATACAAAGTAAAACAACATTATACAATGTAAAACATTCTACAACGTGAAACAACATTATAAAAAGTAAAAACATTAGAACGTAAAACAACATTATACAACGTAAAAAAACATTATACAACGTAAAACAACATTACAACGTAAAACAACATTACACAACGTAAAACAACATTATACAACATTATACAACGTAAAACAACATTATACAACATCATACAACATCATACAACGTAAAACAACATCATACAGTGTAAAACAACATTATACAACGTAAAACAACATTAAACATACAACGTAAAACAACATTATACAACGTAAAACAACATTATACAACGTAAAACAACATTACACAACGTAAAACAACATTTTACAATGTAAAACATTCTACAACGTAAAACAACATTATACAAAGTAAAACAACAGTATACAATGTCAAACATTCTACAACGTAAAACAACATTATACAAAGTAAAACAACATTATACAATGTAAAACATTATACAATGTATAACATTCTACAACGTAAAAGAACATTATACCACGTAAAACAACATTACAACGTAAAACAACATTATACAACGTAAAACAACATTATACAACGTAAAACAACATTACACAACGTAAAACAACATTATACAATGTAAAACATTCTACAACGTAAAACAACATTATACAAAGTAAAACAACATTATACAATGTAAAATATTCTACAACGTAAAACAACATTATGCAAAGTAAAAAAACATTATACAATGTAAAACAACATTATACAATGTAAAACATTCTACAACGTAAAACAACATTATACACGTACAAAACGTAAAACAACATTATACAACGTAAAACAACATTATACAACGTAAAACAACATTATACAACATCATACAACGTAAAACAACATTATACAACATAAAACAACATTATACAATGTAAAACAACATTATACAACGTAAAACAACACTATACAACATTATACAACATTATATAACAGTATAGAACATGATAGATCACTATACAACATTATATAACATTAAACAACATTATATAACAGTATGGAACATTAAACATTATATAACATTAAACAACGTTAAACAACATTATATAACAGTATAGAACATGATAGAACATTATATAACATTAAACAACATTATATAACATGATAGAACCTCTTTCTAACAGAAAGATTCGACATTTGTGGGTCATTTCTTCACAGTTCAAGTGAATTGTTCCATAAAACCTTTTACCAATTGTTCTTGCATTTGTTTTTCCAGTTTATTTTCAAACTTTCAAACTTCATACATTTTCCTCGGAGCGTTTGGGGAACATTTCGGGCTGTTTTCACTTGTGGAATTCGCCGCGGCGAAAAGTTGTTCTTCGTATTCCACAAACGCGGCGCCTCGTTAGCATTTAAAACACGGATTAATTATTATTATTATTATTATGAAGAAGAAGAAGAAGAAAGAAAGCAGGAGAAGGCGCTTTGAAGCTCCGGCGGCGACGCGGGAAAAACAGGCGGCGTGTTTTTGTTTTTAATGGCTTCAGACGCGGCGGTGTTTTTAAAAACAGAAAAGGAAAAAGGAGATTTGGAGCTGATGGACAGGAAAACACGGGAACAACGCAGACGTTTGTGGGATTAAGCGGAATATTAATCCTCTCGCCGCCGCTCGTGCCGTTTGCGAGCGCGACGTCTCGTTTGTTGTTTTCTTTCTCTTTTAATTTTGCGGACGAGCAATTATCGTTAACGGGGAAGACTCTGAATCTCCCTCCAAAGCAGAGGATGAAGGACCAAACGGACCGTGCGGGTTTAGAAAAAATCAAATCAAATCGTTTTCATGTTTTTTTTTGTTTTTTTTTTAATAAATTGTGGCACCCATTTTTAGACTTTCCTTTATTTAGGCTGTTTCTGTTTATTTGTATATTTAATCATCTGTTAAAAAAAAGAACCTTTGTCATTCCTTTATTTCCCCAAAACGACCAAAACAAACTGTTCCTGAACCTTTTGTACAAACAGGAACTTTAGCTTTCAGATCCTTTAGATTTCAGGTCAATATAAAAGAGTAAAGATTCTGACTTAAAAATTTAATTGAATTTGTAATAAAGAAAAATTTAATTAAAATGAAACAAATATTTAGGTGGAAAGCCCATAAAGCCTTTTTTTCTTTCTTTCTTTCTTTTTATTCTTTTTTGGGGGGAAATTGAAACAAATTGACCCTGACTTTTTGCAGAATGTTTGATTCGACTGAAAATGAGTGGGTTTTATCTTTCTTTTTACATGTTACATTCCCGGGAGTTTTCATCAGAAGAATGGACAAAATGAAAGTTTTTTAAAGGAAAGAACTTTTTAAATTTGTCACATCGGATCATGACGGTCGTTTTGTTATCAATATTTTAGAATCATTCACAAATAAAGATTATAAATGTGGAATTTCAGTGGTGAATAAAGCCGTACGTCTTCTGAAGAACGGGAGTAGAACCCTGGGGGTGTGGCTTAAACGTTCTGGACTTTGGGTTTGTACAGTTTAATTTAGTTTTAAAATTACAATTAGAAAATGAACTAAACTCTGACAGACTTTATTCACTGTTAAACGTGCGTCCTCTTGTTCTGGGGTCAACACTGCCATCTGGTGGTGCTTTTAGTCACTGTCCTCAGGGGCGTAAAGCGAACGCATCAAGACAAGACGCCACGTTTCCACCGGTTCAGTTTGGAGCGGGTCAGGACGGGTCACAGTCTAAAGTCTCAAGTCTGTGGTCTGGTCCGTGTCTTGGGTCCAGCGTGGCCCCTGAGAGGTTCTAGCTCCCAAAGCGGTCTGGCTCTCTTGGGCTCCAGGTGGACTTTAGCTCAGGGGGAGGAGCTTCACAGCACAGCCAGATGATTGGCTCAGAGAGAACGCAGACTCAGGCCAAAACAAGACGACAAAAGCAGAGAAACACAAAAGAATCATTTGTCTCCAAACTCTGACTTGACCTCGTGCTAAAGCGCCGTGTTTCCACTGATGCTAACTTATATGTGTTGCCTTAGCAACACAAAGCTAGCAAAGCACGTTAGCAAAGCACGTTAGCAACAGCTGTTTCCTGTTTGTCCCCTTGGTCAAGAGCCAAAATGTGATATTTGTGCTAACACGCAGCACATCTGACCATGGAGCTAACATGGAGCACATCTGACCATGGAGCTAACACGGAGCACATCTGACCATGGAGCTAACACGGAGCACATCTGACCATGGAGCTAACACACACGTCGCTCACACACGTCGCTCACACACACACACACACGCCGCTCACACACACACGTCGCTCACACACACACACACACACACGCTCACACACACACACGTCTCACACACACACGTCGCTCACACACACACACACGCCGCTCACACACACACGTCGCTCACACACACACACACACACACACACGTCGCTCACACACACACACACACACACGCCGCTCACACACACACACGCCACACACACGGCTCAACACATAATTACACCGGCGAGCCCGCGGGACGGAGCGGCGCCGCGCGGGGAAATTAACCACGGCCTCCAGCGTCCACAGAAAGTAGGTCTGAGCTATTCTGGACTGGAGAAGACGTCTGTCCTTCTGGTGTCTTTGGGGCCTGAAGAAGCAGAGACAGACCGTCGGACCTTCAGACCGTCGGACCTTCAGACCGTCGGACCTTCAGACCGTCGGACGGACTGTCAGACATTCAGCCCTTTAGACTTTTAGACCTTTAGACTTTTAGACCTTTAGACCTTTAGACCGTCAGACCGTCAAACCTTCAGACCTTTAGACCTTCAGACCTTCAGACCTTCAGACCTAAAGACCTTTAGACCTTCAGACCTTTTAGACCTTTAGACCTTCAGACCTTCAGACCTTTAGACCTTTAGACCTTCAGACCTTCAGACCTTCAGACCTTTAGACCTTTAGACCTTCAGACCTTCAGACCTTTAGACCTTCAGACCTTTAGACCTTCAGACCTTTAGACCTTTAGACCTTTAGACCTTCAGACCTTCAGACCTTTAGACCTTCAGACCTTCAGACCTTTAGACATTTAGACATTCAGACATTCAGACCTTCAGACCTTTAGACCTTCAGACCTTCAGACCTTTAGACCTTTAGACCTTTAGACCTTCAGACCTTTAGACCTTCAGACCTTCAGACCGTCTTTCAGGTTTCACTGAGTTTGTGAACTATAAATGAAAATGTCCCGTTCGTTTAGTCGACTGAATCCATCACAGTTTTAAAATATTTACTCAGATCATTTGTCCGTCGTCGCCTCGTGTTTTCGTGTTCAGACGAGTTTCTTGGACGTCGAGTTTGAGGAACTTGGATCTCGTCTTTTGTCCCTTCATGTTTGGTTATTATTATTTGACAAAAATGTTAGCGCTTCATGTCATCTCATCAGGTTTGAAGAGCAACTCCAGAAGCTTCCGTTCGGTCTCGCTTCTTCTTGTCGTCATGACGTCCTCCACACATTTAGTCACGTTCTGCAGGAGCTCGAGAATGGATCCATCTGATCTGAAGTCTTTGAGCGCTAACTGACATTTAACTGTTATTTTAGAAGTCGACGGACAAATAAAGGTCTGTAAATCCGTCACCGGGATTATTCAGGCCCCGAGATCATCTCAAAGAACCCAAACGATAACAAACACGACCATTTTAGAAGCAGAAGTGAGATGTTCCAGCCTGTTCATGTGGGATGATCGTGAAATCGAGGTGTTCCTTCTCAACAAAACTCTAAATAACTCTAAAATGTCTCATCGTGACACTTATTTCGACCAATCACATGTTTCAAAATGTCTCTTTTGTGACATTTTGAAAAAGGTCTTTGTTCTAAAAGCTCCAGACGAAGAGCGCGTCACCCTCCGCTCGCTCTCTGTCTCTGCTCCTCCTCTTCCTACACCTCCTCCTCTCTCCTTCATGTTCTCCTCTCTTTCTGCTCCTCTCGTTCTTCTCCTCTTCTCCTTCTCCTCTCGCACAAACACAAACACATCTTCATCCTCAGTAATAACGCCTTTCCGCTCCTGAATCCGGCGTTTCATTTGACTGACAGTCGTCTTCTGTCTTCTCCCTCCCTCGTTCCTCTCTCTGCTCCTCTCCCTCGCCTCCTCCTCCTCCTCCTCCTCCTCCTCCTCCTCGTCCTGTGTGTCTCCAAAAGCACTTTCTGCGTTTGTCAGAGGCAGAAGCGGAACAGCCTAAATTACCTCGTCTTCGTCTCCACGACACGTTCTGCTCCGACGGAGATGTTTGTCCCGTCACTCAAGTCCAGAGCGCCGAGAGTGAACTGCACCAAACTGCATCAAGGAATCCTCTGCTCCTCCTCATCCTCTGACCTGCTCCTCTTCACCTAGGTCTAAACCAAGACTAAACCAAGACTAAACCAAGACTAAACCAAGACTAAACCAGGAATGAAACGTTGATGGTCAAATCTACTGAACATTTTTGCAGTAAATTTAAAAGGGAACAAAGTAAATGCCCTTGGTGAAGTGGTGAAATGGTGAAATGGTGAAATGTTTGTTTTCAGGGCGTTTGAAGTGTTGTCGCCCCCTGCTGTCTCTGAGCGATATGTTCAAGCAGAAGGTGGCACCAGGACACAGGCCGGAGGTCAATGATGTCGTGTCATCTGACCTCCGGCCGTGTGTCTTGGACACTCGGGTGACGAGAGCTGTAGAGCACCACCTGGTGGTGAGTTGGATCCGCTGGCAGAGGAGGAAGCCGGACAGACTTGGCAGACTTGGTGAGGGTCTGTTGGGAACGTCTTGCGGAGCCCTCTGTCAGCAGGGTCTTCAACTCACACCTCCGGGAGAGCTTCTCCCAGATCCCGGGGGAGGCCGGGGACATCGAGTCCGAGTGGACCATGTTCTCCACCTCCATTGTCAATGCGGCTGTTCGGAGCTGTGGTCACATGGCCTCAGGTGCCTGTCGCGGCGGCAACCTCCGAACCCGGTGGTGGACACCTGAAGTAAGGGATGCCGTCACTGTGGCTTGTGGGACTCGGCCGGCCTGTGCTGTCGCAGAGGTTGTAGATCAGAGCTGGATCCGCCCTGAGTACCTAAAGTCTCTGGATGTGTTGTGGGACTGTCTTGGTTGACACGTCTCTGCAACATCGCGTGGCGCGGTCAGGGACAGTGCCTCTGGACTGGCAGCCCGGTGGTCCCTCTGTTTAAGAAGGGGGGACGGAGGGTGTGTTCCAACTACAGAGGGATCACAGGGTACTGGAGAGGAGAACCTCAGATTCAGGCGGAGCAGAGTGGTTTTGGTCTTGGTCCTGCATCTGCGGCGGTGCGTCTGCGGTGATGCGTCTGCGGCGGTGCGTCGCTGCGGCGATGCGTCTGCGGCGATGCGTCTGCGGTGATGCGTTGCGTCTGCGGTGATGCGTCTGCGGCGGCGGTGCGTCTGGCGGCGGTGCGTCTGCGGTGATGTGTCTGCGGTGATGCGTCTGCGGTGATGCGTCTGCGGTGATGCGTCTGCGGTGATGCGTCTGCGGTGATGCGTCTGCGGCGATTGCGTCTGCGTCTGGGGATGCGTCTGCGGTGATGCGTCTGCGTGCGCTCTGCGGTGATGCGTCTGCGGTGATGCGTCTGCGGTGATGCGTCTGCGGTGATGCGTCTGCGGTGATGCGCGCTGGTGACGCGTCTGCATGGCGACGCGTCTGCGGTGATGCTGGTCTGCGGTGATGCGTCTGCGTTGATGCGTCTGCGGCGACGCGTCTGCGGTGATGCGTCTGCGGTGATGCGTCTGCAGCGACGCGTCTGCGGTGATGATGCGTCTGCGGTGATGCGTCTGCGGGTTGAATGCGTCTGCGGCGACGCGTCTGCGGTGATGCGTCTGCGGTGATGCGTCTGCAGCGACGCGTCTGCGGTGATGCGTCTGCGGTGATGCGTCTGCGGCGGTGCGTCTGCGGTGATGCGGTCGCAGCATCGGACTGTTGCGGTGAAGGAGCCGAGTCCAAAGACGAAGCTCTGGATTGACCTCAGTCTAAGTTCTACTCTCACATTTGGTCATGAGTGGAAACAAGCAGCCGAAATGAGTTCCTCCCTCAAAGATAGGGAGAGGAGCTCAGTTACATGGGAGGTGCTCGGAGTAGAGCCGCTGCTCCTCCAGCTGAGGCTCATCTGTTCTGGATCCTCCTGGACCGAGTCTCCCTGAGGAGGTGTTCATGTCCCACCAGGACTTAACCAGGGTCGGCCAAAAGTGGGTTGGGAAAAAGAAATGATGCAAACGTAGAGTTCTCCTTTTCCTGGAAATGAAACAAACTTAAACTACGAAACTAAATATACGTTTGTGTAAATCGTGTAAATGACTGGATCATGTAAAGGTTTCATCTGGACACGAGACGTTTCAGAACCTTTTCTTCCATAAATATCCACAGTCTGAAGTCTGCTCCAGATCTCGTGCTTTTACTGACCGAGGACCAACTGGACCTCTGAAGGCCAAGACGACAAGTGACCGTTAGAAAGGACTCGATCTCAGGTGAGACTTTGCTCTTGTGACATTTAAACTTTCACCTGATGTTTTCTTCTCCCATTGAATCCACTTTGTCCATACATGTTCTGTGCTCTGTGGGAGGACATGTTCCTCCCATGTTCCTCCCACAGAGACATGAAGATCAGGCCTCAAAGTGGCTCCTACACACCAAACTACACGAGTCTGACAGAAAAACACGAGGTTCTGAATTCTGAAGTCTATTTTTACACTCAAAATTTGTAATAATGAAAAAATCCCTTGGTACATTTTGTTTCTAAAATGTGAACAAGATGAACCCGGCGTTGTCCCTTTTTCAGATTGAAATGTCCCAAATGTGTGACTCATAAAAAGCCTGATTCACATTACGAACATTAAAAACACGACCGTGCGTTTCTGTCTTTCTTTAATGCGCGTCAACGACAGAAGTTCCTCGTCCAGATCTCTAAATCGAACGCTCGCTTCCCGTTCCTCGCCCTGAACACGCATTTCATCTCCTGAACGTTTCAAAGTGGAGACGTTCTCCCTCTCCCGGGGCGCTTCCTCACACAGATGGCCTCACAATGCCGCGCTTTGTGTCTGCGCTCGGGGTTGCCAGATAAGGGCGCTCTCCCACGCGGTTTCCCTCCTCAGCGGGGCTCTTGCTGCTCCGCCCGCGTGTCATTGTTCAAAACGCGGCGACGCCTCCGAGGTGCCAGCAGCCGCGACGCGCCAGATCTGGTGCTCGGAGGCGAAAATGTGCCAGCCCGAGGTGGGACGTCCCCGCGGAGACCGGCGCAATCTGGCAACGCGCCGCTGCCAGTCGCCTCCCCCTCAGAACGCGCACCAAACAGGCTTCACGTATGTGTCGGATGCCCTCCCGGCCTCCTGATGCCGTACAGACTGGTGGTAGTAGTAGTAAAAGTACTAGTAGTTCGATCAAGAGGAGGTAAATATTCGACTTTTATTTTATTTAAGCAAAACTCACTTGATTTTTATTTTCTCTCGACATTAAACAAAACATGTTCCTCCCACAGAGACATGAAGATCAGGCACATGAACCGAAATCAGAAGACAAAATAGAGATAAATCATGGCGCACAAAACCAAAAGAAAACGTCTCATTTTGTCCAAAGTTGATCAGATTTGTCCATTTTCCAATCAAGTCCAAATGTGATCTTTTCCATTTGTCGAATGTCCTTTTTGTGAGAGCCTTTTTCGCTGCTGCAGGAGGATGTTCCAGAGATACCTGCTGGTTGTGTCCATGGCAGGAGTCCTGAGGCCCAGGTACATCATCTGTAAGGCTTTGTGGATCTCAGCCCAAAACGTGTGAACAACAGGACAATCCCAGAACACATGATAGTGTTTCCCTCCTGCTGCCACAGCCTCTCCAACAGTCTGCATCTCCCTGTGAGTCATGGGCACTTTGACATGGGGTCATAAAGAAGACACACTTTTCCAACAGAATTCTCTCCAAACATGTGACTTTGTGGTTTTCCAATGAGATGTACATATACTTTCCCACTCTTCATCAGACAGAACAAAGTGACCCTCTCTTTCCCATTGACCCTCAATGTAAACATTTGTAATACATTTGTATAATTTAGATATTTTTCCCCTTGAAAGTTCTGAATTATAAGATTTAATAAACATCTCAGAGGGTTTCAGTCCTTTAATTTAGCCTGAAGTATGGGATAAGAGTCTTCAAAAGAGGGAATTGTGTTGTTAGGTCTCTATGGAGGACCACACCTACATATTTAAGAGATTGTGTTTGTCATTGAAATGGGAAAGTCTTTCTAAAGGTCAGAGGGGGATGTTACAATGAGATGATTTCAGAATCAGAATCAGAATCAGAAAGAGTTTATTGCCATTGTCAATGAACAAAATTCACAAACACAGGAACTTGTCATTTCAGTTGTTTGTACATTTAATTTGCCTCCAGACATTGGACCAATTTCTTGAACAAAATGTATCACAATATCTGCAATTTTATGTTCCGTCCCATCGATTGAAACACCATGGATTGTTTTTGATTGTCTAATAAATTGGGCCGATGGTTCCAAATACAAAGCAAACAGGAGGAGGGACCAGGCGCAGCCCTGCCTGACCCCTCTTCCCAGAGTCAGATGACCATTGATTTTAATTCTTGATTCGTAAAGCACCACAATATTCTTTATATTCAAATCATTCATTTGAAATTTGTTTAGCACTTTCAATAAGTCCAGCTAACAGAATCAAAAGCTTCTTTTGGACATGATTGAGGTGATAGTCCACATACAGAATAGAAATGGGTCTATATGAGGCACAGTCCAGCCAGTCATTCCCCTCTTTTGATATCAGGGATTTGATGGCCTCTTTCCAACTCTGAGGGGTCTGAGTTTGTCTTTAGAGCTTCAGACCACTCTGAGGAGACCCCGTCGCTCCTGGAGATTTATTGTTCTTTAATCTTTTGATTGCTCTTGTATTTCCAAACTGTCATTTCAGCTCCTCATTATGTATTTGGTTCTTCCGTCATAACAGGCGAATGGAGGAGTTTATGTCATCTTCTTTGTTCTCCATCTGTGACGTGGCTCTGAGAATCTTCTGCGACACCAGGCGACGCCGGCTAGTTTGGCTCAGTTTCTCTGGCGTTTCATCAGGCAAGGTTTTTGATCATTTGTTTTGGTTCCAGAACATGAACTCCAAAGTGAATTTACTCAAGAGCACGTTTAAAGGGCAATAACAATGCGAATTTACAAAAAAACAATGATCCATGTGATTTTGTTGTAGCTTCCATGTTTTAGCATTGGTTTCCCGTGTTTCCGTCATTTGGGGCGATTGGGTGTGGTTTGAGCGAAGGCGTCGGGATCTCTCTGGACCGCGGCTCTTTAACGCTCTCGCGCCCTGGGCCCGCCTTTGACAGCCTCTTTGGGCGTTTCAGCGTCTGACCTAATTTACTTTTAATTAGTGTGAATCTTACTCCGCCTCTGCAGTGTCTCCAAGAAGCTTTTCACTTTCACCGCACAATCTGGTATTTTTAAACGTACAAATGAAAACGTTCTCCTCAGTTTGGTGTGCTGGGACCAAACGGGAATCAGGTCAGGTCTGGATTTAGGGCGCGTCTTCTGGTCCTGGTTTGAGCCCAGTTTAGTCCTGATGTAGACTGGGTTCGGTTCTAGTCCGGGTCACTGGACGTTAACAGAAAACTTAAAGCGACACCAAAGCCACAAAACAGTTTTATGTAAATGTTTTATTGCATTAAACAAGATATTAAAAATGTTTTTCAGCAATAATTTACCAACCATCTTCTGATTATGACACTGCAGCAGAAAACATTCACAACCATTCACTCTCTCATTCACTCACTCTCTCATTCACTTTCTCATTCACTCTCTCATTCACTCACTCTCTCATTCACTTTCTCATTCACTCTCTCATTCAATCACATTCACTCTTTTATTCTCTTTCTTGTTCACTCTCGCATTCATTCACTCACATTCACTTTCTCATTCACTTTCTCATTCACTCTCTCATTCACTCTCACTTTCAATTACATTCACTTTCTCATTCTCTCTCTTATTCACTCTCACATTCATTCACTCTCACATTCACTTTCTCATTCACTCTCAATCACATTCACTCTCTCATTCTCTCTCTTATTCACTCTCGCATTCATTCACTCACATTCACTCTCATTCGCTCTCTCATTCACTCTCAATCACATTCACTTTCTCATTCTCTCTCTTATTCACTCTTGCATTCATTCACTCACATTCACTTCCTCATTCACTCTCACATTCACTCTCATTCAGTCACATTCAGTCACATTCACTCTCTCATTCACTCACATTCACTATCACATTCACTCACTCATTCACTCACATTCACTCTCACATTCACTCTCTCATTCACTCACATTGACTCACATTCACTCTCACATTCACTCTCATTCTCTCTCTTATTCATTCTCACATTCATTCACTCACATTCACTCACACATTCCCTCTCTCACATTCCCTCTCTCACTCTCTCATTCACTCTCTCATTCTCTCTCTTATTCATTCTCACATTCATTCACTCACATTCACTCTCACATTCGCTCTCTCATTCCCTCTCTCATTCCCTCTCTCATTCACTCTCTCATTCTCTCTCTTATTCATTCTCACATTCATTCACTCACATTCACTCTCACATCCACTCTCACATTCACTCTCACATTCCCTCTCTCCTTCCCTCTCTCACTCTCTCATTCACTCTGTCATTCACTCTCATATTCACTCTCACATTCTTTCACTCTTACATTCATTCTTACATTCACTCATTCTCACATTCACTCACACATTCACTCTGGTGAATTGCCTGGTGCGTGTCAAACCTTCTTACCGTGAGGTGAGCGCTCTAACCACTCTGCCGCCCGTTACACCTGCTCTTGTGCCTTTACTTTGGCATCTCATGTTTTAGAAATAAAACAAAATGACTTCATGTCACGCTGGTGTTTCCCCCGCGAGGAACTGACGTTGAGCTCCATCTACTGGCAGCAGAGGGAACTACACAGGTGAGATAAACATTTGAGGCAGAAACACTCACGACGAGACGATGATTTATGGACTTCAAGACAGAAACCTCAGAGTTTTGACTTGATTAAACCGTTTTCTTCTGGACCTTCTGACCAGCATCATCAGACGAGTGTGAATGAAGCAAAAACATCTCCAGCTGTGTTTTTGATGAGGAACAATGTTAAGAAGTCTATGATTTAGCTTATTTAATCAATTCTATTTTCATTGATGCCACGTTTTTCATATTTTGCTAATATTGTTGCTGTTTCGTGCTTAACGCTGAAGCAAGTTCCCAGCTTTTTCTGATTGAGGCCTGATCTTTGTGTCTGTGGGAGAAGAATGTCCCAGAGAAATGTGTGGATGAAGTGGACTCGATAGTTCTGCCTCTGCCTCGCTCCTCCTCGCTCCTCTCTCAAGTCTTCTGCTCACACACATTAATAAAACAGTATCTGTGAAACTTTGGCACGCGCCGCTGTTTTTGAGTGGCAGCTCGAACATCAAACGTCGCTCTGAAAATAATGATTTAAAAAGAGTGGATTTTTTTTTTTTCGTACGTAAAACTCAGAGCGGCAGAACCGAGGCTGTCGCAGGAGCATCTGGTGAGAGAAGGAAATCATGTCCTGGCCTTCAAACTGCTCCGAGCCTGAGGAGGAGATGGCAGTCCCGGAGGAGAACCTGGACTCAACTTAAGACGCCGTTTGTGACGGCAGCGTAAACAGAGCGCGCGCAGACGGCTGCAACTGTGAGTGCGCACTGGTGGGAGATGAAACTGTAAGAGGACATGGAACTGGACGAGGAGATGAAACTGCAAGAGGACATGGAACTGGACGAGATGAAACTGTACGAGGAGATGAAACTGGACGAGATGAAACTGTACGAGGAGATGAAACTGTAAGAAGACATGGAACTGTAAGAGGACATGAAACTGCAAGAGGACATGGAACTGGACGAGGAGATGAAACTGCAAGAGGACATGGAACTGGACGAGGAGATGAAACTGCAAGAGGAACTGGACGAGGAGATGAAACTGTAAGAGGACATGGAACTGTACGAGGAGATGAAACTGCAAGAGGACATGGAACTGGACGAGATGAAACTGTAAGAGGACATGGAACTGTAAGAGGACATGGAATGCAAGAGACATGGAACTGTACGAGGAGATGAAACTGTAAGAGGACATTAAACTGGACGAGGAGATGAAACTGTAAGAGGACATGGAACTGGACGAGATGAAACGTACGAGGAGATGAAACTGTAAGAGGACATGGAACTGGACGAGATGAAACTGTACGAGGAGATGAACTGAAGAGGACATGGAACTGTACGAGGAGATGAAACTGCAAGAGGACATGGAACTGACGAGATGAAACTGTACGAGGAGATGAAACTGTAAGAGACATGGAACTGTAAGAGGACATGGAAACTGGACGAGGAGATGAAACTGTAAGAGGACATGGAACTGGACGAGGAGATGAAACTGTAAGAGGACATGGAACTGTAAGAGGACATGGAACTGGACGAGGAGATGAAACTGTAAGAGGACATGGAACTGGACGAGGAGATGAAACTGTAAGGACTGAACTGTAAGAGGACATGGAACTGACAGGAGATGAAACTGTACGAACTGGAGATGAAACTGTACGAGGAGATGAAACTGTAAGAGGAAACTGGAGATGGAGAAACTGTACGAGGAGAAAAACTAAGAGGACATGGAACTGGACGAGATTAACTGTACGAGGAGATGAAACTGTAAGAGGACATGGACGAGGAGATGAACTGTAGAAGATGAAACTGTACAAGTAGATGAAACTGTTAGAGAAACTGTATGTGGAGATGAAACTGTACGAGGAGATGAAACTGTAAGAGAGATGAAACTGTACGAGGAGATGAAACGTAGAAGATGAAACTGTACGAAGATGAAACTGTAAGAGGACATGGAACTGGACGAGGAGATGAAACTGTAGAAGATGAAACTGTACAAGTAGATGAAACTGTTAGAGAAACTGTATGTGGAGATGAAACTGTACGAGGAGATGAAACTGTAAGAGGAGATGAAACTGTACGAGGAGATGAAACTGTAGAAGATGAAACTGTACGAGGAGATGAAACTGTACAAAGTAGATGAAACTGTTAGAGAAACTGTATGAGAATTTGTATGAGGCGATGAACTGTAAAATATGAATATGCGGTGTGAAACAGGTCAGTATTTTCCATGTAATTTTGCCTCAGATTGAAATAATCCGAGCGTTTCTCAGATTTAGAAAGAACAAGATTCACATTTTACATTTGCTGAATTCTTCTGAACATTTTAAAATCCGTTTTTCGCCTTCGAAGGAAACGCCCGCGACAGAAATACATGGAATTGTTTGACGTTCATAAATACTGCAGTCTTTTTTGGAGTTCACTCAGAGACGCCACTGATGTGTGACTTGGGCGCCCTCTGGTGGAGCCGTCGTGCGTTACAAGCATCCATGGAAAAAGGTAAACGACCGACAGGAAGTGTTCACGGTGAAGCCTTTGGTGAGTCGTGCACCAGAACAAACCCAAATCCAAACCCAAATCCAAACCAAATCCAAATCCAAATCCAAACCAAATCCAAAACCCAAACCAAATCCAGACCAAACCAAATCCAAATCCAAATCCAAATCCAAACCAAAACCAAATCCAAAATCCAAACCAAACAAATCCAAACCAAATCCAAATCCAAATCCAAACCAAATCCAAACCAAACCCAAACCAAATCCAATCCAAATCCAAACCAATCCAAACCAACCAAATCCAAACCCAAATCCAACCAAATCCAACCAAATCCAACCAAAATCCAAACCAAACCAAAATCCAACCAAATCCAAACCAAATCACCCAAATCCAAACAAATCCAAACCAAATCCAAACAAATCCAAACCAAATCCAAAACCCAAACCAAACCAAATCCAAATCCAAATCCAAACCAAACCCAAACCAAACCAAACCAAACCAAATCCAAATCCAAAATCCAAACCAAATCCAAACCAAACCCAAGACAAACCCAAACCAAATCCAAACCAAATCCAAATCCAAATCCAAATCCAAACCAAAACCAAATCCAAATCCAAACCAAAAAACCAAATCCAAATCCCAAATCCAAATCCAAATCCAAACCAAATCCAAACCAAATCCAAACCAAATCCAAACCAAACCAAAAAACCAAATCCCAAACCAAAAACCAAATTCCAAATCCAAATCCAAATCCAAACAAAATCCAAACAAACCCAAAATCCAAATCCAATCCAAATCCAAAAACCAAATCCAAACCAAAACAAATCCAAATCCAAATCCAAATCCAAAAATTCCAAACCAAACCCCAAACCAAACCAATCCAGACAAATCCAAATAAATCAAATCCAAACCAAATCCAAACCAAATCCAAAACCAAATCCAAATCCAAATCCAAACCAAATCCCAAATCCCAAATCCAAATCCAAATCCAAACCAAACCAAATCCAATCCAAATCCAACCAAACCAAATCCAAATCCAAAATCCAAACCAAATCCAAACCAAACCCAACCAAATCCAAATCCAAATCCAACCAAATCCAAATCCAAATCCAAATCCAAATCCAAACCAAATCCAATACCAAAAATCCAGACCAAATCCAAATCCAAATCCAAATCCAAATCCAAACCAAATCCAAATCCAAATCCAAACCCCAAATCCAAACCAAATCCAAACCAAAATCCAAACCAAATCCCCCAAACCAAACCAAATCCAAACCAAAAAACCAAATCCAAATCCAAAATCAAATCCCAAACCAAATCCAAACCAAACCAAACCAAACCAAATCCAAACCAAAAAACCAAATCCAAATCCAAATCCAAACCAAATCCAAACCAAACCCAAACCAAACCAAATCCAGACCAAACCAAATCCAAATCCAAATCCAAACCAAAACCAAACCAAATCCAAATCCAAATCCAAATCCAAATCCAAATCCAAATCCAAACCAAATCCAAACCAAATCCAATCCAAACCAAATCCAAATCAAAACCAAATCCAACCCAAATCCAAATCCAAACCAAATCCAAAACCCAAAACCAAATCCAAATCCAAACCAAACCAAATCCAAACCAAAAACCAAATCCAAATCCAAATCCAAATCCAACCAAATCCAAACCAAACCCAAACCAAACCAAATCCAGACCAAACCAAATCCAAATCCAAATCCAAACCAAAACCAAATCCAAATCCAAATCCAAATCCAAATCCAAATCCAAATCCAAATCCAAATCCAAACCAAATCCAAACCAAACCCCAAAACCAAATCCAATCCAAACCAAATCCAGACCAAAATCCAAACCCAAATCCAAATCCCAAACCAAATCCAACCAAATCCAAAACCAAATCCAAATCCAAATCCAAACCAAAAATCCAAACCAAATCCAAATCCAAATCCAAACCAAAAATCCAAATCCAAATCCAAACCAAATCCAAAATCCAAACCAAATCCAAAACCAAAACCCAAACCAAATCCAAATCCAAACCAAACTCCAAATCCAAATCCAAACCAAATCCAAACCAAACCAAACCAAACCCAAACCCAAACCAAACCAAATCCAAACCAAAAAATCCCCAAACCAAATCCAAATCCAAACCAAATCCAAACCAAATCCAAACCAAATCCCAAACCAAACCAAATCCAGACCAAAACCAAATCCAAACCAAATCCAAACCCAAAAAACCAAATCCAAACCAATCCAAACCAAATCCAAACCAAATCCAAACCAAAATCCAAACCAAATCCAAATCCAAACCAAATCCAAACCAAATCCAAACCAAATCCAAACCAAATCCAACCAAATCCAAATCCAAATCCAAATCCAAATCCAAACCAAAACCAAATCCAAATCCAAATCCAAACCAAATCCAAATCCAAAATCCAAACCAAATCCAAACCAAACCCAAAACCCAAACCAAAATCCAGACCAAACCAATCCAAATCCAAAAACCAAAATCCAAAAAACCAAATCCAAACCAAATCCAAATCCAAATCCAAATCCAAATCCAAACCAAATCCAAAATCCAAACCAAATCCAAACCAAACCCAAACCAAATCCAATCCAAATCCAGACCAAATCCAAACCCAAATCCAAATCCAAACCAAATCCAGACCAAATCCAAACCAAATCCAAAGAATCCAAATCCAAACCAAATCCAAACCAAATCCAAACCAAATCCAACCAAATCCAAATCCAAACCAAATCCAAACCCAAATCCAAACCAAATCCAAAACCAAATCCAAACCAAACTCGAGGAGGTGGGAGGACCCCATTTCCATTGGCACCTCCTCGAGTCGAGATGTTTCGGTCTGACCCTGACCCCCCCGGACTAAACCAGATCTAAAACAGGACTAAACCAGGTCTGAACCAGGACGAAACCAGGTCGAAACCAGGACTAAACCAGGTCTGAACCAGGTCCAAACCAAGTCTGAACCAGGCTGAACCAAGACTAAACCAGGTCTGAACCAGGTCTGAACCAGGTCTAAACCAGGTCTGAACCAGGTCTGAACCAGGTCTGAACCAACAGGTCTGAACCAGGTCTAAAACCAGGTCTGAACCAGGTCTGAACCAGGACTGAGCCAGGTCTGAACCAAGACTGAACCGGGTCCAAACCAGGTCTGAACCAAGACTAAACCAAGTCTGAACCAGGCCTGAACCAGGTCTAAACCAGGTCTGAACCAGGTCTCTGAACCAGGTCTGAACCAGGTCTGAACCAGGTCTAAACCAGGTCTGAACCAAGACTGAAACCGGGTCCAAACCAGGTCTGAACCAAGACTAAACCAGGTCTGAACCAGGTCTGAACCAGGTCTGAACCAGGTCTAAACCAGGTCTGAACCAGGACGAAACCAGGTCGAAACCAGGACTAAACCAGGTCTGAACCAGGTCAAACCAAGTCTGAACCAGGCCTGAACCAAGACTGAACCGGGTCCAAACCAGGTCTGAACCAGGACTGAACCGGGTCCAAACCAGGTCTGAACCAGGTCTGAACCAGGTCTGAACCAGGTCTGAACCAGGTCTAAACCAGGTCTGAACCAGGACTGAACCAGGTCCAAACCAAGTCTGAACCAGGTCTGAACCAGGACTGAACCGGGTCCAAACCAGGTCTAAACCAGGACTAAACCAAGTCTAAACCAGGTCTAAACCAGGTCTGAACCAGGACTAAACCAAGTCTAAACCAGGGTTAAACCAGGACTAAACCAGGACTAAACCAGGACTAAACCAAGTCTAAACCAGGTCTAAACCAGGTCTAAACCAGGTCTGAACCAGGACGAAAGGACTAAAGCAGGACACTATTCCTCCACTAGATGGCGCACTTAGACTAAGAATTTAAGACTTCTGTGTCTTGACTACTCTTTTTTCTCGTAATCTTCTAAAAATCCTAGTACAAAGGGAGAGTGACATGATTATTCATGATTATTCATGATTATTCATGATTATTCATGATCAGTACGAGCATCAAGACGGTCATGAGACACAATAAACCATGGCTTTTATGAGACCAAATCAGATACTTTATATGATTCGACATGAAAGTCGTAATGAAGAAGCCAATATCTGATAATACTTTGTAATAATCAAAGATGAACTGCAAACTATTCATGTAGAAAGTACCTTCACAATTTGTGCATTTGTGATTTGATTTGTCTGTAATAAGAAGTGTGTGTGTGATTTGTGTGCGTGTAACTGAATGTGTGCGTACTTTGATCTGTGTGTGCGTAATCAGACCTGGGGCACATTTTCACATGATTTCTCGACTGAACCTGAGTTCATCTGAAACTCTGGGGTTTTTGCTTCAGTAGTCATGGAGACCGGGGGTCACAGAGCCGAGTCCATATTCATGCAGCAGCAGCAGCAGGGGCACGGACGAGGGGTCTCTGAGATGAAACGTGGACGTCGCAGACATTTGAAGGTTTCACTCTTTTCAGTGCAGCCATTTGCTCAAATCAGAAAAGTTCCTTTTATTCCTCATGAAGGAACACTCAGCGCCCCCTCTTGACAGAAGTATCCCATGCTCAGAAGCATTCCGAGCCTTTGCTGTGACGCTCACCATGGCGACACACACCTCTAAGACCCCACAGCTCACAGTGCAGGTCGGACAGATGGAAGCCCACATAGAGTTGTCCAAGACACATGAAGGACCCCCAGACTGTGAGAAATAAGACTCTCTGGTCTGATGAGGTCATTCCCAGCGATGTGTGGAGGAAACCAGGCTCTGCTCATCATCTGCCCAATACGATCCCAACAGTGGAACATGGTGGGGGCAGCATCAGGCTGTGGGGGTGTGGTCAGCTGCAGGGGCAGGACCACTGGGGGCAACTGAAGGAAAGACGAATGTGGCCAAGTACAGAGAGATCCTGGAAGAAAAGCTCTTCCAGATGCTCAGGACCTCAGACTGGGCCTAAGCTTCACCTTCTAATAAGACCATGACCTTAAGCACACGGCTGAAATAACAAAGGAGTGGCTTCAGAACAACTCTGAGACCATTCTGGACCAGCCAGAGCCATGACCTCAACCCAACGTTCACCATCCGACCTGACGGAACTGGAGAGGATCTGCAGGAAGAATGGCAGAAGATCGCTCCCAAGAGGACTCAAAAGGAGCTTCTTCTCAACACTGAGGAAAGGCTCTGAACACTTCTGACCATGTGACATTTCAGTGTTTCTTTTTTTAATACATTTGCAAAAATGTCTGTTTTTTCTGTCAAGAGGGGGCGCCGAGTGAAACTGAAAAGTTCCCATACCCGCTGTAGATCAGAAGTCCTCCGATCGTTCCTGTAACATGTGCCACCATCGGTCATGTTTGTGATTACTTTTATAACGTTCAGCGTAGTTTCAACTGCTAGTTTCAACTGCTCGACAGATGAACTTCATCAAGCTTTGACAGAAGACTCCGAATATTCAGATGACCCCCAAACACGCCTTCTGGTGGAGCCGTTGAGTCCCAGACCACCTTTGCGTTCCAACATTTGTGGTCTCCATTGAGGTGTTCGTATTCATCTCATCTTGTGCAAGGCCAGATGCATCCACCAGATGATGCTGTTGACGTTCTTCACTCTGCGACGCAGCTACAGCCCCCACTTAAGAGCAAGAGAAGAGGTAAAGCCCACCGTTCCCGTCTTCCTGCTTCAAAGGCTGCCCATTACGTCCATCGCCATCTACTGGTGGATGGAGGCACGCAGGATCGATCCCAAATCTGTTTAAAACGAGTTTATTGTGAGTTGTGTGGATAAACGCGCTGACACCGAGGCTGATCATAGTGTGAAATGTTACACAGAATGGCTTTAATGATAATACACAGTTGCACAGGTTCAAATGTTCACGAGACACTTCAGAAGACGGTTAAATGAACAAGCAGAACATTCATATTATGCACAACTTGTTTATTAGATTCATCTTGTGAGATAAATGTCACGGCTGAAACGCTTTTCATTCGGTTTTGTTTGTTGCAGAGGGACGTTTTCATGGCTCTGTTGTAGAAGAAGGTTCAAATGCATCTTCTGGACACTATTTTAGAAAAACAAGATGTTTCGACTCTCATCCAAAGCTCCCTGTTTTTCTAAAACAGTGTCCAGAAGATACAACTGAACCGTCTTCTACAGGACAAATGAGGGATTACACCGACTTTTCGTGGCTCTGTTGAATCCAATTAAACCCGTTTCCAATCTGAAGAGTTTCTTACAATTGAAAATGATTCAAAGATTAAAACATCTGAAAACCTCTGAAGGTACGTGGACATCCAAAAAGGGGATGGTGAGCTAAGGTCCAGCATTCCTGTCACCATGGCAACGCTCAGGTCACTTACACTTCATGAGGGATCAAACA
The DNA here is from genome assembly GCA_015082035.1 of Chaenogobius annularis. Classification (NCBI taxonomy): domain Eukaryota; kingdom Metazoa; phylum Chordata; class Actinopteri; order Gobiiformes; family Gobiidae; genus Chaenogobius; species Chaenogobius annularis. The sequence goes on from BJKM01000927.1 coordinate 45,065, forward strand.
ATGTCGTGAATGTCGATTCCACCCCTTTAGTTCAGATTTGAGTTCATGTTATCTCCAAGAAACAACTCCAGTTCGATCTCCGTGCTCATGTCTGGAAATCAGGGCTTCCAGGTTTGACAGGTCTTTAAGACGTCCTGCAGGTTCTTCTGAAACAAGCTTTCAGCACTGGCAACAAAACTGTCCACCTCGCTCGTGGCCTTTTTGAACAGTTTGGGGGGCGGGCCAAATTCCTTCTTGAGATCCTTAATCATGCCCATAATAAACTTTTTCTTGCTCACGTCTACTTGTTGGACCTGCTTTTCTGGAATGTAGATCCTCAGAAGTGTTTGAGTTAAATCATCAGTGATGGCCACGTACAGTTTGTCCTTGGGGTCCAATCCACACTCAAACTGAAACAGTCTCTTCATCAAAGTGTTGACCAGCACTTTGACAATCCTGGTCCAAACTGAACTGGGGCCATTTTGGGCAAAATGGGAGAAGGTCTGGGCCGACACAGGCAGACGTTCAGAGTTCTTTTCTGAGCGGTCCTTACTTTGGTTTGGTCTTTTGGTACTTTCACCTTGAGTATTGGGCGTACACGGAGAGCGGCCCACATCTGTACTCGATACTTTTCTGCCCGGTTCATTTTGTAGAACAGGTTGACCTTGCTCAGGTTTGACCGACCGTTCTTCTTTACTGCATTCACTTTCAAAGTCATCATCGCTTTCCGTTTCCACAGTTCCAGTGACCCATGCAGCTGACACACGCTCTTGAATGTTGTGCATTTTTTTGTTGCTGGTTTCCAGAATGCGCTCATCTTCGGAGTTGGAGAGACGTTTACATTTCCGTGCAGTTTTCTTGTAGCTTTCAGGGCTCGTTCTACTGCCACCTTGAGTATTGGGCGTACAAGGAGAGCGGCCCACATCTGCGCTCGTTACTTTTCTCCCTGGTTCATTTTGTAGAACAGGTAGAACATCCACGGTCGGTGTTTTGGAAGCTTTTCTTTCCTTCACGTTGGTGGTTTCCAGAGTGCTCCCTCTAGAGGCGGTCGTCTGCTTGATAAAGGGGTGTTTCAGCGCCTCCCCTGGGGTGATTCTTTTCGCCGGATTTACCTGCAAAAGTTTCTTTAACAAATAAAAAAACTGCCTGTGCGCCTTTTTCTCCTCTTTGGAGATTGGCTGCGGGTGATGCACGGACATGTTCTCCAAACAGGTAAAACTTCTGGACGCTTTGTGGTTGGAGGGATTGTAGGGCTTTCGTGTTTTGTCCATGTATTCTTTGGGCGAGTGCAGATGATAGCGGCCACCGGTTTTCTTGAAGAAGTTGTCCGTGAAAAGGCCTTCTCGGAGTTGCTGGACATTAGGCATGCCTTGGATCTGCGTAATCATCCTCATATTTTCGTATTTGTGAACGGGAAAGAGATCGCGGCCCGTGAATAAAAACGCCAGCACACAGCCGACAGACCAGATATCAACCGCCTCGTCCAGTTTGGCCCCCAAAGTCACCTCTGGAGCTCGGTATCTGCCAGCCTGGAGGACAGAGCCACGAATCAGGCTTTTCACAGCGGTGGCAAACCCAAAATCGATCAGCTTGATTTTAAACGGATGAAGTTTGTGGTTGACCAGCATGATGTTGTCTGGCTTGAGATCCCCATGAATCAGTTTGTACTTGGCCAGTTCTTCAAACGCTTCCAGCAGCTGCTCCGTGATGTAGCGAATGTCCGAAAGGTCAAGAGGTTTCCATTGTCTTCTTTCCATGAAATCAAACATACTCTGATCCAAGTGCTCAAGGACCAGACAGTAATGGTCCTGGTATTGGAAAGATGTGATGAACTTCACCACATTTTTGTTGTGCCTCCGACTGCTCAGCCTCCGCAGAACCTGTGCCTCGTGTCTGGTGTCTCTGGACCGCCGGAGCCGAGATATTTTTATAGCCAAGATTTGGTTTGTTGAACGATTAATGCACCGGGCGACACGCCCATAGGCGCCTTCTCCTCTCAGCTCTTTTAGCTGGTACGAGCCAAAATTACCAGAAATCACCTGGTTCTCCCTCAGAACTATTGCTTTGTTCAATGGCATCTTGTTTAGACCGTCTTAAACGCTCGTGAGAGTGTTTTAAAACCGCTGTAATGAGTCAGAGGATTTAACACAAAGTACGTGACATAAAGAAGACCTCTCTATGACATCATCATCATGTGACCGTCGGCACGGTAACAGCACAGAGCTGGATGATGAATAGATTGGGTTTCTCTAGAGTCTGATGATGTCATAACCACGTCGCCATAAACCGTCCCAGACGAGGCGCGTGAACGGGCTTTAGCGACTGGAACCAAGAACTCATTGTGGTTTCTCAGACACGTCCAGTGTAGCGCCATCTGTCGTAAACAGAGTAAAGTTCTTCCATTGCATCCATGGGTTCCAGAAGGAATTAGGACCATTGCCATTGATGGTTCTAAACAAAACATGACATCGACGTGTAATGGGCAGAACGTGGACGAACGACATTGAACATGTCGTATATTTCTGTGTAGATTTGTAGCTGATTATGAGCCCAACATTTGACCCAACATGATGAAGGTCATGTGAGAAACTCTTCGTCATATTTCATGTGTTTGGTGATTACAGCAGGGACAATATTTGACACGTCTTCATCTAAAAATAAATGTCATGAAACTTTCCAAGACAAACTATTCAACAGATCAATGCAGGGTCAAGAGTGCAACTGAAAGATCACATTTGAGTCGTTTGTGGCAGTTTAAAAAGTGAAAATATGGGAAAAACAGTCCAGAATCATGAAGTATTTTGATTTGAACAGCTTCATGGCTGTGGAAACGGAGAACATTTGCTTGAAATCCAGGAATAAGAACTAAATCTGTTGATCTCCAAGACGAGCTCGAAAGATCTGCAGCGACCACTGCTTCTGAAGGATGGGTCAAATGCAGAGGACATGGGCCTTTCACGTCCCTCCGGATCGTTCTGTCGCATTCAAACTGCAGATCTTTTCACTTTTCACTCACTTTTCACTCACTTTTCACTCACTTTTCACTCACTTTTCACCGAGTCTCACTAAAATAACTGATGTAAAGATCACATGGTGGAGAGCGAGTCAGAGCTGCTTTATGATTGACAGCTCTCATAAATCACACATCGACATCAGTATTTGACTCATTATGAGTTTGTCATTTCCATTGACGTCTCCAGGGTTTCTCGTTTGGGGGTCAAAGCCCCTGAGCACCAAAAGATTAAAGACTCTTTATTTTCATGTTGTTAAATAAGTTTCATGCACGACACTGTGGAGACACAACTTTACACAATATACTGTAAATCAGGGGTGTCAAACTCATTTTGGCCAGGGGCCGCTTTTCGACGCTCAGGCTGGGTCGCGGGCCGAACATAATGTAAAAAATAAAACAATAACAAATATAATAAATGTTATAAAGCCTGTAATAGTTCTATGTGACACTGAGTCCATATTCATGCAGCAGCAGCAACAGGAACATGGACGTGTGAGATGATTCTGATATTAAATGTTTGTATCACAGACATGTTAATGTTGCTGCACAAACTCAATATGAGCTCACTATTTTTACAGTTTAAACTTATTTTAGTGACAAATGATTCATGTGGTTCAAATGAGAGCTCAAAGCAGCTTCACTCTGTCATGTTCAGACTTTATGACACTCTGACCTGTGTTTTTACCTGTGGCTCATGATCTGTCCAGGTTTTGCACTGGTTTGGATGTTTTCCTCACAGAGTTGTCAGCAAAGAAGTTTGTTTTCTTGTTGTTAGCTTCACATTAGCGCCGCTTTTAGCACAGCTCTAACGTCCACAAAACCGCCTCTTTTCTTTATTCCTCGTGTTTCCCACGATCTGCCCTGGGGCAGAGCGCTACAGGTCATCGCTGCCGGTGTTCCATTTTAAACCTGCTGCGATGAGTGTCGCTGGTCACTGTCCCTCGGCACTTGAGCTGGCGGCACACAGCAGAGCAGCGCGGGGGAGGGGCCGCGGCTGCAAAGGATTGTGGGAATTGTAGTTCTAGCGATAAAAACGCGATATATCTATTGGAAATGAATAATTATAAACTAGAAATGTTTGGCGGGCCAGATGAAAACGTCTGGCGGGCCACATCTGGCCCGCGGGCCTTGAGTTTGACACATGTGCTGTAAATGGTTACTACTTAAAGTGTGTGTGGGGCGGGGCGAGGGGGTCCGGGGGTCCTCCCCCAAGAAACTTGAGAAGAAAATGCACACACAAGTCACTTATCTTATTACAGGCAAATCCAGTTACAAATGCACAAATCTTTTTGCAACAATAATAGCTCCATTTGTCATTTATAATGTTTATTTTCAGGTTAAATCTACATCTGCAAACCATTCTACCGAGCGCACACGTGCACGTGGCACAGCGCACGCTCACAGACCAGATTCTGAGTGTGGAGCGGACCTTCTCGGACCCCTTGTGTATTATCCTGGGTGATTTTCACAAGGGGAATCTCGAGAAGGAGAAACCAGAGGCAGAACACGCTGGATCACAGTTACACAACGGTCACTAACGCCTTCCGAGCCGAAGCTGCTCTGGGCTTTTTAGATCACACCATGGTTCACCTGACCCCCAAGTACAGGCAGAGGCTGAAGGCCCAGAAGACAGTGGAGATGATCGTGACTTCAGGAAAGTCACAGCCCCCCAGCCCCCCGTCACCATGACAGACTCCCCTATCACCACCGTGGACTTCTCACCCTGGACATGGACTATTTGAACCACTCCACTCAGGCAGGAGGCCACTCCCCTCAGGCTCTGGTCCATTCGGACCAGAACCTCCCGCCACAAGAACAGTTTAGTTCCTTCTCCCGTTGGACTCATGAACACTTCTTAAACACGACACTTTAACTACAATTTAATCACTCAATCACTTTCTGCACTGCACCTTTAAATTTAACTGTCAATTCTTGTGTACATAATAAGCCTATTTTTGTTTTTATTTTATACTATAATAATTTAAATAGTTTCTCAATGCCCTTTTCTTTTCAGATGTGTTGTTTTAATTATTGATCAGTGTTTAATGTTGCACCTTTAACGCCGAGACAAGTTCTTATGTTTGTGACTTTTGTTCATTGACGATGGAAATAAACCTTTTCTGATTCTGATCAACCTAATCCTGTAGCCCCGCCCTTCACGGACGTTGGGATGGTTTTATATGTAGCCCCGCCCTTCACGGACATTGGGATGGTTTTATATGTAGCCCCGCCCTTCACGGACATTGGGATGGTTTTATATGTACCCCCTTTCACTTTCAGGGTACAAAACTTTGAACTTTGAACCTAAATATCACAGTTTAAAGGCTGTTCTAAAGCAGGAAACATAAATGATAAATGATCGGAAATACTTTTATTACACGTTTTATACAATGTAAAAGCGGCGCAAACACAGAACATGAAACAAAGTGAGTTGATAAAAAAATAACATTTGTGCAAAAGTTATCGCATTTAAAACAATTAAACACGAACAAAACACTGGTAAAAGTTGCATGTACAGATAAAAATATAAAATAAATGTATGTATTTTAACAATAACACATCGATACGAAACCAGATCACAAAGTGCGCGAGCCGTGAGTTTGAACCGCTGTGAGCCGGGGGTGGAGCCTGTTGTACACGTTTTTGGCGGTGGAGGACGCTGGACCTTCTCGCTGTGAGGCGAGAGCGCGTCGCCCTGGTAACTGTGTGTGTTTGTTTTTTTTAAATCTCAGGTTCTGATTATAAACGAGCCGAGCATCGAGAGCGGCAGGAACATGGCGTCTTTACTCCAGCGCGGCGCCACCTTGTGTTTGTTGTGTGCGTGCATGGGTAACCGCGCTTTGGCCCCTCCTCCAGCCCCGCCCAGCTCGTTGGCGCTCACACTGAACACGTGTGGACTCTGGATCACACACAGTTGAACTCAGGACCTTTTCTCTGCTTAAATAACGTGTTTCTGAGTCCAAGTGTTGAGGAAATGCAGTGCTGTGTTGAGATGAAGTGTCCTTTATCACCCCCTGCTGTTAGCAAACGAGCTAAAGCTAACTCTGCTCGGTCGCAGCAACAGCAACAAACCACTGAAGTTTACATTTGACCATGAAGTTAATCTGAGCCAAACAATCCGCAACAAAACTGCACAAAAATAATCATGTTTAGAAATCAATTAGCTGACGAGCTCCGTGTTCCTGCTGAACATCTGGACCTGTCGCACTTGGTTCTTTCACCCGTTTGAGCTTCTTATCTACAGCGTGACTCATGTGTCTGGTGTGACGCCGAGCTACAGTTCAGCGTCTGGTGGAGCAGCTTTTGGAGGTCCAGTCTCAAAGCCCAAAGTCAAACTCCAGGTCCGATTTCCCCATCTTCTCCCTGTAGACCTCATCAAACTTCTCATTCATGGACACGGTGAAGACGTCTCTCCAAAGACCGACCCGACCTGGAGACGAGGAGCAGAAGATGGAGAGGAAGAGGGTCAGAGGAGCAGAGAAGGTCAGAGGAGAAGCTCAGGGGAATAGGTCAGAGGAGCAGAGAAGGTCACTTTTAGTTGAGTCTTTGTCACTTTTAGTCACGAGAAATGTGAGGAAGAAGGTTAGAGGAGGAAAGGGTTAGAGGGGAAGAGGATGAAGAGGTCTGAAGATGATTCCTGACCTCTGCACACAGCCATGGCCTCGGAGCTGCAGCACTGTTCGATGAGCTGAGAACAACTGTCCACCAGAGTCTCTAACTGGGACTTGTCACAGGAGACGCCGAGGAACCGGGCCAGATCCGAGACCAGAGTGGATAGGTCCTGCAGGAGAGAGGAGAAGATGCAGGGAAATCAAATGTACAAGAACCGGCAGAGGAACCAGGTCTGCTACAGGTCCTGCAGGAGAGAGGAGAGCACGAGTTTAACAAGCCTGTAGAAAAATCTGTTCAGGCGCTAAATGTGAAGCCTTTTGTTGCCCGCTCCTTTAGCATGCTGCTCGTCGTTTGCATTCCTGTGAGGGCAAAGGTTCACTCTGGCGTTCTGAAAGTTGTAAAAAGTGCTCATAAAGTCATTGTGGTGAATAATTTGTATGCTGTTAAGAAAGTGCATTTAAGAAGTACTAGTTCTGTTTGGACCGGCGGGATTGGGCGTGATGACCAAAAGATTAAATCCATAAATCACATTGTATGATTGTTAATGATTCATTTGTTTGTTATTGCTACAAATAAGTTTGAAAATAATGTAATATTTGAACATCTGCCAATCAGAGCTGTTAGTCTGCCTTTAAAAAGTCCACCTCTTCTCCACTTATTCATCTAAATGAGCAGCACCTGTTTGAGCTCGTTAGCTGCATAAAGACCCCTGCCCACCCCACAAACGAATCAGTCAGACTCCCACCTACTACCATGGGCAACACCAAAGAGCTGTCAGAAGACCCCAGAGGCTAAAGTGTAGACGGTTTCTATGGTAAACAACTTCGCCGTCATGGTTTAAAATCATAGCATCGCACGAGAAGGTTCCCCTGCTATAGATAAGTTAGCACATGTCCAGGCCCGTCTGAAGTCAAAGACCATCTGGATGATCAAGAGGAGTCATGACAAAAGTGGAACTTTTTTGGGATAAACGCCACTCGTCCGGTTTGGAGGAAGAGGAGGAACCAACGCCACTCGTCCGGTTTGGAGGAAGAAGAGGACCATCCCAAACGCCACTCGTCCGGTTTGGAGGAAGAAGAGGACCATCCCAAACGCCACTCGTCCGGTTTGGAGGAAGAGAAGAGGACCATCCCAAGACCACCCATCCCTACTGTGAAGCATGGGTGGAGACATTCATGCTTTGGGGGTCGAAACATCATGCTTTGGGGGTGGAACCATCATGTTTTGGGGTGGAACCATCATGTTTTGGGGGTCTTTTCTGCACAGGGGACAGGACGACTGCATTGTATTAAGTAGAGAATGAACGGGGCCATGGATTTGGGTCACAACCTCCTTCCTTCAGTCAGAGCATTGAAGATGGGGCGTGGCTAGGTCTTCCAACATGACAAAGACCCGAAGCACTCGGCCAGGAGAACTTCTGACTCTGTAAGAAGCATCTAAAGCAGGGGTCCCCAAACTTTTTCCTGTAAGGGCCACTATAAACTTTTCCCTTCTCTGATGGGGGGCCAGGGTCAGTTTGAACCAGAAAAAAGTGTGACGATCGCAGGGGTGCCTAAATGTAAACATGTATTGTTTTCCAGAAAGCCACATATAACCAAACATGAAGAACCCTTTCCGAGATCAAAGAACCCTCTCTGGGGTCTTCACAGACAGAAAGTTTGTGTTGTGCCGTGCACAGTCTTGTATTGTTCAGGGGGCCGGGTCAAATGTGGAGGCGGGCCGTATCCGGCCCCCGGGCCGTAGTTTGGGGACCACTGATCTAAAGGTTCTGGAGTGGGGCTAGTCTCCAGACCTAAATCCAATAGAAAATCTTTGGAGGGAGCTGAAACTCTGTGTTGCTTGGCGACAGCAAAAAAAAAAATCCAGGAATCACATTGTATGATTTTTAAATAATTTATTTCTTTTTTTATTGCAGAAAATAAGTGTTTGAACTCCTGAGAAAAACCCTACAATGGGATTTTTGTTTTTAGAATCGGTCTCTCACAGTGGAAACGCACCGACGATGAACATTCCAGACCCTTCATCATGTGGGACAACGTGCTTACTTACTTTCCTCACTGTAACTGGATACCTTTGCAGGAGAAAGTCAAACGTTGCGTGGGCCTTGAACAGGTCAGAACACGTCACCTCTGGGTCATACTGTCTGCACATGTGATAAGACACGGGCACAGAGGAGATAAGTGACTGAACACTTACCCACGGGGCGTCGGCCTCGCCGCGCGCTCCTGCTCTGAACGCTAAAGCAAACGGAAACACGGGACAGAAAACATGCACAGGCAAAACCATAAGAAATGAAGACGAGACACGGCGACACTGGAAACGACATGTTCAGTCTGCATTAAACATCTTTAATGATTTCATTTATTCCACTTCATTCACAGATTTATACCAGCGGTTTTATTCAAATTCATTTTTCTCCCAGAAACGTAAAGATTAAAGTAAGTTTTTCCTTACATTAATTCATACATTTCCAAATTGATAACGCGTTTCTTTTCCTTTTTCACCTGCAGCGTCTCGCCTGAAAAACTGACCAAAAATCATGACAAAAACATACATAAAACATGGCAAAATCAAACCACATTCTGTACTTTTCACACTGGAACACATGAAGTGAAAACAAATGATAAATGTGTGTTAGCGGAAGTGGCCACAAGAGGGAGCTGTTCTGCATCTACAAAAATGAGACGCATTTGTCGCTATTTATTTTTCCTTTCGATCAGTTCATTTGACCGATTTCAAGATAATTTATTTGATATTTAGTGACGCAATTTTCCTTTGAATAATCTCTTTTACAGTGCAATCGAGACACTTTAAATAAAAGAATAAGAAATACAAATAATAAAGCGAATTTCCATGTTCTGAGCCTGCGCTTTTGACTTTGACTTTCATTTTGTTTCAACTGCATCAACTAAAAATGAAATAATAAAACAAAGTGACTCAAATCTACTTAAGTAAAAGTATCTGTTTTAGAGTCACAAGTATTTCTCACAGGTTTTTGAGAAAAAAGAGAGAAATGTCAATGTTTTCTTTCTTTTCTTGAACTCAAAACACTCTGAACGTGCTGAAAATAACTCCAACAAAGTACTTTTCTTTTCCAAAACGTAGCGCAGTAGAAAGTACAGAAAGTGCTCTCAGACGTGAGGTAAAAGTATAAAGTGTCCCATGTAAAGCTAAAGTACAGATAGCTGAAGTGTACAGTACTTTTACCTTTGTACTCTCCGCCCCTGAACACAGACATAATGACACACAACGTTCTGGACCTTCTGCTTTGTGTCCACGACGTCACCAGAAAATACAAGTGACTTTTCTCCGAAACCCTGAGCATAAAGATAAGATCCAGAGCCTCGGCCCGGACTGTGAGGGACGAGACCTGGGACTGTGAAGAAGCCACAATCGCGAGAAGAATGATTGTATTTGTGCGATGTCATGAGTTTGTGCAGATGAAATCACAACGTTTGTCGTTTGAGCAGGAACATCTGACGTGTGGAAACGCAGCTGAAGAACATCTGAAGCTCACGTTTGTCACTGACACACTTTGGACCACACGCAGATCAACTCATGACCCTTCTCTGCTTCAAGAACACGTCCATGTGTTGAAGTGTCCTTTACCTCCCCCTGCCGTTAGCAAACGAGCTAATGCTAAGCTAACACAGTCGCAGCCACAAAAACAAACGACTGAAGTTTACATTTGACTGACTTTATAAACTCATCTGAGCCAAACGAAAGCTCCACAGACAGAGACACGTCCAGAGTGAAGAACATCTTCAAACAAATCTGCCAAACCTGAAGCAGGACCTTCTAAACTCCATGAGTTTTTGGGCCTTGACACGTCAAAGAGTCGATTCAAATAAATATACATTTATTTTCATTATATATCATATTATATTATATGTTCTTTCTGTTTTAAATGTGTTTTTGACCTTAATCTCAATGAAAAATAGCTCTAATCCTAAAGCTGACGGCGCCCCCTGCTGTCCTTACCTTGTACATGTCTTCATATTTGAGGAACAGAACGTTTGAATCCAAACGATGTTCCCAGAACTCCTGAACATGATCGAACCAGGAACCATAGCCCACTGAAAGAGAGAGAAACCAGGTCTGAACCAGGTCTGAACCAGGTCTGAACCAGGTCTGAACCAGGTCTAAACTGGGCATAGACCAGTTCTTACGTTTATCGTTCATGAACCTTCTGCAGAACTCCTGGAAGGTTCCTCTGTAGCTCATGGTCCTCAAGGAGCGGTGGAACTGGTAGTAGGACACCACCAGGTCTTTGGGGTTCCGGGCCATGTAGATCACCTGAGGAACCAGAGACACAGGTGAGACAGGGACTGGACCGGTACTGGACCGGTACTGGACCGGTACTGGACCGGTACTAGAGACAGAGACAGGTGAGAGACGTAGATGTGAGAGAGGTTTAGGAACAGTGAAGATGTGAGGGGTCCTGGTTCTTCAGGAGATGGACCTCACCTTGCCCTCTCCCTGGTGCATGGCCGACGGGAGGAAACGGTACGGCAGATGGCTCTTGATCAGACGAGGCGACGTCAGCTCCTGAACCCCAGAAATGTGTGATTTAGACCAGGACTAAATTAGATTTTTACTCTAATTTCAGATATTGATCTTCACAATCGCCATGTCACGAGTCTGCGCATGCAGCTGCACGAGAGTCTGCGCATGCAGCTGCACGTGAGTCTGCGCATGCAGCTGCACGAGAGTCTGCGCATGCAGCTGCACGTGAGTCTGCGCATGCAGCTGCACGTGAGTCTGCGCATGCAGCTGCACGTGAGTCTGCGCATGCAGCTGCACGTGAGTCTGCGCATGCAGCTGCACGTGAGTCTGCGCATGCAGCTGCATGAGGTCAGTCCTTCGCCCCAGATTCTGGTTTTATTCTGTTTTTCACTGTCGCCCCTCGAGGAAAACCGCTGTCGTGATTTTGGGCGTTAAAATAATCTGAATCAGGTTTTCCACTCAATTCCATGTCACCAATCAGCCAATCACTGACGGCGTACTTAAGCGGCCCTTCCTTCTCTCGACTCCAGGGGGCAGCAGCTGCAGGGTCGTGTGTAACACAAAGAACTTTGCAGATCAGACCGTGTTCACAAGGTCAAATCGAGTTTGCTGTGTTAGCATGCTAAGGCTAACATGTGATCCTGAAACCATTGACTGCGTATTTTGATCTTTATTTTGATATCTGTTCATTTAGCTAATGCTAACTAGCATTGCTAATGCTAACATTACTCGCCTGTATGATGTCCAGTCCTGGTTGTGGGTACTCCAACACGGGCAGCTGCTCGTCGATGTTCATGAGTCCGATCTCGTCTGGGTCTGCGCCCTGACTCACCAGGTAAACCACCTCCTGCAGCAGACTGGTGCCTGAGGACAGAGCGGAGGGGGTCAGACACCCGCCCGAGCAGAGGGGGTCGGCTGCCCTCCTGAGCAGAGGGGGTCAGACACCCGCTCGAGCAGAGGGGGTCAGACGCCCTCCCGTGATCCCGGCTGTGTTTACGTTCTGGAAAAGGATTTGACTTCAAACATTGAAAACATCCAATTCTCAGAAACGTCTTGTGTCCTCAGAGGGAAGTTCAACTCACTTTCTCTTGAAGAAGACGTCACACTCTGGAGAACGAAGAGCAAAGATCTACATGTGGAGCCTCCAGGACTAAACCAGGACTACAACAGGACCACACCAGGACCACACCAGGTCTACACCAGGACCACAACAGGACCACACCAGGACTACACCAGGACTACACCAGGACTACACCAGGACCACACCAGGACTACACCAGGACTACACCAGGACTACACCAGGACCACACCAGGACTACACCAGGTCTACACCAGGACTACACCAGGTCCGCACCAGGACCGCACCAGGACCACACCAGGGTTAAACCAGGTCTAAAGTAGGTCCAAACCAGGTCCATATCAGGACTAAAGCACGTCTAAAGCAGGTCTAAATCAGGTCTAAATCAGGTTTTAATCAGGTCTATATCAGGTCTATATCAGGTCTAAATTAGGTCTAAAGCAGGTCTATATCAGGTCTATATCAGCTCTAAATTAGGTCTAAAGCGGGTCTATATCAGGTCTAAAGCGGGTCTATATCAGGTCTAAATTAGGTCTAAAGCGGGTCTATATCAGGTCTCTATCAGGTCTAAATTAGGTCTAAAGCAGGTCTTTATCAGGTCTAAATTAGGTCTAAAGCGGGTCTATATCAGGTCTAAAGCGGGTCTATATCAGGTCTAAATTAGGTCTATATCAGGTCTATATCAGGTCTCTATCAGGTCTAAATTAGGTCTAAAGCAGGTCTTTATCAGGTCTAAATTAGGTCTAAAGCAGGTCTATATCAGGTCTAAAGCAGGTCTAAATTAGGTCTAAAGCAGGTCTTTATCAGGTCTAAAGCGGGTCTAAAGCGGGTCTAGCGGGTCTATATCAGGTCTAAAGCGGGTCTAAAGCGGGTCTATATCAGGTCTAAAGCAGGTCTATATCAGGTCTAAAGCAGGTCTATATCAGGTCTAAAGCGGGTCTAAAGCGGGTCTTTATCAGGTCTAAAGCGGGTCTAAAGCGGGTCTATATCAGGTCTAAAGCGGGTCTATATCAGGTCTCAAGCGGGTCTATATTGGGTCATCTTTGAGCTCCTTTGGGCTCCTGTTCCTGTTGTCGTCGCGTATCTGTTTATTTTCTCAGAATCTCCCAGTGTGTTTTTTACATTCCTCAGAAAATCGATTCCACAGTTTGTTTCTGCTCATGTTTTTACACAGCGCTGAGCTCCAACGTGATTGGCCCGTGCCTCAGGGTCTAACCAATCAGACGCGAGTGATCAGAGGCCTTTGCATTCCTCTGGACAAAACAATCACTCCAGGAAAAAGCGACGTAAACGTACAGTTGCACGTCAAATATGATGGTTTCATTTTGTGGTCATCTGTAGTTCAGAGGTTTGTAATGTCTCTGTCCTGGTTTAGACCAGGTTTAGTCCTGGTGCAAAGTCCAAACCCAATGGGACCCAATAGTCCCGTTTAGACCCAATAGTCCCTGTTTAGACCCAATAGTCCCTGTTTAGACCCAATAGTCCCCGTTTAGACCCAATAGTCCCTGTTTAGACCCAATAGTCCCAGTTTAGAAGAACCTGAAGCTGTTTAATACGTTCAGCTGTAGAACTTCTGCTGCTGATGAGAAGGACCTGGTTCTGGTCTAAACCAGGACTAAACCAGGACTACACCAGGACTACACCAGGACCACACCAGGACCGCACCACGACCGCACCAGGACCACACCAGGACCACACCAGGACTACACCAGGACTTCACCAGGACCGCACCAGGACTACACCAGGACTTCACCAGGACCGCACCAGGACTACACAGGACCGCACCAGGACTACCAGGACTTCACCAGGACCGCACCAGGACTACACCAGGACCGCACCAGGACCACACCAGGACTACACCAGGACTGCACCAGGACCGCACCAGGACTGCACCAGGACTACACCAGGACCGCACCACGACCGCACCAGGACTACACCAGGTCTACACCAGGACTACAGCAGGACCACACCAGGACTACACCAGGACTACACCAGGACTCAAGCTCAAGCTCAGGCTGTGACGCACCTACAGGTTCGTGGAGCTCACTGCAGGACATGTTCAAACCAGAGAAGATGAAGCTCGTGAACGGGATTCCGCGTGACGTCATACGCACCGGACTTGGGGTACGTCACGATCCAGATGTCGCTGCTCCTCAGGCCGAAGGCGCGGATCTCCTCCATCTTCCCGCGGCAGAAGGGCGGCAGCCGGACGCCCTCGAACTCGAAGTACTTGCTCTCGTACTCGATGGGCGTGCTCGGCGTGTCGGCCTCGCTCTCCGCCATCTCCGCCATGACCGGGGCCGAGGAGTCCGGTTCCGAGGAGTGCGGGACGCAGCGTGCGGGACGGAGCCTGCGGGACGGAGCCTGCGGGACGGAGCGGGGGGCGCAGCGCGGGACCGGTTCGACCAAAACGCGGACCCAAAACACGAGCGACGACGCGGACGCGGCACAACACGCGGAGGAGAGAGCTAACAGCCAATCAGAGCGCGGGGGCAGTGATGTAATGCGCGCTCGCGAGAAGAAGCAGCAGCAGCATCAGGACCAGTGCGCGTGACCGAGCAGGAAACGTGACGTCAGAGGCACGTCGGGCTCAGAGTTTGGCGCGCTCTGGCTCCAAAAGGAGAATAAAGTGTTCAAAAGGACTTGGTCATGTCCCAAGCCCCCCTGTCCTCAGACCCTCCTTCTGCAGGAGAAACGACCAAACCTCTTTGGGGAACAGTAGAAACCTGGAGGAGTTCCACCGCCACGACCTCGGCCTCATCAGTGATGGAGAGTTCCATTTTGACCTTAAATGCCGTGGTTAGATCTAGTTTTTATCACCTTTTATCTCCACTCAAATCGGTTTTCTCTTTTAGCGACCTGGAGCGGGTGGTCCGTGCTTTCATCACTGCACGTCTTGACTTCTGTACTGCTGAGGTCTGGGGGCCAGCTCCAACTTGTCGTCCCAAAAACGAGACCTCCTCCTCCACATAAAGACCACCTTCAGTTGATGCTTTTAAGTCTTGTTTAAAAACGCACTTTTATTCACTTTTAACTCGGCGTGAGAATTGTGAGGTCCTCGTTGACCGTCTTTTATTACTTTGTATATTCTATATTGGTTTTAATTTGGTTTTAATTTGGTTTTAATTTGTATGTATTGATTTATTCATCCATCTTCTTCCGCTTTATCCGGGGCCGGGTCGCGGGGGCAGCAGTCTAAGCAGGGACTCCCAGACTTCCTTATCCCCAGACACTTCCTCCAACTCCTCCGGGGGGATCCCGAGGCGTTCCCAGGCCAGCCGAGAGACATAGTCCCTCCAGCGTGTCCTGGGTCTTCCCCGGGGCCTCCTCCCGGTGGACATGCCCGAAACACCAAATCCCTAGGGAGGCGTCCAGGAGGCATCCGGAAACAGATGCCCGAGCCACCTCAGCTGGCTCCTCTCAACGTGGAGGAGCAGCGGCTCTACTCCGAGCTCCTCCCGTGTGACTAGAGCTCCTCCCCCCTCTCTCTAAGGGACTTGCAGCCACCCTGTGGAGGAAACTCATTTCGACCGCTTGTATCCACGATCTTGTCCTTTCGGTCACTACCCAAAGCTCATGACCATAGGTGAGGGAGGAACGTAGATTGACCGGTAAATCGAGAGCTTTGTCTTTCTCCAGTACTCAGCTCCATCCTTTACCACAACGGTCCGATGCAGCGACCGCATCACTGCAGACGCTGCAAACCGATCCGCCTTGTATGTCAATCTCACGCTCCATCCTTCCCTCACTCGTGAACAAGATCCCGAGATACTTGAACTCCTCCACTTGGGGCAAGGACTCCCCACCCACCTGGAGAGGGCAAGCCACCTTTTTCCGGTCGAGAACCATGGCCTCAGATTTGGGAGGAAGTGCTGATTCTCATCCCAGACAGCTTCACACTCGGCTGCAAACCGTCCCAGATTGCATGTCGCAGGTCCAGGTTTGATGGAGCCATCAGGACAAACATCATCTGCAAACAGCAGAGAGATGAGATCCCCCTCGGTCCCCCTTCTTGAACAGAGGGACCACCACCCCGGTCTGCCAGTCCAGAGGCACCGACCCCGACCGCACACGCGATGTTGCAGAAGGCGTGTCAACCAAGACAGTCCTGCAACATCCAGAGACTTTAGGATACTCGGGGCGTATCTCATCCACCCCCGGAGCTCTGCACACCGAGGAGTTTGCCAACAACATCAGTGACTTCGGCTTGGGTGATGGACGAGTCGCCTCCGAGTCCTCAGTCTCTACTTCCTCTTCGGAAGACGTGACAGTGGGATTTAGGAGGTCCTCAAAGTACTCCTTCCACCGTCCGACATCAAACAAACGATAAACACTCCCCAGTCGCAGGTCAGCAGGTCCCCCATCCCAGTCGACAGTCAGCAGGTCCACCACCCGTAAACGGTGTTGT
Organism: Chaenogobius annularis; assembly: GCA_015082035.1. Lineage (NCBI taxonomy): Eukaryota > Metazoa > Chordata > Actinopteri > Gobiiformes > Gobiidae > Chaenogobius > Chaenogobius annularis. The sequence continues at coordinate 61,661 of BJKM01000927.1, forward strand.
TGGAGGAACACTGCTTCCCCCTCCTGAGGCGCCACAGGACGGTTTGCCAGAATTTCTTTGAGGCCCGACCGATAGTCCTCCTCCAGGGCCTCCCCGAACTTCTCCCAGACCCGGGTTTTTGCCTCTGCGACAGCACGAGCTGCGGCACGCCTGGCCCGCCGATACCTAAGATCCTCAACGGCCTCAGGAGTCCCACAAGCCAAAGAGGCCTGATAGGCCTCCTTCTTCCGCCCTGACGGCAATCCCTTACTTTCCGGTGTCCACCACCGGGTTCGGGGGGTTGCCGCCGCGACAAAACGGCACCTGAGACCTTGCGACCACAGCGCCCAGAGAGACAGCCGCATTGACAATGGAGGTCGAGAACATGGTCCACTCGGACTCAATGTCCCCAGCCTCCCCCGGGAATTTGGGAGAAGCTCTCCCGGAGGTGTGAATTGAAGACCCTGCTGACAGCGGGTTCCGCAAGACGTTCCCAACAGACCCTCACTATACGCTTGGGCCTGCCAAGTCTGTCCGGCTTCCTCCGGTCCGCCAGCAGATCCAACTCACCACCAGGTGGTGATCGGTTGACAGCTCCGCCCCTCTCTTTACCGAGTGTCCAAGACACGCGGCCGGGGGTCAGATGACACGACAACAAAGTCGATCATTGACCTCGCGGCCTAGGGTGTCCTGGTGCCACGTGCACTGGTGGAACACCCTTGTGCTTGAACATGGTTGTTCGTTATGGACAGTCCCGTGACTAGCACAGAAGTCCAATAACTGAACACCGCTCGGGTTCAGATCGGGGGGAGCCGTTCTTCCCAATCACCCCTCTCCAGGTGTCACTGTCGTTGCCTACAAAACCACAGGGCGTTGAAAAGTCCCCCAGTAGAACAACGGAGTCCCCGGTCGGTGCACTGTCCAGTACCACTCCCAGGGACTCCAAGAAGGCCGGGTACTCAGCACCGTTGTTCGGCCCGTAGGCCGACACCACAGTTGAGGAGACCTGTCCCCAACCACCGAAGGCGTAGGGACGCGCGACCCTCTCGTTCACTGGGGTAAACTCCAACACATGGCAGGCCTGAGAGTGTGGAGGCGCAAAAATAAGCAAGCCCACGCCAGCCCGCCGCCTCCCCCGCAGGCAACACACAGAAGAAGTGGATGCGTGACCTCGCCCCATGCTCAACGAGCGATGGGTTCCAGTGCCCAAACTGTGCGTGGAGGTGCAGGACCGACTAGTATCTAGTCGGAACTACGTTCACACCAACCCGCACAAGCTCAGGCTCTTTCCCCCCAGCGAGAGGTGACGTTCCATGTTTCCCGAAACAGACGTTAGTCTCTTCCTGCGTTCGGGGATGGACCGGTCGTCGAGGCCCCTGCCGCGATCGACTGCCAGCCCAGATCCCTCTGCACCAGCCCATTCCGGCATCCTCCTGCAGGTGGTGGGATCCACGGGAAGGACCGGCGCCCACACAAACGTCACTCGTTTTAGTACGGCAAAACCATCAAAGCACGAAGTGCACCGATGTACCTTGAATATTCTTTTGATATATTTCTAACCTATTTTCCCAGCGCTTGTCTCGTCCTACTGTGCAGCACTTTGGAAGACTTTTGTGTTGGTAAAACATGTGCTGTACAAATAACGTTGGATTTGGATTTGAAAGTTCCACAGTGGAAGAAGATACCCATCCTCCCTCAGATGGACAGGAGGACGAGCGACAGCTCGGAGCTGGAAACCCACTCAGGAGGAGAAGACATCGTCTTCAAGGCTGATGAAGAACAACGTTCTTCCTGGAGTAGAGACCGTTTCTCCAGCAGAGTGAAGGAGCATCTGTATCCACAGGTCCTCGATGTGCCTGCTCCACTCCCCGAGGAGAAGTGGAGAAGAAGAAGAAAAAAATGTGAATAGATTTGCAAGTGAAATTATTATGAAATATTCTTTTTGATAGAAAAGTGGTCTTCATCAAAGAGAGGTGCTCCAGCTGCCATAGCTGACCCATAGTGTCCCATAGTGTCCCCAGTTCCCATAGTGTCCCATAGTGTCCCAGATAGTCCCATAGTGTCCCCATAGTGTCCCCATCCCATAGTGTCCCCATAGTGTCCCCATAGTGTCCCCATAGTGTCTCCAGAGTGTCCCCATAGTGTCCCCATAGTGTCCCCATAGTGTCCCATAGTGTCCCCATAGTGTCCCAGAGTGTCCCAGTGTCCCAGTGTCTCCAGAGTGTCCCCATAGTGTCCCAGTGTCCCCTAGTGTCGCCATAGTGGGTCCAATAATGTCCCCATAGTGTCCCCATAGTGTCAGTGTCCCCATAGTGTCCCCATAGTGTCCCCATAGTGTCCCATAGTGTCCTCCCTAGTGTCCAAGTTCTCCAGAGTGCCCATAGTGTCACAATAGTGTCTCAGAAAGTGTCCCCATAATGTCGTCCCATAGTGTGTCCTCCATAGATGTTCAAGTGTCATCAAGAATGTCTCATAGTGTCACATCACCGTGTACCCCATATAGTGCCCCAATAAGTGTCATAACGGTTCTAATAGTGGTCCAACCATAAATGTCTAATAGTGTCCCATAGTTCACATAGTGTCAATAAGTGTCTCATGTGCTCAATAGTGATCCCATAAAAGTGTCTCATCAGTGGTTGCCATAGTGTCCCCATAGTGTCCTCCAGAGTGTCCCATAGTGTCCATAGTGGTCCCATAAGTGTCTCATATGTGTTCCCAGTGTCCTAGATGTTGCCATAGTTGTCCATAGTAGTGTCCCATAGTGTCCCTAGTATGTCCCATAGTGTCCATTAGTGTCTCCAGAGTGTCCCTATAAGTGTCTCCATAGTGTCCCAATAGTATCTCTAGTGTCCCATAGTGGTCCCCATAGTGGGTCCCTATTGTGTCTCCAGAGAGAGGTCAGAGAAGAGGGACAGTGGAGAGGTCAGTGGAGGGGAAAATTGGGGGGACACACACACAATTACACGGAGGACAGTGGAGGGGACAGTGTAGGGAGGAACAGAGGAGAGGACAGTGGAGAGGACAGTATGTTCTGAAGAGGAGAAGTAGGTCTACAAGCTCACTATCTGGATTTACATGTCTGTGAGAAGGAGGACAAGACTCTGCTCGTGCTCTGGACACGCCTCCAATGTGCCAACCATTCACTGACCTGGGAAATCACTAAAACACAAAGTATAAAGTCTGCAGTACATGCTTCTGACGAGGAATAAGAAGGTATACAGTCTAGGTTTGTCATACATCCGTCACTAGGCACCTTCACTTACAAACAACCTAACATAACTCAACTAAACTACAGACTTAACTAACAGACTATCTAACTAACTAACTAACTAACTAACTAAACATAACCTAACTAACTTAATTAACATACATAACTAACTAACTAACTAACTAACTACAGAATAACTAACTACAATAACTAACTAACACACACTAACTAACTAAACACGTCCCACAGGACCTTAGGCTCGGATCCTGGCTAATACACATCCATTGGAGGAGTGTTTCGGGTCCACAGAAGATCACACTCATGACCACAAAAGAGTAAGCTTCAAGAAGTAAGCTTTTTTCTTAGTGCTAAAGCCTTTAAAGGCATAGACATTTGCATGGGTTTCAGGGGAGATAAAACCTGCTGCCCATTTTATATCTATATATATCTATATCTATATATCTATATATCTATATAATCTATCTAGAATCTATCTATCTATCTATATACTATTCTATATATATATATATATATATATATATATATATATATATACATATATATTATAATGATGTATGTATATTATTAATAACATTTTTATATATACTATATACTGACATGATATATATATTATATATATATATTATGTGTGTGTGTGTGTGTGTGTGTGTGTGTGTGTGTATATATATATATATATATATATATATATATATATATATATATATATAATGTATTTGGACTGAAAAGTCCTTAAATGTCTGATATACCACGAGGCTGAAACTCATATTTTTATTTTCAAGTGTTCCGAGTATTTGAGCTCCAGAAAAGCCTGACCTTTCCCGTGTGTGTGCGTGCGCGTGTGTGCGTTTGCGTGTGCGTGCACGCACCGCGTATGTGCGTGTATGAGTGGTGGGGGGGGGTGCGTGGCTGTTTGCGAGTGCGTGTGCGAGTGCGTGTTTGTATGACTGCGTGTGTGTGTGTGGCTCCTCCTCTCCCTGTGGGATAAAGCCCCGGCTCAGACCCGCTCTGCACCGCCCTGCTTTTCCGCTCACTCTACCCGGGCCACAGCGCTCCGCTCCCGGCCTCACTCTCCTGCTCCTCCCGCCGATCGCACCAGGGCATGAGCGGCCATGTTCGACCTAAACGGCGGCTGGAACCTGTCCTTAACGCCGGCTGTGGCTTTCCTCGGCATCTACCACATCGGAGTGGCGAGCTGTTTTGTTGGAGAAGGCGCCGTATTTGGTCCGCGGAGCCACGAAAATCTACTCGGGGCTTCTCGGCCGGAGCTCTGACCGCGTCTGTGCTCGCGAGTCAGGCGTTAGTATAGGCGGTAAGACGCGCCGCTGCCCGCCCTGGAGCTCTGCTTCTGCTTTCACCTTCTGCTTTCACACCTTCAAAAACGTGAATGATTGTGCGGGTTTATGTGCATGAATAGTTTCTAACGTGGTAAATAGACACTTTATTCCCTAAAATCTGCAATGAACTGGAATTAACCTCACAAATTATGACACGTGAGTGACATCAGCGCTGCTTTAAACATTTCACTGAGTTTTACTGCATTTACCTCATATTTATAATCCTGTTTTAGGTTTTACTGGACAAATGTAGAGCCCACAATAGTTTTATTTACAGATAGATTACACACTTTAACACTTATTATGTTTTTGTGAAACTCAAATACAATTTAGGAGTTTAAAATAGTCAATATTTCGACCCTGGAGTTGAACATTGTTGCTTATTTTCTGTGATAAGACTTAAAAATCATTATTTATTATCTAATGTCAGTTTGGTATTGAAAATGTGTTATTTCTTTTACTTCATTTTTCCTCCTTTTGTCACCAACAAATGAGAATAACAAAAGTGAAAGTGCACCAAATGTGTAATAATTAAGGTAAAATCCACACTCAAAACACACTTAATTACAACTCTACGTCTGTGTCTGTGATTGTTGAATTCATTTGGTTTGTCTCTTTTCCATCTTCGTCGTCCTCAAACTCAGACTCTTGTTCATAAGTCGTGACATTACAAATCAGTGATGTAAGTTTACACATAACTTTTTATTACACAGTTGTGATCGTTGTCATGGCTGTGTTTGGGTGTTGAAGCGCACAGGCTTTTCCTGAACAAACAGAACATGATGTACAAAACCAGAGCGTGGAGCAAACCTTTTCTCTGCGACGCCTTAAATGTTTCAATACAGAACATTTAACATCATTTACATCAGTCTGAGGAGTCGTAATGACACCAGTGACTTCTATAACACTACAATCATGCTTTATTGTTGTTTAATCATGCTTTATTGTCGTGTTATTCTTGTAAAAATGTACAGAGTTGTGTTTGGTTTCATTAGTTTGATACCGTTTTGTTCTAAAGCGTTCAAAACACTCACAAGCCTATTGTTTCTAGCCTTATTTAAACGCTTCACTTCCCTCACAGCGCCCTCTGCTGGCAGCGACAGCAGTAGAATGACATATTTTCCTTTTTCTGTCCAAACTCTTGGCTTTCAGTCGCTGCGTTTCAGCCTCAGCTTCTCTCTCTGGATTTGAATCAAAGTGTTGTAAAATGTAATATAAATCTTAAATCTGAAGTTGTGTTTTCGGAATCGCATTCAGTACCGATACCTGCTTCGATACTGGCTTTGGTATCGAAAGCAGGTATCGGATTTCTTTTGACCGTTTCTAATCCACGCGAACGAGACAGAATTTAACTTTTTTTTTTTTGGGAAATGAACACGAAATAAAGTCTGAACCAGGCGTTTTCCGTTCAGAAGACAAAAAACGGAAGTGAGAGTGGTTTAAAGCAGATGCCCAACCTCGCAGTGATCAGACACGCACGTTTGCTCTTCTCTGATGAGTTCGTGTGACATTTGAATCAAAGACTCGTTTGAGTTTGTGGAACGGCGCCGGAGCCGCTTCACGGCCGCGTGTGGGAACGTCTGCTGGCGGTCGCCGTGAAGAATCATCAAATCAGGACGTCTCTGCTCAAAACCTGGTTAAACTTTGATATCGTCACATCTTCATCTTCATCTTCAGTGAGTTTGACAGGTTTTACTTTTTCACGTTTGCACACGGTCAAACGCACGTTCAAGGCTTTTGGAGTTCCACTGCTTCACTTTCCCTGGGGCTGGTTTCCATGGCGATGTCACTGTTGTTTTGGTCCATCTGGTTCAATCGACTTTGTCTGGACCGAAGCGACTCGTAAACCCACCAGAAAACTTTATTTAAAAAGCACATTTACAAAACAAAGAGCTGAACAAAAGCACGTTATGGCACAATTATAATAAATAATGAGAAAAGATATAAAGATAATATATAAAAAGACCTTTGTGAACAAACACAGTGGCATGATGAATCAAAATGTCAAATAAGAAGAAACAATTGGAGATTTTCATTAATAAAACATTTTATTTGTAAATATTTTCTATTTAAAAGTTATTTTTATATTTTATTATTATTATTATTATTATTATTATTATTATTATTATTATTATCATTATTATTATTATTATTATTCATTATTATTATTATTATTATCATTATTATTATTATTATTATTATTATTATTATTATTATTATTATTATTATTATTATTATTATTATTATTATTATTATTATTATTATTATTATATAATTTGGTCAATAATGTCTTTCAAAGTCTCATTTAACATAGAAATCATGGTTGGACACTTGGACCGTTTAAATGTCGGGTTCTTTGTAGCTAACGTTTGGCCTCGGCCGCGCGGCTCAAAGAATGTGAATAAATCTTTCCTTTTCCACGGTGAGAGAAAAGGCTTTTCTGGGTTTGATCATTCCCCAAACTCTCGATCGGATCTGCATTTATTTCGTTTCTCAGACAAACGCGTGTGAGAATAACTCTTCCTCTCCTCGTCCACAGCCAAATGTTGTGAGGACGTGATCGAAGTGGCCAAAGAGGCTCGCCGGAGGAACCTGGGTCCTCTGCACCCGGCGTTTAACCTGGTCAAGGTCCTGAAGTCCGGGCTGAACCGGGACCTGCCCCCGGACGCCCACCTCCAGGCCTCAGGACGGCTCTGCGTGTCCCTGACCCGAGTGTCCGACGGCCAGAACGTGCTCGTGTCGCACTTCAGCTCCAAGGACGAGCTCATTCAGGTAACAGCGCCCTCTGCTGGTGACCACAGCATGACGTCAGACTCTTAGAGCACTTCAGCCACGAGGACGAGCTCATAGAGGAACAAATATGAACTATAATGACGGTAAAAGTAGTGTTTGTCAGAGGAAGAGCTCCAGCTCCACACTGCCCCCAGAGGTGGTCCTAGGGCAGCAGAGCTGAAACTGGAGGTCTTTATTCCTGGTCCAAACTGGCCTGACCATAAGCCATTTCAAAGAGGAACGTTTGAAGCCTGGTCTTAAATGAAGAGACTGTGTCGGAGACTGTGTCGGTATTGTCGGAGACTGTGTCGGAGACTCTTCGGCCTCTTTAACATGGACAGGAGCTGGTTCCACAACACAGGAGCTTGGGAGCTAAACGCTCTCCTCCCACTGTGCTTTTAGAGACCCTTGGGACCACCAGAAGTCCAGCATTTTGAGAGCAAAGTGCTCTGTTTGGATGATAAGGTCCTATAGCATGAAGAGACTCCAGACACCGGCGTAATGTGTTTACTATAGATATATATGGTTCTATAGATGGTTCTACAGTAGTTGTATAGATGGTTCTACAGATGGTTCTATAGATGGTTCTACAGATGGTTCTACAGATGGTTCTACAGATTCTATAGATTTCACAGATGTTCTACAGATGGTTCTACAGATGGTTCTACCGATGGTTCTACGATGGTTGTATAGATGGTTCTACAGATGGTTCTACAGATGGTTCTACAGATGGTTCTAACAGATGCTTCTACAGATGGTTCTACAATGGCTTCTACAGATGGTTCTACCGATGGTTCTAACCGATGTGTTGTATAGATGGTTCACAGATTTCAAGATGGTATTCTACGATGGTTCTACGATGGGTTCTAACCGAGTGGTTTCTACCGCATGGTTTTAATGGGTAAATGTTCTTACACGAGGTTCTACCGATGGTTTCTACAGATGGTGTATAGGATGATCTACAGATGGTGTCTACAGGATGGTTTCTACAGATGTCTTCTACAGTATGGTTCAACAGATCGTGGTGGTACAGATGTTTCTATAGATGTGTACAGATGGTTCTATATGATGGTTCTACAAGATGTCACATGTTCTACAGATGGGTTCTATAGCAGATGCTTCTCGACTGCTTCTACAGATGCGTTCTAACAGAGTTCTAATCGTATTGATGGTTCTAAGATGTTGTATACCGCATGGTTCTACGGATGGTTTAGGTCTACTGTAAGATGGATCTACCAGATGGTTCGTTCTTACAGATGTCTACAGATGGTTTCTAACAGATGGTATAGATGGATCTACAGATGGTTCTACAGATGTTCTACAGATTCTACAGATGTTGTATAGATGGTACAGATGGTTCTACAGATGTAGAGATGGTTCTCTAGATGGTTCTACAGATGGTTCTACAATGGTTTCTATCAGACTGGTCTACTAGATGGTTTCTCTGATACTTTTGTGTCCTCAGGCATCTGGTCTGCAGCTGTTTCATCCCCATCGTACTGCGGCCTGATCCCGCCTTCGTTCAGAGGAGTGTACGTCATTCTATTATCGACCAGACCAGGACCAGGACCAGACCAGGACTGGACAGACAGACACTGGACCAGACCAGGACCAGGACCCCCCCCCCCCCCCCCCCCCCCCCACTCCCCCCCCCCCACCCCACCCCCACCCCCCCCCCCCCCCCCCCCCCCCCCCCCCCCCCCCTGGACCAGACCAGGACCAGACCAGGACCAGGACCAGACCAGGACCAGAGGACCAGGACCAGACCAGGACCAGACCAGGACCAGGACCAGGACCAGACCAGACCAGACCAGACCAGACCAGGACCAGACGCGGACCAGACCAGGACAGACGTGACCAGACCGAGACCAGAAGCAGGACGGACCAGACCAGACCAGACGGACAGACCAGGACAAAGCTAGTTTTCATCCGTTGTCCCTAGACAGGCAAAGACATAAGAAATGACAGCTTGTAATACAAATAGAGTCTCGTTAAGAGTCTCGTTAAGAGTCTCGTTAAGAGCCTGATGGTCACATGACTACAACAAAAAGACAAAACGGTGTGTTTTCAGCCATCGAGTTTTAAAGCTGATTATTTTACGAACACTGAGATGAACCTCTTTGTTTCTGGGTTCTGGGTTTATAAAATGTGCTTTATATTTCAAAAAGTGGATTATTCTTTGTTTCGTTTGTTTTATCTCGTCACATCTCGCGTGTGATTGGCTCGTGGCCGCGGGTCTTATCTGTGCTCTTTATCAGCCGCTGGTGGACTTTGTCTGCGATGGCGCTCGGACGGGGGAATTCTGCCGCTCTGACGAGTTTGAGCCGTGACTCAGGGGTCCGACTGGTCAAAGGTCGCACTTCCACTGAAAAAGAATGTCGAGGGTTTGTTTAACCGTTAGCTGGAGCCCTTAGCGTCGGTACACCCCGCCCACCGTCAGGTCGCCCTCTGCACCGGACACGCCCCTCTGCACCGGACACGCCCCCTCTGCACCGAACACGCCCCTCTGCACCGGACACGCCCTCAGCTGGAAAGGCTCCTCACTTCATGAACAGTTCCAACTGAAGCTGGAGCAGGTCAGACTTCTACAGGGGAGTCACAGTTGTATGAGGGCACCTGTGCGCTCTCTGGTGGTGTGCCGTTGTGTATTACAAGTATGTGCAAGCGACAGGGCAAAAGAAACACACCAGCTCAGTGTTAGCTCAGTGTTGGTTCAGTGTTAGCTCAGTGTTTAGCTCAGTGTTAGCTCAATGTTAGCTCAGTGTTAGCTTAATGTTAGCTCAGTGTTAGCTTAATGTTGGCTCAGTGTTAGCTCAGTGTCAGTGTTAGCTCAATGTTAGCTCATTGTTGGCTCAGTGTCAGTGTTTGTTCAGTGTTGGCTCAGTGTTGGCTCAATGTTAGCTCAGTGTTTGTTCAGTGTTAGCTCAGTGTTGGCTCAGTGTCAGGGTTGGCTCAGTGTCAGTGTTAGCTCAATGTTAGCTCATTGTTGGCTCAGTGTCAGTGTTTGTTCAGTGTTAGCTCAGCGTTGGCCCAGCGTTGGCCCAGCGTTGGCCCAGCGTTGGCTCAGCGTCAGCGCGTTGCCAGCGTTGGCTCAGCGTTGGCCCAGCGTTAGCTTAATGTTGGCTCAGCGTTGGCTCAGCGTTGGCCCAGCGTTGGCCCACGTGTGTGGCCCAGCGTTGGCCGTTGGCCCAGCGTTGGCCCAGCGTTGGCCCAGCGTTGGCCCAGCGTTGGCCCAGCGTTAGCTCAGCGTAGCTAGCTTAATGTTGGCTCAGCGTTGGCTCAGCGTTGGCCCAGCGTTAGCTCAGCGTTAGCTTAATGTTGGCCCAGTGTTGGCCCAGCGTTGGCTCAGCGTTAGCTTAATGTTGGCTCAGCGTTGGCTCAGCGTTGGCTCAGCGTTGGCTCAGTGTTAGCTCAGTGTTAGCTCAGTGTGTCTGAGTTTACCACAAAACTTGTTTGACTTCACACTGGAGCCAGTAGAGAGCGCTGTGTTCAAACCAGGGCTCTAAGAGTGTTTTTAATTGATTAATCCTGTGGTTGTTCTTTTGATGAACTGATTCGATGTTTCCAACTTCAAATGCCCGTAAATATCAGAGGTTCACTACATTTGGCGGCTGTGACGGCGCTTGAGGAAGATATTTCCTCGTTAAAGCGTTTCTTCTGTTGCTGCTTTCAGCCATGAAAGGGTTTTATATCGCGCATGAATTAAACTGTGTAATCGGAATTAATCTGCTCTTTAACTCATGGAGGCAAATCCACCGCCGCTGAAGCCAAGTGGGCCAGAGGTCTGGGAATGAGGTCAGTGTGGCCCGAGACGAGTCTGCGGATCTGACACGTCACTGAGGCCTACAGCAGGCCTACAGCAGCCTACAGCAGGCCTACAGCAGGCCTACAGCAGGACTACAGCAGGCCTACAGCAGGACTAAAGCAGTACTACAGCAGGACGAAAGCAGGTCTAAAGTAGGACTAAAGCAGGTCTAAAGCAGGTCTAAAGCAGGTCTAAAGCAGGACTAAAGCAGGTCTAAAGCAGGGCTCTAAAGCCAGGACTAAAGCAGGCCTACAGCAGGACTACAGCAGGGCTACAGCAGGTCTAAAGCAGGTCTAAAGCAGGACTAAAGCAGGTCTAAAGCAGGTCTAAAGCAGGTCTAAAGCAGGACTAAAGCAGGACTAAAGCAGGACTAAAGCAGGTCTAAAGCAGGACTAAACCAGGACTAAAGCAGGACTAAAGCAGGACTAAACCAGGACTAAAGGACAAAAGCAGACTAAAGCAGGACTAAACCAGGACTAAAGCAGGACTAAAGCAGGACTAAAGCAGGACTAAAGCAAAGCAGACTAAAGCAGGATAAGCAGGTCTAAAGCAGGTCTAAAGCAGGACTAAAAGCAGGTCTAAAGCAGGTCTAAAGCAGGTCTAAAGGTCAGGTCTCTAAAGCAGGTCAGGTCTAAAGCAGGTTCGCGGTGTGTTCTTTTTCGCAGTACTTTTGGGATGATAACACACGTTTGGAGGATCGATACTTCCTCTGGACAAAGTACACTTAAAGATTAGACTGAAAACAGCAGCTCGATCTTATCTGGCTCCACTTCGGCGAACTTTGGATCTTCTGTCAGAGAAACGTGAAGACGTTCAGTGTGTTCTGTAGATCACCAACGTCGAAGCAGTTTAAAGCGCGATTGACAGGTTTTGACTCGTGGGATTAAACCTGCTGTGAATCTACATTTTGGAGTCACACTTATTTGTATTTGGTCCTGAATTCATCCGTTTTAGTCCTGATTTTAGGACTTGGTTTGGTCCTGTTCTTGTCCTGGTAAAGGCCTGAATCCAGTCCCAGGTTTAGTTTAGGGTTTAGTCTTGATTTAGTCCCAGTTTTGATGCAGTGAATTCAATTGTCCAGACTCAACTCGTCCATCCTCAAAAGTAGGTTTCAGGTCATTTCAATAAGTGCACTTCCTTTAGCCTTTGGTCCTTCACTGGTTCTGCTAAAGCTCAAGATCGTCCTAGAACTCTTCAGAAAAGGTCAAACTTTGTCCTGTTCATGCGATTGGTCAGTATCAATACTCGCTCAAATGAGTATCTAGTGTCGACATTAGTTTTAGTCTCTTTGACAAACCTTTTTCGGATTTCACTTTTATCTCAGGTTCTGCCACACTTTTGTTCATCACTGCAGCCCAACAACACTTCACCTACACTCACCTCACCTCTCACCCTCACCTTCACCCTCACCTTCACCTTCACCTCAACTCACCTTCACCTTCACCCTTCACCCCACCTTCACCTTCACCTTCACCCCTAACCCTCACCCTCACCTTCACCTCACCTTCACCTTCACCCTCACTTCACCCCCTTCACCTTCAACCTCACCTCACCTTCACCCTCAACCTTCACCTTCACCTTCACCTCACTCACCTTCACCCTCACCCTCATACCTTCACCTTCACCCTCACTTCACCTCACCTCACCTCCCTCACCCTCAACCCTCACCCTCACCTTCACCTTCACCTTCACCTTCACCTCACCTCACCTTCACCCACCTCACCCTTCACCTTCACCTTCACCTCACCTTTCACCCTTCACCCTTCACCTTCACCTTCACCCTCACCTCTCACCTCACCTCACCTTCACCTTCACCTTCACCTTCACCCTCACCCTCACCTTCACCTTCACCCTTCACCTTCACCTTCACCCTCACCTTCACCCTCACCCACCTCACCTCACCTTCACCTTCACCCTCACCTTTCACCTCACCTCACCTTCCACCCCTCACCTTCACTTCACCCTTCACCCTCACCTTCACTCACCTTCACCTTCACCCCTTCACTCTTCAACACCCTTCACCTTCACCTTCACCTCTCACCCTCACCTTCACCACCTTCACTCACCTTCACCCTCACCCTTCACCCTCTCACCCTCACTCACCCTCACCTTCACCCTTCACCTTCACCCTCCTTCACCCTCACCTTCACCTTCACACTCACCTTCACCTTCACTTCACCCTCACCCTCACCCTCACCCTTCACCTTCACCTTCACCTCACCCTCACCTTCACCTTCACCTTCACCCTCACCTTCACCTTCACCTTCACCTCACCTTCACCCTCACCCTCACCTCACCTCACCTCACCTTCACCTTCACCCTCTTCACCCTTCACCCTCACCCTTCACCTTCACCTTCAACCCTTCACCTTCACCTTCACCTTCAGCCCTCACCTTTCACCCTCACCCTCACCCTCATCACCTCACCTTCACCCCCTCACCTTCACCTTCACCTTCACCTCACCTTCACCTTCACCCTCACCCTCACCTCACCCTCACCCTCACCCTCACTCACCTTCACCTTCACCTCACCTTCACCTCACCTCACCCTCACCTCACCTTCACCTTCACCCACCTTCACTTCACTTCACCTTCACTCCCTTCACCTTCACCCTCACCCGTCACCCTTCACCTTCACCTCACCCCTCAACCTTCACCTTCACCTTCACACCTTCACCTTCACCTTCACCCTCACCCTCACCCTCACCTCACCCTCACCTTCACCCTCACCCTCACCCTCACCCTCACCTTCACCCCTTCACCTTCACCCTCACCTTCACCTCACCTCACCCCTCACCTTCACCCTCAGTCACCCACCCTCACCTCTTCACCTCACCTTCACCCTCACCCTCACCCTCACCTTCACCCTCACCCTCACCCTCCCTTCACCTTCACCTTCACCCTCACCTTGCTCTTCACCCTCACCTTCACCTCACCCTCACCCTCACCCTCACCTTCACCTTCACCTTCACCCACCACCTTCACCTTCACCCTCACCTTCACAGTCTCTCCTCTTGTGTTCCCTTCTCCTCCTCCCGCAGAGGTACGTGGACGGAGGCATCAGCGAACAACCTTGCCGCAGTCGGAGCTGAAGAAACACCATCACCATCTCACCGTTTTCAGTCGAGAGCGACATCTGCCCCATGAGACAGCTCCAGCAGCTTCCACGAGCTGCGCTTCACCAAACACCAGCATTCAGATGAACCTGGGCAACATTGGTACCGGTACTGAGCAAGGCCCTGTTTCCCCCGGAGCTAAGGTAAAAATACTGCTGCTACTACTATTACTACTGCTACTGCTACAGAGACTAGAGGACTGGGTGGGCATCACTGGCACTGCCCTAAACTGTGTCTCAGACCAGATGCCCCTGACCTGTGGGTGCCCCAAGGGTTCAGTCCTGGACCCCTTCTGTTCAAACCTCTAACATGCTGGCCGTTAGGTCAGTTGATACGCAACGAAGAATGTGTCCCTATCACAATTACTCAACGACACTCAGATCTATGTTTCCATGACGACTGAGGTGAATTGGAGCCAGCTGGATTCACTCTGTCACTTGCATTCCAACAGATCAGTGTGTGCGATGAAGAACAAACTTCTCTCCAGATTCTGAACTCAGACAAGACTGAAATCATCGTCTTCGGCCACAGAAACAAAGAGAAAGTGTTAACTGTCACCTCCAGAGTCTCGCTCTAAAACCTACACATCAAGTTAGAAATCTGGGGGTAATAATGGACTCAGACTTGAACTTTAACAGCCAAGTCAGATCAATCACATCAGCAGCTTTTTACCATCTAAAAAACATGTCCAAAATCAAAAGTCTAGTGTCTAAACCAGACCTGGAGAGACTTATCCATGCGTTTGTCTCTAGTAGATTAGATTATTGTTGTTGTTGTTGTTGTTGTTGTTGTTGTTGTTGTTGTTGCTTTTGTTGTTGTGCTCAGACAGGCTCCTAATTTAACAATATTTAAATCTAATCTTTTTAGCTGTGCATGTGACTGAGGGAATTTTATATGTATTTTGTATATATTTTAATGGGACTATTTTTTAGTTTTTGCAGTATTTTTTTACTTTGTTTTGGGTTTATTTGTGTAGTTGTAAAGCACTCTGAGGTACAGTTTGTATGGATGCAATACAAATAAGACTAAATTACTATGTCTGTTAGGGGTCTAAAGGAGGGTCTAAAGGAGAACTCGGTCAGGTCTTGGTCAGGACTGGAGCAGAACATGCAAACGCCACACAGAAAGAAAGCATCGTCTTGAGAACCAGAACGCCAGATTACGCCGTCAACAACTTGTCCATCGAGTCCAACGTTTATGGAGTTACGAGTAAATCCTCCTTAACATTGCTTTCAGCTAGTTTCGTCGACACGTCTGGTTACGTTCGTGCCACTTTCTTCTGCCCGGTGACATCCTGCCGGCGCCGTTTACAACGCCGAGCACACGGACCTGTGACGTCGCCGTTGTAGGCGCGACGCAGCTTAACTCCGGAGCCAATCGGAGCGGGTTACTTCGGAAGGCGCGATTGCCCTGGAGAATTTCACGTTTGTCCTCTGCGTCTCTGCGCCTCCGTAAAGCCGGATCAGCCAAGCCGGTTTGCGGGGACATTAATCCAGGTTTAAGTCTTGCCACAAAAGCCACAAAAGCCCCAGCGACAATGGGTTTCTGAAGTGTTCCCGAAGGCTGATCTGAGGATAACGACTTTACGTTTAGGTTGAGCTGTTCAGACTCTAAAACAGACTCTAACGAAGGCCCGAGGTCGTTTGGTCCGTTCATCGGTCAATCGCGTCTTGGTCCAACTCCATTTTTCATCCGCTCGTCTTTCGTCCAAATATGTCAAGACATGTTCATATTTATGGGGCATTTTTTGTGTTTTTTTATGCCAAATACTTTCAAAAACATAAGCTCTGAAGTGGGCAGCTTGATGTCAGTCCCTACTCTTCATTCAGCGGCTCAAACCTTTCGCCGCCTTGACGTATTCTGTCTGTAAACCCTGACCGTCGTTGAAACTCTTCTGAGCTGTGAGGATTTGAGACGGTGCGAGTCGTGAGGAAAACATCTGGTCCGAATCCAGATGTGGTCCAGTTTGAGTCCTAATCCGGTCTTTAAAGAGGTTAAAAGGGTCTCATACAGGCTAAACGATGCAAAAGGATCTGAAAGAAACATTGCTCACTGAACATAAATGTAAAATGGATAGTTCAGTGGTCAAATGACCAATGAATGTGTACTTTGTGCAGTAACTTGTGATTTTTGACTGTCAAAGGATTTTCTGTTCTTTCATGTGATTCTGAAGACGTGAAGCTTTTCTCTGCATTTGAGATCAAATCTAAAGGATCAAACATGTTCTTTCCCTTTGCAAGTACAAATACTACCATTATACTACCATTATACAACCATTATACCCAGATACTACCATTATATACAACCATATACAACCATGTATACCAGTATACTACCAATTATACAACCATCTATCCAGTATACTACCATTACAACCAGTATCATTACCATATAACCAGTATATCTACATATAGGACACATATAGACCCTATATACTAAACACCATATATATACTACCAGTATACT
Organism: Chaenogobius annularis; assembly: GCA_015082035.1. Classification (NCBI taxonomy): domain Eukaryota; kingdom Metazoa; phylum Chordata; class Actinopteri; order Gobiiformes; family Gobiidae; genus Chaenogobius; species Chaenogobius annularis. The sequence goes on from BJKM01000927.1 coordinate 78,361, forward strand.
ACTAGTATACTACACATTTATACTACCCATTATCAACCATTATATACCTTGACCATTTGACCAGTATATACCATTCAATACATATATACCAGTATTACTACCATTATACACCAGTTTATACCTTAGTACACCATATACTACCATATAGCCAGTATACTACCATTATACTAACCATTATATAACCATATACTACCATTATAACAACCAGTACTACCATTATACTACCATATATTACCATTATAACTACCATTATACAACCATTTATACTAGCATAATCTTACCTCATATATAGGACCCATATATACTACCATTTACTACCATTATACTACCATTATACAACCATATCATACCAGTTATACACCATTAAACACACGCATTACTATCCATTATACTACCAGTAAACCTATACATATTATATCCAGTATATACCATTATACAACCATTATACTATACTACCATTATACTTACATTATTACTACCATGTATAACTACCATTATACAACATATATACTATACACCATTATACTACAGCTATTCCTATACTCTACAATACAACAATACCAGAATCTTATACATTATACATAACTACCAGCTATACCGTAGTTTCAGTTCATCAGCTATACTACCATTATACAACCATTATACCATATACACCATTATAACCATATACTACCATTATACAACCATTATACCAGTATACTACATTATACACCATTATACCGTACCTTACTACCATATACCAGTATATACCATTTATACCAGTATACCATTATACTACCATTATACCATACTACCATTATATAACTACCATATATACCAGTATACTACAGCTTACCATTATACAACCATGTATACTAGTATGCTACCATTATACAACCATTATTACTACCATTATACCATTATACTACCATTATACAACCATTATACAACCAGTATACTACCATTTATACAACCAGATATACTACCATATACTACATATAGTACCATTATACTACCATTTATACAAACCATTATACTACCATATACTACCATTATACAACCATTATACTACCCTTTATACTACCTTATATACTACCAATTATACAACCCATTATACTACCATATACAACCCATGTAAACTACATTAATATAACCATTATACTACATTATACAACCATTATACAACCATTATACCAGTATACTACCATTATACAACCATTATACCAGTATACTACCAATTATACCAGTATACTACCAGTATACTACCATTATACAACCATTATACTACCATTTTACCAGTATACTACCAGTATACTACCTTAACCAGTATACTACCATTATACAACCATTATACCATTATACAACCATTATCCATATAAACTACCATATATAACAACCTTATACCAGTATACTACCATTATACCAGTATACTACCATAACTACCATTATACAACCATTATACTTACATTATACCAGTAACTACCAGTATACTACCATATACAACCATATACCAGTTTACTACCATTATACTTACTATTGTACCAGTATACTACCATTATACAACCATTATACAACCATTATATACCAGTATACTACCAGTATAGACCATTATACCAGTATACTACCAGTATACTACCATTATACAACCATTATACTACCATTATACCAGTATTACTACCAGTATACTACCATTATACTACCATTATACCAGTATTATACTACCATTATACAACCATTATACAACCATTTATACCAGTATACTACCATTATACCAACCATTATACCAGTATACACCATTATTACCAGATATACTACCAGTAATTTACTCCCATTATATACGTAACCATTATATACCTTAGCCATTATACCAGTATACTACCAAGTATACTACCATTATACATACCCATATAACATATACTACCATTTATACTACTAATATTGACATTATACTACCATTATACAACCATTATACCAGTTATTGTACTACCATTATACTACACTATACAACCATTATATTTACATCTATACCACTATACTACCATTATACAACCATTATACTACCCATTATACACAGTATACTACCATTATTACAACCATTATACAAATACCATTAACTACCATATTATACGCCATTATACTACCTATATATACCATTATACAACCATTATACAACCATTATACTACTATACCATTATACACCATTATACTACCATTATACTACCATTTAACCATTATACTACCATTATACTACCATTATCACATGCCTTATCTGAGTACACTACCATCTATACCATATACACTGCCATTACACTACCATTATACTACCATTATATGCCATATTATCACAACATTATATCTAACCAATGATTACTCAGCCATTTACATTATACATAATACCATTATCACAACCATTATACTACCATTATACCTTATAACTCATTATACTGCCATTATACTACATTATTAATACCATTAACCTAATCTCCATTTATACTGCTATTATACTACCAGCTTATACTACCATTATACCAGATATACCATTATACAACCGATTTTACTACCATTATACTATCATATACAACCATTATACCACATCTGACCAGCTACTGCCTTATACAACCATATACTACCATATACCATTATACTACCATTATACAACCATTATACTACCATATACCATTATACTACCATTATACTACCATTTACTACAACCATTATACCTACACTATACCATTACACCCATTAACTACCATGTATACTGCCATTATTACTGCCATATACAACCATATACCAGATAACTACCATTATACAACCATTCTATTACTACCATTATACTACCATTTATGTATGCCATATATACTACCATTATACCATACACTGCCATTATACTGCCATTATACTACAGTAATACTACCATTATACCATTATCTACCATTATACAACCATTTTACTACCATTATACTATCCATTTATACAACCATTAACCACTATAACCAGCAACTGCCAATACAACCATTATATACTACCATCTTATACCATTATAACACCATTTATAAACCATATATACTACCATTATACATTATACTACCCATAACTACCATGTATACAACCATTATACACCATTATACATTACACTGCAATATACTACCATATATACTTACCATTATATACTGCCATACACCTGCCATTATATACCATTACTGCTACCTGTGTACTACTTACTTTTAAAGAGGTAATGTACAAAAGTGAGACCAAGACAAGGACCAGGACTAAACCAGACTAGACCAGGATTAACCTGACGAGAGGGGGAAAATTGACATGAAAAGAACAATAAATTGACACACTAAACACACGGTTCTTTTAAAAGTGTGGTAACCCACTTCAGGGCCAGATCAAGCTGGAACTAAAACCAGGTCTGACCAAGCACTAAACCAGATCTGAACCAAGCACTAAACCAGGTCTGAACAAAACACAACCAGTCTGAACCAAGCCACTAAACTTAATCTGAAAAGCACACACAGTCTGAACAGCTCTAAACGCAGGACCGACTACGTTGAACCAAGCAACGTCTACCAAGTAACCAGATCTGAACCAAAAGCACCAAAAACCAGGTCTGAACCAAGCACTAAACCAGGTCCTGAAACCAAGCACTAAACCAGGTCTGAACCAAGCCACCAAACCAGGCTGAAGCCAAGCCCCTAAACAGTCTGAACCAAGCACCAAACCGGTCTGAACCAAGCACTAAACAGGTCTGAAACCAAGCACTAAACCAGTCTGAACCAAACACAGCTGAAAAAGCACAACAGGATCTGAACAACACAGAACCAGTCTGACCAGCACGTAAACCAGGTCTGAACCAAGTACCAAGCGACCAACACCACAGGTCTGAACCAAGCACTAAACCAGGTCTGAAACCAAGCCACTAAACAAGGTCTGACACCAAGCCACCAAACCAGGTCTGCAACCCAAGACATCCTGACAGCACCAAACCAGGTCCCTGAACCAAGCACTAAACCAGGTCTGAACCAAGCACCAAACCAGGTCTGAACCAAGCACTAAACCAGGTCTGAACCAAGCACTAAACCAGGTCTGAACCAAGCACCAAACCAGGACCAGACCTTGTTTAGACTAAGCACTAAACCAGACCAGAACTCGAGCAGGACGTGACCAACAGGATCTAAAAATGGATTTGCATAACTCATAATAAAAGATCTTGTGTTTCGCCGTTTTCCCGCCTCTTTCTCCTTGCTGTTGTTCCGCGTTAGCTTTAGCCTTTAGCGTGTGCACTTTGACCTCTGTTGTGCTAGCTTAGTGCTGGCTCATGTTGTTGTGAATGAGTTTAACCACAGCGTGTTTGTTCACTCTGATATTATGTAAGTCAATGGAGAAAGAGACACATTCTATAGGAGATTAGCTCTGTGAGAGCGCCACCTGCTGGAGAAATCGTCATCAGAATTTAATGAAATAATTAAGAATGCTAATAATGGAGAGGCAGTGTTCTGTCATTGAAGATCAGACTTTATAGTTCAGACTTTGGAGGATTTAAAGTAGATCTTGTGTGTTCAGGAAATTATTATTGAAAGCCATTTTTATTTATTCTAATTCGTTTAAAAAAATAATAACAATATTTTAATCAAATCAATCCATACGGTGAGAAAAAATGTTGCTTTGTCATATATCAGACTTAAGACAGACCAAACACAATTAAAAATGATGGATTCATAAGTATTTATTTGGGCTGCACGTCATTGAAAAGGATTTTGATGATTATTATTATTATGACATTATTTTCTTGGACACAGTTCAGTTTTATTAACACAAATATGTTCATGACACTACTTCCTGTCCAGTTTTACCTTCATGGGTTTTTCTGAGTCAAATTAACTGAACAAACACTTAAAGATCACAGCGTGACAGTGAGCTTCAATGCTAACGCTAATGCTAATTTTGAGGCATATATAACTATAAAAATGAAACTAATGTAAACAACAAACTAAAGGTCTCCATCAAGTAGTTTTTACTTTAAAGTTGAATCGATTGTTTCTTTATATTTTACGTTTCAGTTAATAAACGTTAGCATTAGCTGCGAGTTAGCTCAAGCCAACTCATGAATGAAATCAAACTTTTTGAACGTTTTCATTTCAAAAACAGTTTGTTTCTGTCAGATGGAGGAGCTCGGTGCTCTATGGATTCTTGTGTTCGTAGTTCTCATACTTTGTGGTATTCTGCCGTCCTTCTGAATAATGCAGACGTGTTTGTGTTTCAGGTGATGGCGGACATATGCCAGAGCGGATATAAAGACGCTCTTCGCTTCCTGGAGGACAACAGTGAGTGACTTCCTCTGCTGCGGCACTGACTGTGTCGGGACGTGCTGCGGCACTGACTGTGTCGGGACGTGCTGCGGCACTGACTGTGTCGGGACGTGCTGCGGCACTGACTGTGTCGGGACGTGCTCCTCCGGCACTGACTGTGTCGGGACGTGCTCCGGCACTGACTGTGTCGGGATGGGCCCCTCCGGCACTGACTGTGTCGGAATGGGCCCCTCCGGCACTGGCTGTTTTTTAGTTGGGGGTCCCTCAGCCCTCATGTCTCATTTCTCATGTTTCAAACTCTTTGGGGGTCCCTCAGCCCTCATGTCTCGTTTCTCTCATTTCAGACTTGATGGGCGTCCCTCAGCCCTCGCCCGGCCCCTCTGTGTCGGACCCTCCTCCTGGCTGCTGCTGTGCCCAGTCGGAGAGCACCCGAGAGTGGGTTCTGCGGCGGCTGAGGCTCCTGAGGAAACAGCACTGGTGGTTGGACGAGAAACTGCACCTGCCCAGCAACATCAAGAAAGGTATTTGAGTTCTTCAGACAGAATGACCCGCGGGAGGGCATCTGACTCTTTCTCCTCTGTTTGGCCACAGTTTTATGTGAGGCGTGTCAGGACCGAGCCGGCCTGGTGTCCACGGTCTCAGGGATGTTACCGATGCGCGTGGCCTCGTACATGCTAATGCCATACACGCTCCCGGTGCAGTCGGCCTACTCTGCAGCTCAGAGGTATATATACTACAAATATATACAAAATATACACTCCAAATATATACTACAAATATATACAAAATATACACTCCAAATATATACTACAAATATATACAAAATATACACTCACAAATATATACTACAAATATATACAAAATATACACTCCAAATATATACTAACAAATATATACAAAATATTACACTCCAAATATATACTCAATATATTACAAAATATTACACTCCAAATATATACTACAAATATATACAAAATATACACTCCAAATATATACTTCAAATATATTACAAAGATATACACTCCAAATATATAAATATAAACTACAAAGATATACTATAAAATATACACAATATGTACTACAAATATATACTACAAATATACACCATATATACTACAAATATATACTTCAAATATATACAAAAATATACACTCCATAATACTTCAAATATATACAAAATATACACTCCAAATATATACTTCAAAATTATATACAAAAATATACACTCCAAATATATACTACAAATATATACAAAAATACACTCCAAAATATATACTACAAATATATACAAAATATACACGCCAATATACCACTACAAATATATACAAAATATACACTCCAAATTATATACTACAAATATATACAAAATATACACTCCAAATATATACTACAAATATATATAAAATATACACTCCAAATATATACTACAAATATATACAAAATATTACACTCCAATAATACTACAATATATACAAAATATACACTCCAAATATAATACTACAAATATATATAAAATATACACTCCAAATATATTACTACAAATTATATACAAAATATACACCCAAATATATACTACAAATATATACAAAATATTACACTCCAAATATATACTACAAATATATATAAAATATACACTCCAAATATATACTACAAAATATATACAAAATATACACTCCAAATATATACTACAAATATATACAAAATATACACTCCAAATATATACTACAAATAATACAAATATACACTCAAATATATATACAAATAATAATGTACCAAGTGGAGAGTTTAAGTATCTCGGGATCTTTTTCACGAGTGAGGGAAGGATGGAGCGTGAGATTGACAGGCGGATCGGTGCAGAGGTCTGCAGTGATGCGGTCGCTGCATCGGACCGTTGTGGTGAAGAAGGAGCTGAGTCCAAAGACAAAGCTCTCCGATTTACCCGGTCAATCTACGTTCCTCCCTCACCTTTGGTCATGAGCTTTGGTAGATGACCGAAAGGACAAGATCGCGGATACAATGCGGTCGAAATGAGTTTCCTCCGCAGGGGTGGCTGGGCGGCTCCCTTAGAGATAGGGTGAGGAGCTCAGTCACACGGGAGGAGCTCGGAGTAGAGCCGCTGCTCCTCCAGCTGAGGGTGGCTCGGGCACCTGTTCCGGATGCCTCCTGGACGCCTCCCTAGGGAGGTGTTTCGGGCATGTCCCACCGGGAGGAGGCCCCGGGGAAGACCCAGGACACGCTGGAGGGACTATGTCTCTCGGCTGGCCTGGGAACGCCTCGGGATCCCCCGGAGGAGTTGGAGGAAAGTGTCTGGGGATAAGGAAGTCTGGGAGTCCCTGCTTAGGACTGCTGCCCCAGCGACCCGGCCCGGATAAAGCGGAAGAAGATGGATGGATGGATGGATATATACAAAATATACACTCCAAATATATACTACAAATATATACAAAATATACACTCCAAATATATACTACAAATATATACAAAATACACGCCAAATATATACTACAAATATATACAAAATATACACTCCAAATATATACTTCAAATATATACAAAATATACACTCCAAATATATACTACAAATATATACAAGATATACACTCCAAATATATAACTTCAAATATATACAAAAATATACACGCCAAATATATACTACAAATATATACAAAATATACACTCCAAATATATACTTCAAATATATACAAAATATACACTCCAAAATATATACTACAAATATATACAAAATATACACTCCAAATATATACTACAAATATATACAAAATATACACTCCAAAATATACAATACAAATATATACAAAATATACACTCCAAAAAATATTACTACAAATATATACAAAATATACACTCCAAATATCAATAATACAATATATCAAATATATAACAAAATATACAACTCCATAATATATACTACAAATATATACAAAATATACACTCCAAATATATACTTCAAATATATACAAAATATACACTCCAAATATATACTACAAATATATACAAGATATACACTCCAAATATATACTACAAATATACACAAAATATACACTCCAAATATATAAATATAAACTACAAATATATACTATAAATATACACAATATGTACTACAAATATATACTACAAATATACACAATATATACTACAAATATATACTTTCTGGGTTCTGTAGTATTGTAGGTTCTGTAGTATCGTAGGTTCTGTAGTATTGTAGGTTCCGTAGTATCGTAGTATCATAGATGCTGTAGTATCGTAGTATCGTAGGTTCTGTAGTATCGTAGGTTCGTAATCAGGAGGATCACACACTTAAGGACTATACAAATAAATAAACATGTTAACCTTGTCAGGTTTGTGGAGTGGATCCCGGACGTTCCCGCGGACATGCGCTGGTTCTTTGGAATGGCAGTAGACGTTTACAGACAGGCCAGAGGAGCCACGCCCACCCAGAGCAGGTAAACACATGTGTCAGATGCCCTGCCATCCTCATGGAGCAGGTCAAAGGTCGACACCTGATGGCTCTGCCTTATGAAACATCAGAACGTGTTCCTCCTCCAGAGCAGAACAGAACCGTTCACTTCCTGGTTTGCAAAGGATAAACACACTTCAGAACTGGGGGTGCTAAATGTATGCAACATTTCCATAAAAATGATGACGAATTTGTGGGAATTCATGGGAATTTATGGGAATAAACAGCATTAAAAAAGTTGTCGTGGCCAGATGTGACCACTTGGGTTTGATGAGGAAGAGTCGACTCAGATGTTCCTCTGAGGGTCTGACAGTCCCTGGTGGTCCATCTGTGTCCTCTGAGCACACACAAAACATCATAAACCTGCGCAGATTCAAGTCAAACAGTGAGTCTAACGAGGAGGGTGGGACATACGTAACATAAACTGTAAATAAGGGGCGCGCCGCGGTCTCATTTTGACCCTCAGAGCTGCTTCTACATTAGCTGCACTGGGTCAAACATGAGACAAATGAGGTGCAGTTCCCTCAATGTGCAGAGTGTGGCGCTATTACAGACTAAACCCTCTTCTCCTCCGCAGCGACTCTGGCCTGAGGAAGTGCCTGAGCGTCCCCCCCCTCACCTCTGAGCTGCAGCGCCCCCTGGATCTGGACACGTTGCCCGCGCTCTCCGCTCTAGATCTCCACGGAAACTACTGGGAAATCCCCAAGTCGCCGTCGCCGCCGGCGTCGCCAGCGTCGCCGGCGCACATCGCCCCGTCGTCGCCGCAGCAGGTCTGCTTCTTCGTGGGCTCCGAGGATGACGAGCGAGCGGCGCCGTGACGCGACGGACAAAAAGACTCGCGAACGCAAAGCACAAAAAGGAAAATCCACTTTTAAAAACGACTTGAATTCAGAATATTCCACTTTGTTTCTTTGTTTTCGTCACGCGTTTCGACGGCAGCGTTTTTACTCTTTTTCTGATGAATCGATTCGTTGTTTGGAACGCGGAAGTCTCAAGATGAAAAGGTTTTTGACAAAGTTTGACCAGATGAAGTTTTGGAACGTTTAAGACGTTTTCATCAAATACACTCATTTTCCAGGTCATTTTCAGTCATTGAAGGTCTTTTCGAGGCCGTTTCCGCCGTGACTGAATCGGCTGACGATTATGTCAATCATCGAGTCGCGGCGATTAATCGTTTAACCCGCCGCGGCCCTGTTTCAGAATGACCCTCACAGTGAGTGGTCCGACCTGCCACTTGCTCTTTCCAGATAAAAAGTGGCGTTTAATGATAATACCTTAACGACGTTCCCTTTGAGCGGTGGAACGTCTCCGGTCGACCTCAGACTCAAACTCACTGAAATAATAAAATTAAAAGCGATTTAAAAATAGTCAAAACCACTTGATTGAAGTTTCTGAATTCAATATATTTCACTTTTTGCTCAATTGGTGTTTGTTTTATGTGAAAAAGTTGGATATTTAAGGACTCGAAGCACTCCAGCAGAAAACGTGTGATTGTGTTTTAAAACAAGTGGAAAAGAAGTGCAAAGGAACGCGTTTGACAAGTGTTTTCAAGAAGAAGATGTGTTTTAAACGCTGCATCGGCCAAAGTCTGGGCCAGGGTCTGGGTCTGGGTCTGAGCCAGGGTCTGGGTCTGGGCCAGGGTCTGGGTCTGGGTCTGGGCCAGGGTCTGGGCCAGGGTCTGGGTCTGGGTTTGGGTCTGGGTCTGGGCCTGGGTCTGGGTCTGGGCCAGGGTCTGGGCCAGGGGTCTGGGTCTGGGTCTGGGCGGGCCAGGGTCTGGGTCTGGGTCTGGGCCAGGGTCTGGGTCAGGGTCTGGGTCTGGGTCTGGGCCAGGGTCTGGGTCTGGGTTTGGGTCTGGGCCAGGTCTGGGTCTGGGTCTGGCCAGGGCCAGGGTCTGGGTCTGGGTGGCCAGGGCCAGTGGTCTGGGTCTGGGCCAGGGTCAGGGCCAGGGTCTGGGTCTGGGTCTGGGCCAGGGTCTGGGTCAGGGTCTGGGTCTGGGCCAGGGTTCTGGGCCAGGGTCTGGGCCAGGGTCTGGGTCTGGGCCAGGGCCAGGGTCTGGGTCTGGGCCAGGGTCAGGGCCAGGGTCTGGGTCTGGGTCTGGGCCAGGGTCTGGGTCTGGGTCTGGGCCAGGGTCTGGGCCAGGGTCTGGGTCTGGGTCAGGGTCTGGGTCTGGAGATCCTCTCAGACTTGGGCAGGTCTTTAAATGGTTGCTGGTCTTGAAGGTTTGGAGATGTTCTTGACTTGATTAAAGTGGCTTTTGGTCTGGACTTTTTGTCAATAATGAAAATCGAGATCGAGCGCGGTTTTGAATTAAACAAAAATTCACAAATGTTTCAGGAAACGGTTTATTTCATTTCGTCAGATAAAATCACATTCAGTGACAAAATGTGCTTCAACGCCGAGCCAAGTCCGGTTCTGGTTCTGGTTCTGGTTCTGATGGGATCAACAGATGAACACGTGACTAAAGTATAAGACATATTAAAGCAGCACTGCGTAACATTCTCCTGGAGCTGCTTTTCCACACATTTTCCAAAGTGAAACATTGACAACAACAAAAACACTGAAAAGTAAAAGAGGAATAAATACTAAAACTGAACCTCATCCAGAGAATAAAAGTGGGTTTTAGGACAAGACACTCCACTGGGGGGCGCTGTTCAGTCGTGAGGAGGCCCTGTCCCTCCTGGTTTCAAAGCGCCCCCTACAGGTCAGACGACGCATTGAACTAACGTGCAGGTAGGATTTACTGCAAACTTTATTTTTGTTGAATTCCTGTTTCGAGCGTCCAAAAAGTCGTTTCCCTGGTGTGATGTCACTTCCTGTCCCTGGTGTGATGTCACTTCCTGTCATTATCTCGCCTGAAGCGTTACCGGAAGGAGGAGGAGTCTGTTTCATTCGTGTTCTTAGCAACCAATAGCAGGTCAGACACCATGTGACAAGCATGAGACAAAGGGACTAAGACCCGAGTCAGGACTAAACGTGGACCGGCCTCCTGCTGGTGCCAGAGTCAGGACTAAACGTGGACCGGCCTCCTGCTGGTGCCAGAGTCAGGACTAAACATGGGCCGGCCTCCTGCTAGTGCCAGAGTCAGGACTAAACGTGGGCCGGCTCCCTGCTGGTGCCAGAGTCAGGACTAAACGTTGGACCGGCCTCTTGCTGGTGCCAGAGTCGGGACTGAACGTGGCCCGGCCTCCTGCTGGTGCCAGAGTCGGGACTAAACGTGGCCCGGCCTCCCTGCTGGTGTTCAGAGTCAGGACTAAACGTGGACCGGCCTCTTGCTTGGTGCCAGAGTCAGGACTAAACGTGGACCGGCCTCCTGCTGGTGCCAGAGTCAGGACTAAACGTTGGGCCGGCCTCCTGCTGGTGCCAGAGTCAGGACTAAACGTGGGGCCGGCCTCCTTGCTGGTGCCAGAGTCAGGACTGAACGTGGACCGGCCTCCTGCTGGTGCCAGACAGTCAGGACTAAACGTGCTGGGCCGGCCTCCTGCTGGTGCCAAGTAGTCAGGACTAAACGTGGACCGGCCTCCTGCTGGTGCCAGAGTCAGGACTAAACGTGGACCGGCCTCTGCTGGTGCCAGAGTCAGGACTAAACGTGGACCGGCCTCTTGCTGGTGCAAAACAGAGTCGGGACTAAACGTGGCCCCGGCTTCCTGCTGGTGCCAGAGGTCAGGACTAAACGTGGACCGGCCTCCTGCTGGTGCCAGAGTCAGGACTAAACGTGGACCGGCCTCCTGCTGGTGCCAGAGTCAGGACTAAACGTGGACCGGCGCCTCCTGCTGGTGACAAAGATAACAGTTCTTACAAATGAAGAGGTACTTTCGTGTAATGCTTCTTCAGATTGTGAGAATGTCTTCAAACATAAAGTCGTGGGTAGATTTTTTCACTGAACCTGACACAATGCTTCCAGAAGGTGGCGCTGTTGGCACATGACAAGAGGTGGGACTGACAGAAAGCACATCTTGGGTCCGTTCATGTCCGACGAAGGAGTCCGGTTGCTCGGTAACAGCTGCGGAACGACCCGTAACTATGTCATATCAGTGCGCATGTCCAACAACCAGGAAGTACAGTGATAAACCGGACACAAACGGTCAAAATGAGTCGAATCTGAAATATAAATGTGTTTGTTTTAGTCAAATGTGTTTAAACTGTCACATGGACTTAGTTAAGTTAGTTAAGTTTCTGAAAAACAAGGAGCAGGAGTGCGTCTGCGCATGCGCCATGTATCCGGGAGCAGGTGTGTGTGCGCATGCGCCCTGTCTCCGGGAGCAGAGGATGGCGGATGACGGCAGAGACGAGTCTTTGGCGACAGATGAAGAGGATTCAGAACCGAGCTGTGAAGACGAGAAGGTACAGCTGCACTTAGGCCCGGTAACCGTGACCACAGGCCCGGTAACCGTGACGACAGGCCCGGTAAACGTGAAACTGCACATATTCAGAAATATGTGCATTTTGTCAGTCCCAGGATTGCGTCACGTTCATTCTGACGTTTGAATCATTCAAAATGATTTAAAAACAAACTCATGTGTTCCAGAAATCAGAAGAAGCAAATCTAAACCAATGTTCTGTATGTTCTGTGTGTTCTGTGTGTTCTGTATGTTCTGTATGTTCTGTATGTTCTGTGTGTTCCATATGTTCTGTGTGTTCCATATGTTCTGCGTGTTCTTGTGTGTTCTGTGTGTTCTTTATGTTCTGTGTGTTCCGTGTGTTCCATATGTTCTGCATGTTCTGCATGTTCCGTGTGTTCTTGCACATGTGAGCCTTGAACACGTGGGCAGAATAGACGGGACGCACATCTCGTCAGAACGTGTTAGCATCACAGCTAGCAGCGGGCTAACGTCAACAACAGGCCTTTTAAACGCTAAAGAACAATAAACTCAACATTTGAACCAGTGAAATGTGTAAATGTGGAGAGACTGAAGGCTTCTAGAGTATAAAATGTGTTATTGAGGAACAGTTTATTCTCTTACGAGATTCTTTATTAATAAAGCATTAATAAAGTCATTGTTATTAATATTAAACGTCTGTTGACATATGTTTTAGTCCAGATAACGATATAAATATGATATTTTATAATACATGACCTTCCCGTGGACTGTTGCCATAGCAATTAAAACCAAATATGATATATTTTGAAATGTAAAAAGTCCTCAGAATGTTCCAAAAGAAGCAGTAATTGAACTAATGCTAATGCTAAGAACATTTTTGAACTGTACAGACTCTTTAAACATCAGACTGTCAAAATTACTGAGCTACATCAGATCTAAATCCTGATCATTTAAAGTTTTTTAAACAAAAAAATAAGCCTCTTTGTTGAATTTCCAGTGTAGAAATGTCAGTTAGTTTGATGAACGAAACTATTTTCTAACCTCAGAAAGGTGTAAAGTTTGTCCTTAATCTTTAGATACAATGAAAATGTATTTTTCCAGTAAAAGCTAAAAGTGTTCGACTGATCAACTTTAAATGGCACAATAACTATCTTAGTGCTGTCAAAAACAGCCCGCACAGGCTCGCCCGCTCAGCCTCGCCCACCCGCTCAGCCTCGCCCGCTCTGCCTCGCCCGCTCAGCCTCGCCCACCCGCTCAGCCTCGCCCGCTCTGCCTCGCCCGCTCAGCCTCGCCCGCACAGGCTCGACCACTCAGCCTCGCCCGCCCAGCCTCGCCCGCTCAGCCTCGCCCGCCCAGCCTCGCCCGCTCAGCCTCGCCCGCTCAGCCTCGCCCGCCCAGCCTCGCCCGCCCAGCCTCGCCCGCTCAGCCTCGCCCGCTCAGCCTCGCCCGCTCATAATCATGCTCGATCTCTGTATTGGATGACATGGCTGTAGTAATGACTTCATGGACTGAACGGACTCTGAATGTTCCAGAGACTTAAAGAGTTGTTGGTTTCAGATGTTCGACGACGGCTCGACTCTCGTCCGGAGAATGGAAATCTGTGTCGCTGAAGCGGAGAAAAGAACGGGCAAAAACGCCGTCAACCTGGGAGAGAACTACACTGTGTACCTGATCGAGACCAGGTGAGGACCAGGTGTAGACCGGGACAGGACCGGGACAGGACCGGGACAGGACCGGGACAGGACCGGGACAGGACCGGGACAGGACCGGGACAGGACCGGGGCTGGACCAGGTGAGGATTAGGTGAGGACCGGGTCTAGACCGGGTCTAGACCAGTGAGGACCGGGTCTAGACCAGGTGAGGACCGGGTCTAGACCAGGTGAGGACCATGACTAGACCAGGTGAGGACCATGACTAGACCAGGTGAGGCCCGGGGCCAGACCAGGACTAGACCAGGACTAGACCAGGTGAGAACCAGGACTAAAGTTCTCCGATTGTGAGTTCAAGTGTCTCGTTCCGTCTTCAGGCCGATGGATGCGGTGAACGAGGGCAGGAACCCGGCCCCGGACTCTCTCTGGAGAAGATACAGCGAGTTTGAGCTGCTGCGCCACTATCTGCTCGTCTCATACCCCTGTGCCATCGTCCCACCACTGCCAGAGAAGAGGGTGAGGACCGGGACCAGGGACAGGACCAGGGACAGGACCGGGGACAGGACCGGGACCAGGGACAGGAGCGGGACCAGGGACAGGACCAGGGACAGGACCGGGACCAGGGACAGGGCCGGGACCAGGGACAGGACCGGGACCAGGGACAGGACCAGGGGACAGGACCGGGACCAGGGACAGGACCGGGACCAGGGACAGGACCGGGACCAGGGACAGGACCGGGACCAGGGACAGGACCAGGGACAGGACCAGGAACAGGGACAGGACTGGAACCATGGACAGGACCGGGACTGGGACCAGGACTAGGCCGGGACCAGGAACAGGACCAGGACTGGACTGGATCAGGACCAGGACCAGGACCGGGACTGGAGTGGGACTGGAGTGGGACTGGAGTGGGACTGGAGTGGAACCAGGACTGGGACCAGGACCAGGACTGGGACTGGAGAGGGACTGGACCGGGACTGGACCGGGACTGGACCGGGACTGGACCAGGACTGTACCAATCAATCCAGTTCAACTTTATTTGTGTAGCACATTTTACCAACTCAGTCAAGTCTCAAGTCTCCAAAGTGCTGCCCAGAGTCCAAGGACCAGGACTGAACAGGGACTGGACCGGGACTGGACCAGGACTGAATCAGAAAGAATAAAGTGTAATTCCTCATTTAAACCATGGGGAGGCGCTAAAGTCTCATCTTTGACAAACATTCCTGTGTGACAGCTGAAATGGTGTGAAATGTGAGTGAAAAACGGGTTCAGGGCCCGTTTGTCCCCCCGAGTGTGTGAGCTGTGACAAACGGCAGTGTAGTCTTCAGAACAATGTCGTGAAGTCATATTTCTGCATTCATCTGTTCAATTTGACAGACAATTCACATTTTGTTCAACATTAGGGCTCGGTATGAACGTTTGGTTTTGTTTCAGGCTGAGTTCGTGTGGCACAAACTCTCGGCCGATAACATGGACCCGGACTTCGTGGAGCGTCGCAGAGTCGGCCTCGAGAACTTCCTGCTGCGCGTGGCCTCGCACCCAGTGCTCTCCAACGACAAGCTCCTGCACCACTTTCTCACCGAGGTACTTTTAACAGCCCCGCACTGAGGTTCTAATGTCAAATCTGCATCCAGACACTCTTAGACCCTTCAAAATCCCATGTAGACCCTTTAGAACCCCCTGTAGACACCTTTAAAAACCCCTGTAGAACCTTTTAAACCCCATGTAGACCCTTCAAAACCCCCCCTGTAGACACTTTTAAACCCCTTGTAAATGCTTTTAAACCCCATGTAGACCCTTCAAAATCCCATGTAGACCCTTCAAAACCCCATGTAGACCCTTTTAAACCCCATGTAGACCCTTTTAAATCCCATATAGACCCTTCAAAATCCCATGTAGACCCTTCAAAACCCCATGTAGACCCTTTTAAACCCCATGTAGACCCTTTTAAATACCATGTAGACCCTTCAAAATCCCATGTAGACCCTTTAGAACCCCATGAAGACTCTTTTAAACCCCATGTAGACCCTTCAAACCCCCCTGTAGACGCTTCTAAACACCTTGTAAATGCTTTAAAACCCCATGTAGACCCTTTTAAACCCCATGTAGACCCTTTTAAACCCCATATAGACCCTTTTAAATCCCATGTAGAGAGGAAAACAAGAATGTTTGCTCTTCTATTACAAAACGAAGTGGCGCGTCAGAACAACAATCCTGATTATACTTCTGTGCAAACTCGTACAAAATGGGCGTACATCATGAGTTCCAAGTAAAGAATATATAATTCTCAGAAGAACAAACAACATCTCACGTGAAGAGGTCCCCTTAGGTACAAGGTCATGACAGATGAGGTATAACTCACCTTGAGCGGGGGTCCAGATGTGTCTCGTGGAGTGGAGGTCCACAAAAACACAAAGGACGGGGAAACGCCTTGTTCTTGAGCGTCACTAAAGTATCATTTGTGGTAAAGTATGTGATATATGTCTAAATCACCCCGTATGGTAAAGGTCATTGAACAGTAAAGTAAAGCTCGCGTCAGGAACATGGAGAACACGCCAAACAAACATCTGAAAGTGTGTGTCCTTCAGGAGCACGGCTGGAAGGAGGCGGTGTACGACACGGGCTTTCAGGCTAAAGTAAGAGACTTTATCCAACCGTGTTTATGATTTCAAATGTGTTTTTAAAGTTCTGTGTGTGTTCAGGCCGACTCCAGACTCAGAGCTCTCAGCGCCACCTTCAGGGTCAGGAACCCAGACAAGTAAGAGCCACACAACTGTGAAAACCAATCTATAAACATTTAATAAAATATAACATGGACCAGCCTCCTGCTGGTGCCACACGGCCTCCTGCTGGTAGCTGGGCCTCCTGCTGGTACCCTACAGCCTCCTGCTGGTGCCTGGGCCTCCTGCTGGTACCCTACGGCCTCCTGCTGGTGCCCGGGCCTCCTGCTGGTACCTGCTGGTACCCTACAGCCTCCTGCTGGTGCCTAGGCCTCCTGCTGGTACCCTACAGCCTCCTGCTGGTGCTGGTGCTGGGCCTCCTGCTGGTCCTGCTGGTGCCATGGTTCTCCTGCTGGTACCGTACAGCCTCCTGCTGGTGCCTGGGCCTCCTGCTGGTGCCTGGTTCTCCTGCTGGTACCCTACAGCCTCCTGCTGGTGCCTGGTTCTCCTGCTGGTACCCTACAGCCTCCTGCTGGTGCCTGGTTAACCCTCTCTGTTCTTTCAGGCGTTTCGTGGAGATGAAACACTACAGTGACGAGCTGCAGTCGCACACGTCTCAGCTGCTGCGAGCGCGAGCCGTAAGTGTCCCCGCTGACTGCCACACTCGTTTAAAGCTGCACTGCGGGACTTTACTGGTGGAGGGTCCGAAGCCCGCTTGTCTCCATGGCAATGTTTAGTGTTGAGAAGAAAGAACTGTTATTTGTAATATTACTCTCTAAAACTGTTTGACATTTCAGTATTGTGACAAAACTGTATGGTATTAAACTAGCACCAATAATATAAGTAAATAAATAAGCTTAATGCCATATTGCGGAACATTCCAGACAAAGCAATAGCATCTCCATAGAGACAAGCAGGTGTTACATAATGAAGCTTTAGTTACATAAAGCAAACTCCAGTTTGAAGTCTCTTTGTTCATATACGTGCGCAGACAGTGATACGTTTCTACTGAAATCTATTAGATTTATTCAGAGTCTACACAGTCTCTCTCTGGACCGGCTCACACACACACACCACACACACCACACACACACACACACACACACACACACACATATACACACGCACACACATACACACACACGGAACTGCTCTGTTAAAAGCTGAGCGTCCTTGAGACAAACACAAAGAGAGAAACTCGAGTTGCACCATTTGGAAATAAAACTACATCTAATCTAAATGTTTGTTGTTGTTGTCGTCATTAAATTTGTGGTTATATTTGTGATTATAGTGGTTATATTTGTTATTATAGTGATAATATTTGTGATAATATTTTTGATTATAGTGATAATATTTGATAATATTTGTGATTATAGGGATTATATTTGTTATTATATTTGTGATTATATTTGTGATTATAGTGAATATATTTGTGATTATTTTTGTGATTATAGTGATTATATTTGTGATAATAGTGGTTATATTTGTGACTATATTTGTGATTATAGTGATGATATTTGTGATTATAGTTATTATAATAGTGATTATAGTAGTGATTATATTTGTGATTATAGTGGTTATATTTGTGATTATAGTGATTATAGTGGTTATATTTGTGATTATATTTGTGATTATAGTGATTATATTTGTGATTATTGTGATTATATTTGTGATTATATTTGTGATTATAGTGAATATATTTTTGTGATCATATTTGTGATTATAGTGAATAGATTTGTGATTATGTTTGTGATTTTAGTGGTTATATTTGTGATTATAGTGGTTATATTTGTGATTAAGTTTGTGATTTTAGTGATTATATTTGTGATTATAGTGGTTATATTTGTGATCATATTTGTGATTATATTTGATTATAGTTATTATAATAGTGATTATAGTAGTGATTATATTTGTGATTATAGTGGTTATATTTGTGATTAAAGTGATAATATTTGTGATTATAGTGATTATATTTGATTATATTTGTGATTATAGTGATTATATTTGTGATTATAGTGATTATATATGTGATTATAGTGATAATATTTGTCAATATATGTTTATTGCCATTGTCAATGAACAAACTTCGCAGGCATAGGAACTTGGCTCGGCATTAAGGTGCAACATAAAACACATATTTGCGATTATAGGGATTATATTTGTGATTATAGTGATAATATTTGTGATTATAGTGATAATATTTGTGATTATAGTGGTTATATTTGTGATTATAGTGGTTATATTTTTGATTTATAGTGATATAGTGATTATATCTGTGATTGTAGTGATAATATTTGTGATTATATTTGTGATTATAGTGATTATATTTGTGATTATTGTGATTATATTTGTGATTATAGTGATTATATATGTGATTATAGTGATAATATTTGTCATTATAGTGATTGTATATGTGATTATAGTGGTTATATTTGTGATTCATAGTGATATAGTGATTATATTTCTGATAGTAGTGATAATTTGTGATTATATTTGTGATTGATTATAGTGATTATATTTGTGATTATAGTGAGTTTTTTGTGATTATAGTGATTATATTTGTGATAGTTGCCATTATGTTTGTGATTATATTTGTGATATTTGCGATTGTATTTTTGATTATCGTGATTATGTTTGTGAATATATTTGTGATTATCGTGATTATATTTGTGATTATATTTGTAATTATCGTGATTATATTTGCGATTATTTTTGTGATTATTGTGATTATAGTGAGTTTTTTGTGATTATCGTGATTATATTTGTGATATTTGAGATTATATTTGTGATATTTGTGAATATATTTGTGATTATATTTGTGATTATCATGTTTATATTTGTGATTATCGTGATTACATTTGTGAGTTCAGCGTTCACATGTTTCTCTGTTGTGTTCTCCAGAGAGTGGCAGACCGACTTTATGGAGTTTACAAAGTGCACGGGAACTACGGCCGAGTCTTCAGGTTTGTACAGGAGCGTGACTCATATTCCCCTGTGTGTCAGATGCCCTCCCATGCTGCTGTGTCTCTGTTAAACTGAGCTGGAGCAGGGCAGATGTTTGGAGTGAACCTTCAGGTGTGGAGCTGTGGAGGAAACGGCTCCGGAGAATGGAGATCGTCCCACTAGGACTTTATTGGAGCTTTTAACCACATTCTGACATTGTTCCTTCCTCAGAAACCGTTTGTGTCCCTCTGCTGCCAGTAGATGGAGCGCTAACACATATCCTGATGAGGGAACGCCTGACTGAGAGAAAGTCATGTAGTTTTCAGGACAAACATGATTTTAAATTCTAAAACACGAGACGCCAAAGTAAAAGAACAAGAGACAGTTTAAAGGACGAGAACGACAGAGAATGTCAAATATTTGTCCTTTAAACCAGGACTAAACCAGGACTAAACCAGGACTAAACCAGGGCTAAACCAGGTTTGGACAGAGTCGTCTCTAACACGGGATTTTAAAAGTCTGTGTTTTTCTTCAGTGAGTGGAGCGCGATCGAGCGTGAGATGGGCGACGGTCTGCAGAGCGCCGGTCACCACATGGACGCGTGAGTGACCACCTGAGCACAGGGACCAGGACTAAAGCAGGACTAAAGCAGGACTAAAGCGGGACTAAAGCAGGACTAAAGCAGGTCTAAAGCGGGACTAAAGCAGGACTAAAGCAGGATTAAAGCAGGACTAAAGCACTAAAGCAGGACTAAAGCAGGATAAAGCAGGACTAAAGCGGGACTAAAGCAGGCGGACTAAAGCAGGACTAAAGCAGGACTAAAGCAGGACTAAAGCAGACTAAAGCAGGTCTAAACCAGGGACTAAAGCCAGGACTAAACCAGGACTAAACCAGGACTAAAGGCAGCTAAAGCAGGTCTAATGCAGGTCTAAACCAGGACTAAAGTAGGTCTAAAGCAGACTAAACAGGACTAAAGTAGGTCTAAAAGCAGGACTAAAGCGGGACTAAAGCAGGACTAAAGCTAAGCACTAAAGCACTAAGCAGTCTAAAGCAGGACTAAAGCAGCTAAAGCAGGTCTAAAGCAGGACTAAACAGGCTAAAGCAGGTCTAAAGCAGGACTAAACCAGGACTAAAACCAGGACTAAACCAGGACTAAAGCAGGACTAAAGCAGGACTAAAGCAGTCTAAAGCAGGACTAAAGCAGGTCTAAAGCAGGACTAAAGCAGGACTAAAGCAGGACTAAAGCAGGACTAAAGCAGGTCTAAAGCAGGTCAAAGCAGGACTAAAGCAGGACTAAAGCAGGTCTAAAGCAGGTCTAAAGCAGGACTAAAGCAGGACTAAAGCAGGTCTAAAGCAGGACTAAAGCAGGACTAAAGCAGCAGGACTAAAGCAGTCTAAAGCAGGTCTAAACCAGGACTAAAGCAGGTCTAAAGCAGTCTAAAGCAGGACTAAAGCAGGACTAAAGCAGGAAAAGCAGGACTAAAAGCAGGCTAAAGCAGGTCTAAAGCAGGTCTAAAGCAGGACTAAAGCAGGACTAAAGCAGGACTAAAGCAGGACTAAACCGCAGGACTAAACCGGGTCTAAACCGGGTCTAAACCGGGACTAAAGTGGGACTAAACCGGGACTAAAGCGGGTCTAAAGCGGGTCTAAAGCGGGACTAAAGCGGGTCTAAAGCGGTCTAAAGCGGGACTAAAGCAGGTCTGAAGCAGGTCTAAAGCAGGACTAAAGCAGGTCTAAAGCAGGTCTAAAGCAGGGCTAAAGCAGGTCTAAAGCAGCAGGTCTAAAGCAGGTCTAAAGCAGGTCTAAAACCAGGACTAAAGTAGGTCTAAAGTAGGTCTAAAGCAGGACTAAAGCAGGACTAAAGCAGGACTAAAGCAGGACTAAAGCAGGTCTAAAGCAGGTCTCTAAAGCAGGTCTAAAGCAGCAGTCTAAAGCAGGTCTAAACCAGGACTAAACCAGGTCTAAAGCAGGTCTAAAGCAGGACTGAAGCAGGACTGAAGCAGGACTGAAGCAGGGTCTGAAGCAGGTCTAAAGCAGGTCTAAAGCAGGTCTAAAGCAGGACTGAAGCAGGACTGAAGCAGGACTGAAGCAGGTCTAAAGCAGGTCTAAAGCAGGTCTAAAGCAGGTCTAAAGCAGACTAAAGCAGGACTAAAGCAGGACTAAAGCAGGTCTAAAGCAGACTAAAGCAGGACTAAAGCAGGTTAAAGCAGGTAAAGCAGACTAAAGCAGGTCTAAAGCAGGACTAAAGCAGGACTAAAGCAGGACTAAAGCAGGACTAAAGCAGGACTAAAGCAGGTCTAAAGCAGGGCTAAAGCAGGTCTAAAGGCAGGTCTAAAGCAGGACTAAAGCAGGACTAAAGCAGGACTAAAGCAGGTCTAAAGCAGGACTAAAGCAGGTCTAAAGCAGGTCTAAAGCAGGTCTAAAGCAGGTCTAAAGCAGGTCTAAACCAGGACTAAAGTAGGTCTAAAGTAGGTCTAAAGCAGGACTAAAGCAGGACTAAAGCAGGACTAAAGCAGGACTAAAGCAGGTCTAAAGCAGGTCTAAAAGCAGGTCTAAAGCAGGTCTAAAGCAGGTCTAAAGCCAGGTCTAAAGCAGGTCTAAAGCAGGTCTAAAAGCAGGACTGAAGCAGGACTGAAGCAGGTCTGAAGCAGGTCTAAAGCAGGTCTAAAGCAGGTCTAAAGCAGGTCTAAACCAGGACTAAACCAGGTCTAAAGCAGGACTAAAGCAGGACTGAAGCAGGACTGAAGCAGGTCTGAAGCAGGTCTAAAGCAGGTCTAAAGCAGGTCTAAAGCAGGACTGAAGCAGGACTGAAGCAGGACTGAAGCAGCAGGTCTAAAGCAGGTCTAAAGCAGGTCTAAAGCAGGTCTAAAGCAGGACTAAAGCAGGACTAAAGCAGGACTAAAGCAGGTCTAAAGCAGGACTAAAGCAGGACTAAAGCAGGTCTAAAGCAGGACTAAACCAGGACTAAACCGGGTCTAAACCGGGTCTAAAGCGGGACTAAAACAGGTCCTTCGTGTTTCTGCAGATCGACTCTAAAGTTCACATCACAGTTTTCACTTCCAAAGAGATTAAACACATTTAATTCACAATAATAACCTTGAGAAATTATTTTAAATCTAGTTTTTTGTTGAAGCTTCTTTTTTGAGGTGTTTAATTGTGACGAGAAAATGGATGTGTTTTAATTATTATATTTTTTTTATAAATGAAGGCAAATAAAACAATAGTTTTAATAAAACCATGTGTTTTATTTCAATTTTTTGTTTTCAGGTTTGCTGCTTCTATCGACGACATCCTGGAGGAGGAGGAGCATTACGCCGACCAGATCAAAGAGTATCTGTCCTTCGCCGAAGCTCTGAGGTAAAACTCACCAAACGTACACGAGCAGGACCTCTCTTTAGGTTAAACATGAACCAAAGTCAACTCTGCCTTCGACCAATCACCTTCATGTGGAGCCACCACTCTCCACCAATCACAGCCACGAGTCACACCCCAGAATGGACCTTGGACTGAAGTGTAAACAGTCTCTCTGTTTTGTGATACAGGCCTAGGTCTAAGACAGGCCTAAGACAGGTCTAAGACAGGCCTAAGACAGGTCTAAGACTGGTCTAAGACAGGTCCAAGACAGGTCCAAGACAGGTCCAAGACAGTCCAAGACAGGTCCAAGACAGGTCCAAGACAGGTCCAAGACAGGTCCAAGACTTAGGCCCAAGACAGGTCCAAGACAGGCCTAAGACAGGCCCAAGACAGGCCCAAGACAGGCCCAAGACAGGCCCAAGACAGGCCCAAGACAGGCCTAAGACAGGCCTAAGACAGGCCTACGACAGGTCTACGACAGGTCTACGACAGGCCTAAGACAGGCCTAAGACAGGCCTAAGACAGGCCTAAGACAGGCCTAAGACAGGCCTAAGACAGCCTAAGACAGGCCTAAGACAGGCCTAAGACAGGCCTAAGACAGGTCCGAGACAGGTCCGAGACAGGTCTAAAACAAGTCTTAAACAGGTCTAAGACCTGACAGCCTTTTCTCTGCCACAAATCCTCCTTAAACTCCTCCCCCAGACCCTCGACTCCCCTGCGGCCTCCGTCCCGCCTCAGACACTCCCATGAATCCTCCAGCAGAAGATGAGAAATGAGGATGAGTCTGCAGGAGAGGAAGAGGTGCAGGACGCCACAACAAGAAGTCAAGATGGAGAAAATGTCTCCTGATGAAAATGCTTCTCCCATAGGCCCTTTACTCCATAGCCCTTTACACGATAGGCCCTTTACTCCAAGCCCCTTTACTCCATAGCCCTTTACACCATAGGCCCTTTACTAGGCCCTTACTCCATAGGCCCTTTACTCCATAGGCCCTTACTCATAGGCCCTTTACTCCATAGGCCCTTTACTCCATAGGCCCTTTACACCATAGGCCCTTTTGGGGCCTGTCTAGTTCCAGTTGCAGTAAAAGTCAGATAAAAGCAGTGACACAGAGTGAGTTCCAGATGAGAATCACTGCAGCAGGTTCAGACTTTTACGTTTCATGTAAACATGTGACCGAGGAAACCTCCGTGTTTATCAAAGTGTTTTTGTCTCAGAGCTAAAGGCTGAGGTCACTAAGGTCACATGTCATGTGACTCTTGGATGTGTGTTTGTCAGGGCGGTGTGCAGAAAACACGAGCTGACGCAGTTTGAGCTGGAAGTCTGCACTCAGGACCTGATCACCAAGAGACAGCAGAGGGAGGAGCTAGCCACCGGGGTAAAACATGTGACCCGCACTACAAACACACAGCAGAGGAGGAGCTGGCCACCGGGGTAAACATGTGACCCGCACTACAAACACACAGCAGAGGGAGGAGCTGGCCACCGGGGTAAACATGTGACCCGCACTACAAACACACAGCAGAGGGAGGAGCTGGCCACTGGGGTAAACATGTGACCCGCACTACAAAACACACAGCAGAGGGAGGAGCTGGCCACCGGGGTAAACATGTGACCCGCACTACAAACACACAGCAGAGGGAGGAGCTGGCCACCGGTAAACATGTGACCCGCACTACAAACACACAGCAGAGAGGAGCTGGCCACTGGGTAAACATGTGACCCGCACTACAAACACACAGCAGAGGGAGGAGCTGGCCACCGGGGTAAACATGTGACCCGCACTACAAACACACAGCAGAGGGAGGAGCTGGCCACCGGGTAAACATGTGACCCGCACTACAAACACACAGCAGAGGAGGAGCTGGCCACGGGGTAAACATGTGACCCGCACTACAAGCACACAGCAGAGGGAGAGCTGGCCACCGGGGTAAACATGTGACCCGCACTACAAACACACAGCAAGAGGGAGGAGCTGGCCACCGGGGTAAACATGTGACCCGCACTACAAACACACAGCAGAGGGAGGAGCTGGCCACCGGGGTAAACATGTGACCGACTAACTCAATATAGAACCTTTTCTGGTCAGATTTACAGAGTTTAGTGCTGTTTGTTCATTCTGCTGAACTCCTCTGTCTTCTCCCTCGTAAACCGCTCTGTTTTGTTTGTTTGTTTGTTTGTTTGACGCGCTCAGGACCATGCACCTCTCTGATTGGTTAACATGCCTGTCAATCACATCCATTTGAAAGGTGTAGAACTCTTCAAACTGAAGGTGAAAATGAAAAGCGGTTTAAATCCTGAGGTTTCCACATGAGTCATTTATTTTAAATGTACACGCCATAATGTCTTCACATCCTTTTGCATCGCTGCATGTTCACAATAAGTAAAAACAAGATGACACGACTTCATTTCACCATTTCTGTTTCTGCACAAAACCAAACATGGAAATAATCCGTGCTCAAAGTGTGGATCCGATTAAAAAAACTGAACATTTGTGTTGTATTTTTTCAACAAAAACAGAAAGAATAAATGAATACAAAGTTCCTTTTGTTTTTAAACTGAAACAGATTAAGTGAAACGTCCAAATTTACAACGTTTATTTACTCAGAGACAAAAGAGACTAAATGTTTGCAATAAAAAACAATCCACTATGAAAATATATCAGGAGAAATATAAAAATATAAAAATATAAAAGTATAATAAAGACTGACTATTTAAACATGTTAAAGGTTTGTGACGTGCTGAATAAATGAGTAAAAACACCAAACTAATTACTACAGTTATAGTTAATTAGTATTAATGAATGAGGGAAATGGTTTCAATATTTATATTTATAGGCTCCAGTCACCCGCGACAACAAGCAGTAGAAAATGAATGAATGAATGAATGAATATCGGGCAGAAAAAAATCATTTCTACAGAAACAAAACAACTCTGATGTTTTGACGTATCCACAAAGGTTCGTTTGAAGGAAGTGACTGTAGGAGATGTAATTACCTTGTTGAGTATTTAATACATAATTAACCTGCTCTGAGTTTTCTCCATCTCCACCACGACCTTTGATACAGAAGCTTCACTGATGTCACTTTGATCAATTTGAAGCACCAGGTTTTCCAGTTGTAGTTTCATGGTTTCATCTCGCTCAGTCTTCATCAGCGTCTTACAGATTTTTTTCACATTGTTCAGGTGTATTCTCAGCTGCTGCACAGTGTTTCTGAACACTGCTTCTGGCTTCTTTTTCTTTTTAGTTTTTTTGATCCTTTTTCCCTGGGCTGAAGGTACCTCAGCTCCAGCAGCACTGGTAGCTGCACCTGCTATAAATGTAGCCACACTTATTACTCGCATGAGAAGGCCAGAGACTAAAGCTAGAGCTCCTCCAACACCCAAAGTCATTGAAGCCACAATTCTCTCAGTCCTTGTCTTCTTCTGAAGTGCTTGACTTTGTCGTGATGTTTCCTCTATCTCACTGATAGCCCAGAGCAGGGGTCTCGACTCGCTTCCCAGAGCTTCAGGAACGCAATAATGGATTTGTGAAGCTTATAATACTTGGACCTTTTCAGTGCAAACTCAGGAGGAAACTCTTTACTCGATCTTCTCCTGTCGAACAAAGAAGGAAAGTGTGAGCCAGAAAACAGTTTTACAAATGAAACCGTTCAAGAAGACGTGCTTTTCCTCTCATATGACACTATGACACAGAAAGAGTGTGTTTGACTTTTGTAATCCACAGTTTGGATCTAAAACAGGTTCATATATTCATAACGTGTCTTTATTGTTGTGAAGTCACACTAAGTACAGAGACCGGAGACAGGGGGTAGGTGAAAACAGACATTTACTGAGCACTTTAGCCTCAGAAAAATACAGGTTTGACTAAGAAATGCTAAAACACTGTCATGGAATCTGCAGGGAGCCTGAAGTCAAACGTAAAGCTTTTTTAAGACTTCAAACAAAACAACACTTGAACATTTCTCACGTGAGCTGACGTGTGGTTCATGACCGAAGCAGAAGAACACTCGCCTCGTTAGCCACGAAAGAAAACTAGAAAATAATTAACCAAATGTAATGTAAGTGCTCTAGAGGTTGGAGTCCTGTTTCCTGCTCATCGCGGCTTTTTTACAGATGTTCTCCACTGGATGAAGCGTGAGGAACATCATGATCTTCTGAGCTGAACCTAAATAAGCTCCTAATGTTAAGATGAGTGGAAAAACATCACACACGTGCAGCTTCTCTGGAACTACAGCAGCGAGCGGAATAAAGGACCGATCCTGTTCATATTCAAGGGATTAAGACTGGACTTTAAGAGCACGAAGACCTGATGGACCGAACCAGACTTCACAACACAGAATAACATGCATTTAATGACAACAAGAGGTTCAAACAAACCTGCTCTGGGACGCACCCATTTGGACTCTTTAGAGCGCCACCTACAGACCACAGGAGAGTTACACATTAGCCTGAAACGGCCTTATGCCTCACGTTTCCATAGAGACGTCAGAACGATCCAGTTTTACACCCAGAGGAAAAGATCTAAATGAGAAAACGTGCACGTTACCGTTAGCAACATCCACAGAGCCGCGAACAAGTCAAAACAAACGTGTAGAAGTGAAATAAAACGGTTTCTCCTCCAGAGAAGCTGCACGTGCGTCCTGAGTGAAGTGAGTTATGTTCTGGTCAGTAGAAGTCCAAAGTCAATAATAAAAACCATATCAGACTTTAAACACGACAAAAGGGCTCCAATAAAATAACTCCACCTGAACTTTGGACTTCAAACCCTCGTCTGAGTCTGAGCCTTTGACAGAACATGCACAAAGTCAATAACATGAAAGTCAAACTAAAAGTAAAAATGTTGTAGTAGTAGTTAACATTGATCGTTTTTCTGTGTTTGTGGCGTCCTCCTCTCTGTGTGGCCTCACTCTCGTGGTGGCGTCCTCCTCTCTGTGTGGCGTCCTCCTCTCACCTCTGTGTGCGTGGCGTCCTCACCTCTCCTCACCTGTGTGGCGTCCTCTCCTCTCTGTGTGGCGTCCTCACCCTCTGTGTGCGTCCTCACCTCTGTGTGGCGTCCTCCTCTCTGTGTGGCGTCCTCACCTCTGTGTGGCGTCCTCCTCTCTCGTCTCACCTGTCTGTGTGGGCGTCCTCACCTCTCTGTGGCGTCCTCCTCTCTGTGTGGCGTCCTCACCTCACCTCTGTGTGGCGTCCTCCTCTCAACCTCTGTGTGGCGTCCCTCCTCTCTGTGTGGCGTCCTCACCTCACCTCTGTGTGGTGTCGTCCTCCTCTCTGTGTGGCGTCCTCACCTCTGTGGCGTGGCGTCGTCCTCACCTCTGTGTGGTGTCCTCCTCTGTGTGGCTCGTGTGAGGACGTTCTCCTTCAAAGTGCGTCACAAAATAAACTGTTTGGTGCCGAGGCTCCGGAGCAGAGAGAGGCTCGTCTGAAGCTGCTGGAGGAGATGATCTGTGAAGGCCAGGACGCCGTCAAGGAGAAGACGCTCGAGCGACAGTGAGTCTCAAACGCTTCGGTCACATGTTCACCTGGAAACAAAGTGTCCGGTCTGCTCCTGAAGATGACATTGTGACTTCTGAGTGGTCAGTCTGAGGCATTTTCATCCAAATGTACTTGACTCAAATGGAGGTCCGGTGTCTGTGGTCGTGAACTGGTTCAGAGTGATGACGAGACCTCCGACATAAACTCAGTATAAAAACAGACAGAATCAGCACATTGAAAAGTGGTCTTATTTAAATAAAACTCTGCTGCTGGTTTATAGAGACTCAGCAGATTTCAGAATGAGCCTGTTGCCATAGTGACGCTGCACCATACTGTACACAGGATGAACAACAAAGGTGAAAGGACACGCCCTTGTGGTGCGCCAGTGGAACTACAGACCGGGTCAGACAGCACTGACCCTTGTTCTTCGTGTCCTGTCAGTTAAAAAGCTGACTCCTCCCACAAGAGTTCAAACCCTTTAAGAGGGTTCAGATCCGGGTCTGGGTGGTCTTAAAGCTGAGGTCAAATCCACGAAGAAAAGCCTGGCATGAGCTGTGTGCCCATCCAGGTGGTCACGGTGGCATCCTCAGCACCCCGTGTGGCCGGCATGCAAACTGCAAAGGGTCAGTCGGCCCCTCAGTCGGCCCCTCAGTCGGCCCCTCAGTCGGCCCCTCAGTCGACCCCTCAGTGGACCTCAGGACTTCAGCTCTATTTTCTCAGATGTTTGCATTCCATCGACGTAAGGGGCATCAGGTCTATAGTCTTTCAGTGCTTTTGGACCATTTGGATTAAAATTAATCGGCGATTAAAAGCACTTTCTAATTCTCTGTCAGGATTAAGCTTCCACAAGACCGGCGTGGCTTTTGAGGTTCATGTCAGTTCATTCCTCAGAATTGAAACGTCCCAAATGTGACTTTTGTCCGTTTTGCTCCTAAAAACCTTTATTTCAACATGAAAACGATGATAAAACCCCATTTTCCTCCTGTTTGTGTGAACTAAGACCAGACGTTTCACATGAAGAGCTTATAAAGAGCGTTCCCCTGTTTCGTTTTCTGCTTTAGGTTGAGCAGAGGTGGACGTGTTACTCGAGTAACAGGCAAAGTAACACAATATACTCTCAAGTAAAGTGAGTTTTGATGCCATTTTAGTAACATCTTTGGATCAATGTTTATCAAATTGGACGTTTTAAAACCAGAAATAAGTCAAGTTTCATAATTCAGTTTGCAGGCTTCACCACACAGGGAACATTTAAAAAGTCACATGATTCTAAAAGTCTCCAACCCGGTTACAGTCTAACTTTTCTACGGTTCTAACTCTGTTCTAACCCGGTTCTAACTCTGTTCTAACCCTGTTCAAACCGGGTTCTAACTCTGTTCTAACCTGGTTCTAACCCGGTTCTAACCCGGTTCTAACTCTGTTCTAACCCTGCTCTAACCGGGTTCTAACTCTGTTCTAACCCGGTTCTAACTCGGTTCTAACCCGGTTCTAACTCTGTTCTAACCCTGTTCAAACCGGGTTCTAACTCTGTTCTAACCTGGTTCTAACTCGTTCTACCTGTTCTAACCCTGTTCTAACTCTTCTAACTCTGTTCTAACCCTGTTCTAACCTGGTTCTAACCCGGTTCTAACCTGGTTCTAACTCTGTTCCTCATCACAAACTCAGCTGGAGCACTTTTAGCTTCGTTCACACTAGTTTGATAAAGTCCTCTCCCCTCCGAGCCTCAGAAACGCCCCGTTCTGAATCTCCTCGATCTGTGATGTCATATTCTACCTGTGATGCGGCTCTGAGAATCTTCTGCTGTTTTCAACGCCACAAATCATCTCCAGACTCGCTCTGAGACGTTCTCCCGTCTCATCACGATCAGAACAACTGCGTGGCTTCATTCACCTGTTGGTTTCTCTCAGATGTGTAATTCCCTCCACTGCCTGTAGATGGAGTTCCGCGTGTGGGGAAAACCAGAGACATTGGAAGATTTGGGTTTTTTTAGTTCTTTTGTTTAGTTCTTAAACATGAGATGCCAAACTAAGGTTCTCAAGAGCCGGTTTAACGGCCGAGAACAAGAGAAATAATGTTGAATATTTGTCCTTTAAACAAACAGAGTAATTTACAACGTGAAAGAAAGAGGGCGTTGTCACGGTAACTGTGTGTGTGTGTGTGTGTGTGTGTGCGCAGGGAGCACGTGGAGCGGGGCCTCGTGGACATGCAGCGCTTTAAAGAACAGAAGGACAAAGACCTGAAGGAGGCGCTCATCAGCTACGCTCTGATGCAGGTGTCCATGTGTAAGAAGGTACGACAGTCAACTGTTTGGACAAACTTCAGACGCACAACACACACACACACACACACACACACCCTCTGGGCCAACGGAGACAAGAAGCTGATGAACCACGAGGCCTGATAATGACGTTTCTGGACCACCGTGTGAAGGAGCATCATGAAGGCTGCAGAAGCTCCAGAAGACCTCCAGAACGAAGACAAGAAGGTTGAACTTTCGTACGAGATTCATCAACAACGAGCAACGTTTTGGTCTGTGAGGAACTCAGGAGGAGACAACTGAGGCGGGGCTTCTCACATCCAGCTGTTCTTCTGGAGACGTTTGAAGGTCATGTGCTCAAAACACCAGCAGAGGCAGAAGTGCTCCTCAGGAAAACACACAGAGAACTGAACAGCAACAAGAGATGGATCCATGGGCGTGTGAGTTTATGTAACGGTCACATGATGCGACAGGTCTGTTGTTCTGAAGAGACTGGAGGTTCTTGTGGGACACATTTGTGACATCTGACTTGATCACATCTTAGAAGCATTATTATGACTTTGAGGATGCAGAAAAGACAAACTCTTACTTTGAATAATTGTCTCTCTTTTAGCTTATTTTAGTTATTTAATTGAATAAATCTAAAGTGGTCTAAAGCTCTAAAGACACACTTACTGCTTAAAGAACACTGACTCCTTTGGTTTGAACAACTTTGAACTGGGCCTTAAAAAAGTGTGAAAGAAGCCATCATCTCCTTAAGGCCTAAAGAGGGGAAGGACCGACTGGACTGTGCCTCACATAGACCCATCTCAGGTCTGAATGTGGACTATCGTTTATACGCCTCAATTCTGTCCAAAAGAATGGACAAATCCTCCCAAATGTGATCCACAAGATCAGACCGGATTTAAGAGCAAACGACAAACACAAGACGACATCAGACCATCTTTACACACAATGAGCCAAATACAAACACACAATGAGCCAAATCACACAAACACAACAAAGTGGAATAATAACTAACTAATATAAACTTAAAGTGCTGTCCTGAGAATTAAATCAATGGTCACCTGACAGACTCACTGACTTTGGGAGCGGGGGTGAGACAGGGCTGTGCCTGGTCTCCCCTCCTGTTTGCTAACTGCTGGAGAAACGGCGCCACCAGGAGGCAACCACCATCACGTGTTCCGGGACTGTCCTGCAGACTGCTCTTGACATTTCAGAAACCATGTACTTTGGGCCTCAGAACTCCTGCCGTGGACACACTGAATGGATACTTCAGGCGACACAAACATCACCAACGATGGAGGACTGGACTGACATCAGGTTCTCCATCGAATGAAATGGAAAAAGCACTCTAACATCTTGTTGTGGTTTGTTTTTCTTCAGGGAATCCAAGTGTGGAGCAACGCCAAAGACTGTTTCCTCAAAATGTGACCGAGCTGAACGGTTAGTCCTGAAGAAGAGCGTCTGAACCCTCGAAAGAATGAGCGTCTGAACCCCGAGAGAAGAGCGTCTGAACCCCTGAGAAGAAGAGCGTCTGAACCCGAGAAGAAGAGCGCCTGAACCCGAGAAGAAGAGCGCTGAACCCGATGAACGAAGAGCGCGTCTGAACCCGAGAAGAAGAGCGTCTGAACCCCGAGAAGAAGAGCGCCTGAACCCGAGAAGAAGAGCGCCTGAACCCGAGAAGAAAAGAGCGTCTGAAGAAGAAGCCCAGAGAAGAGAGCGCCTGAACCCGTGAAGAAGAGCGTCTGAACCGTGAAGAAGAGCGTCTGAACCCTGAGAAGAGAGCGGTCTGCCCGAGAAGAAGAGCGTCTGAACCCCGAGAAAGAAGAGCGCTGAAACTGAGAAGAGAGCGTGAACCCTGAGAAGAGAGCGTCTGAACCCCGAGAAGAAGAGCGTCTGAACCCCGTGAAGAAGAGCGCTGAACCTAGAAGAAGAGCAGATGTTCAAGTCAAGTTCATGACGAGCGCTGAGAACCTGGAGTTATCACAGTCCAAAGTGTCGAATGTAAAAATCCTCAGATCAAAGCCTTTGAACTGAACCAATGAGCTCGTCGTGTGGAGGACAAAAGACAACAAACAAATACTTTGATCAGAACTCGACATCGTTTGAAAACGAAACATGAATCGTTCCAAATTTAGAATTTCAAACTCAAACTGTGAAAGACGATATTTAGTGTTGATTTAAAGTTTGTGTGGAAGCAAAATGTCGGATTTATTCATTTCTCTGTTTTTTTTGTGTCTTTTGGAAACGACTGAACTCTGGCACAGAGCAGGAGGCCGGACAGGTTTAGTCCTGACTCTGGCACCAGCAGGAGGCCGGACCAGGTTTAGTCCTGACTCTGGCACCAGCAGGAGGCCGGACCAAGGTTTAGTCCTGACTCTGGACCAGCAGGAGGCCGGACCAGGTTTAGTCCTGACTCTGGCACCAGCAGGAGGCCGGACAGGTTTAGTCCTGACTCTGGCACCAGCAGGAGGCCGGTCCACGTTTTAGTCCTGGGTCTGGCACCAGCAGGAGGCCGGACCACGTTTAGTCCTGACTCTGGCACTAGCAGGAGGCCGGACCACCGGACCACGTTTAGTCCTGACTCTGGCACCAGCAGGAGGCCGGACCAGGTTTAGTCCTGACTCTGGCACCAGCAGGAGGCCGGTCCAGGTTTAGTCCTGACTCTGGCACCAGCAGGAGCGGGACCAGGGTTTAGTCCTGACTCTGGGCACCAGCAAGGAGGCCGGACCAGGTTTAGTCCTGACTCTGGCACCAGCAGGAGGCGGACCAGGTTTAGTCCTGACTCTGGCACCAGCAGGAGGCGCGGACCAGGTTTAGTCCTGACTCTGGCACCAGAGAGGAGGCCGGCCAGGTTTAGTCCTGACTCTGGCACCAGCAGGAGGCCGGTCAGTCGTTTAGTCTGGTCTGGCACCAGCAGGAGGCCGGACCACGTTTTAGTCCTGACTCTGGCACAGCCAGGAGGCCGGACCAGGTTTAGTCCTGACTCTGGCACCAGCAGGAGGCCGGACCAGGTTTTAGTCCTGACTCTGGCACCAGCAGGAGGCCGGCCAGGTTTAGTCCTGATCTCTGGCACCAGCAGGAGGCCGGCCAGGTTTAGTCCTGACTCTGGCACAGCAGGAGGCGGTCACGTTTAGTCCTGGCTGGCACCAGCAGGCAGGCGGACATTTGTCCTGACTCTGGACCAGCAGGAGGCCGGACCAGGTTTAGTCCTGACTCTGGCACCAGCAGGAGGCGGACAGGTTTAGTCCTGACTCTGGCACAGCAGGAGGCCGACAGGTTTAGTCCTGATCTGGCACCAGCAGGAGGCCGGTCCACGTTTAGTCTGCTGGGTCTGGCACTCAGCAGGAGGCCGGACCACGTTTAGTCCTGACTCTGGCACCAGCAGGAGGGCCGGACCAGGTTTAGTCCTGACTCTGGCACCAGCAGGAGGCCGGACCAGGTTTAGTCCTGACTCTGGCACCAGCAGGAGGCGGCGGACCCAGGTTTAGTCTGGAGCTCTGGACCAGCACGAGGGCCGGACCAGGTTTAGTCTGACTCTGGCACCAGCAGGAGGCCGGTCCACGTTTAGTCCTGGATCTGGCACCAGCAGGAGGCCCGGACCAGTGATGTTTAGTCCTGACTCTGGCACCAGCAGGAGGCCGGTCCACGTTTAGTCCTGACTCTGGCACAAGCAGGAGGCCGGCCAGTTTAGTCCTGATCTGGCACCAGCTCGGAGGCGGTCCAGTTTAGTC
Source organism: Chaenogobius annularis (assembly GCA_015082035.1). Classification (NCBI taxonomy): domain Eukaryota; kingdom Metazoa; phylum Chordata; class Actinopteri; order Gobiiformes; family Gobiidae; genus Chaenogobius; species Chaenogobius annularis. Next base: position 113,520 of record BJKM01000927.1, read on the forward strand.
CTGACTCTGGCACCAGCAGGAGGCCGGTCCACGTTTAGTCCTGACTCTGGCACCAGCAGGATGGCCGGTCCACGTTTAGTCCTGACTCTGGCACCAGCAGAGGCCGGTCCACGTTTAGTCCTGACTCTGGCACCAGCAGGAGGCGGTCACGTTTAGTCTGTGACTCTGGCACCAGCAGGGAGCGGGGTCCACGTTTAGATCTTGATTCTGGCGCCAGCAGGAGGCAGGTCCAGTCGTTAGTGCCCTGACTCTGCTGGCAACCAGCAGGAGGCCGTATGGCACTGCAGTTCCGGTTTGGTTCCACGTGAGTTTGACAGGCACGAAACATGTCAGCAACAAACCTGCGGAGATGGACCGGGACCAGGACCGGGACCAGGACCGGGACCAGGACCAGGACCAGGACCGGGACCAGGACCAGGACCAGGACCAGGACCAGGACCAGGACCAGGACTGAGGGCCTGTCTATTTCCGTTGCAGTTACAGTTCAGATCTTCACTTTTCGTCCCGTTCGTTCTCTGAATTCGCCGAGTCTCAAATAAAGTCTAATAAAAGCTGTGGCAGAGCGAGTTCCAGATGAGAACCACTGCAGCAGGTCCAGACTTTTGGAATTTAAGTTTGTCATCTACTCCAAATTATTACATATTGGCAACAAAATAAATGCACAAATAAGATGACACCGAACAACATGCCTGAAGTGGATGACCGCTCTGAAGGTCATGTGGCTCAGACGTGAGAGCCATTACTGCTGCACTGCACTTGGAGGAACTACGAAATCCGAGTGTTTTAAATCTGGGGTCTAGAAGTGTTGATGGGGTCAACACACTTAATGTCTCCAGATTAGAAGCAGTGTCTGTGACACGACGCCGAAGTTGGTCACGGAGGTGTGTGTGTGTGTGTGTGTGTGTGTTATAGCATTTTCATCATGACCTTTGATCCTGAAGCTCTCCTCAGACATCTCCACTGTGGCCTGATCACGGCTGACCCTTCTCACGCTCAGGCGCGAGGCCGCTCCCCCTCAGGCAGGAGGCCGCTCCCCCTCAGGCAGGAGGCCGCTCCCCCTCAGGCAGGAGGCCGGCAGGCCGCTCCCCCAGGCAGCGAGGCCCCCCCTCTGCCGTTGGACTCATGAACACTTCTAAACTCCTGTCACTTTAACTGTAAATTTAATTCTAATTCTCGTGTACATGGTACTGTCTATTTTTATTTTATACTATTGTAAGTTTAAATAGTCTCTTAATGCCCTTTTTGATTGAATATACGTTGTTTTATTATTGCTCAGTGTTTTATGTTGCACCTTTAACACAGAGACAAGTTCCTGTGTTTGTGAATTCTGTTCATTGACAATGGAAATAAACCTATTCTGATCACCTGCTGTAGGGGGAGGAGCTAGCCACCGGGGTAAACATGTGACGCCAATCTGTGGTTTCTCAACGTGTGGTTCGAGGTGGTTTAGTAGCAGAAGAAAACTCTCTGATTCTGGCTTCTGTCTTTCAGAAGATGTTTCTTCACAGAAACAGCATCACACAGACACGCCCACATTTGCCTGGGAGCTCCTCGGTGCAGGAAATGGAGTTCTCCCCGAATCTCAGTTTTGCATGAGTCTTTATAGCTGAAGCCAAACTTGTTTAAACAAAAGGCAGATCCTTCTTTGGCCTGCCCTTTGACGCTCTCCTTAACGCTGACCAGACTTTTAGGCCCAGTCACCAAGTACTAATAAACAGCTAAACAGGAGACCATCTGTTTCCTTGACCCCTTTCCTTATATTAAGTGACAAACAGAAGAAGTCTGGCTCGAACAGATCATTCACCCAACACTTACAAACACTTGTGACCCGCACTACAAACACACAGCAGAGGGAGGAGCTGGCCACCGGGGTAAACATGTGACCCGCACTACAAACACACAGCAGAGGGAGGAGCTGGCCACGGGTAAACATGTGACCGGCACTAAACATGTGACAGAGGGGAGGAGCTGGCCACTAACATGTGACAATACAACACACAGCAGAGGGAGGAGCTGGCCCCGGGTAACATGTGACCGCACTACAACACAACAGCAGAGGAGGAGCTGGCCACCGGGGTAAACATTGACCGCACACAAACACACAGCAGCTGGGGAGGAGTGGCAGAGAGGGAGGAGCTGGCCACCGGGGCAAACATTGACCCGCACTACAAACACAGCAGAGGGAGAGCTGGCCACCGGGGCAAACATGTGACCCGCACTACAAACACACAGCAGAGGGAGGAGCTGGCCACCGGGGTAAACATGTGACCCGCACTACAAACACACAGCAGAGGGAGGAGCTGGCCACCGGGTAAACATGTGACCCGCACTACAAACACACAGCAGAGGGGAGCTGGCCACCGGGGTAAACATGTGACCCGCACTACAAACACACAGCAGAGGGAGGAGCTGGCCACCGGGGTAAACATGTGACCCGCACTACAAACACACAGCAGAGGGAGAGCTGGCCACCGGGGTAAACATGTGACCCGCACTACAAAACACACAGCAGAGGGAGGAGCTGGCGCACCGGGGCTAAACATGTGACCCGCACTACAAACACACAGCAGAGGGAGGAGCTGGCCACCGGGGTAAACATGTGACCCGCACTACAAACACACAGCAGAGGGAGGAGCTGGCCACCGGAAACATGTGACCCGCACTACAAACACACAGTCAGAGGGAGGAGCTGGCCACCGGGGTAAACATGTGACCCGCACTACAAACACACAGCAGAGGAGGAGCTGGCCACCGGGGCAAACATGTGACCCGCACTACAAACACACACAGCAGAGGGAGGAGCTGGCCACCGGGGCAAACATTGACCCGCACTACAAACACACAGCAGGGCTGGAGAGCGCCCGGGCAAACATGTGACCCGCACTACAAACACAGCAGAGGGAGGAGCTGGCCACGGGTAAACATGTGACCCGCACTACAACAACACAGCAGAGGGAGGAGCTGGCCACCGGGGTAAACATGTGACCCGCACTACAAACACACAGCAGAGGGAGGAGCTGGCCACCGGGGTAAACATGTGACCCGCACTACAAACACACAGCAGAGGGAGGAGCTGGCCACCGGGGGTAAACATGTGACCCGCACTACAAACACACAGCAGAGGGAGGAGCTGGCCACCGGGGTAAACATGTGACCCGCACTACAAAACACACAGCAGAGGGAGGAGCTGGCCACCGGGGGCAAACATGTGACCCGCACTACAAACAACACAGCAGAGGAGGAGCTGGCCACCGGGGTAAACATGTGACCCGCACTACAAACACACAGCAGAGGGAGGAGCTGGCCACCGGGGGTAAACATGTGACCCGCACTACAAACACACAGCAGAGGGAGGAGCTGGCCACCGGGGTAAACATGTGACCCGCACTACAAACACACAGCAGAGGGAGGAGCTGGCCACCGGGGTAAACATGTGACCCGCACTACAAACACACAGCAGAGGGAGGAGCTGGCCACCGGGGTAAACATGTGACCCGCACACAACACACAGAAGGGAGGAGCTGGCCACCGGGGCAAACATGTGACCCGCACTACAAACACCACAGCAGAGGGAGGAGCTGGCCACCGGGGTAAACATTGACCCGCACTACAAACACACAGCAGAGGGAGGAGCTGGCCACCGGGGTAAAACATGTGACCCGCACTACAAAACACACAGCAGAGGGAGGAGCTGGCCACCGGGGTAAACATGTGACCCGCACTACAAACACACAGCAGAGGAGGAGCTGGCCACCGGGGGTAAAACATGTGACCCGCACTACAAACACAACAGCAGAGGGAGGAGCTGGCCACCGGGGTAAACATGTGACCCGCACTACAAACACACAGCAGAGGGAGGAGCTGGCCACCGGGTAAACATGTGACCCGCACTACAAACACACAGCAGAGGGAGAGCTGGCCACCGGGGGTAAACATGTGACCCGCACTACAAACACACAGCAGAGGAGGAGCTGGCCACCGGGGTAAACATGTGACCCGCACTACAAACACACAGCAGAGGGAGGAGCTGGCCACCGGGGTAAACATTGACCCGCACTACAAACACACAGCAGAGGGAGGAGCTGGCCACCGGGGTAAACATGTGACCCGCACTACAAACACACAGCAGAGGGAGGAGCTGGCCACCGGGGTAAAACATGTGACCCGCACTACAAACACACAGCAGAGGGAGGAGCTGGCCACCGGGGTAAACATGTGACCCGCACTACAAACACACAGCAGAGGAGGAGCTGGCCACCGGAAACATGTGACCCGCACTACAAAACACACAGCAGAGGGAGGAGCTGCCACCGGGGCAAACATGTGACCCGCACTACAAACACACAGCAGAGGAGGAGCTGGCCACCGGGGGCAAACATGTGACCCGCACTACAAACACACAGCAGAGGGAGGAGCTGGCCACCGGGGCAAACATGTGACCCGCCACTACAAACACACAGCAGAGGGAGGAGCTGGCCACCGGGGTAAACATGTGACCCGCACTACAAACACACAGCAGAGGAGGAGCTGGCCACCGGGCAAACATGTGACCCGCACTACAAACACACAGCAGAGGGAGGAGCTGGCCCCCGGAGGTAAACATGTGACCCGCACTACAAACACACAGGGAGGGAGGAGCTCAACATGTGACCCGCACTACACACACAGAGAGGGAGGAGCTGGCCACCGGGTAAACATGTGACCCGCACTACAAACACACAGCAGAGGAGAGGAGCTGGCCACCGGGGTAAACATGTAACCGACTTAACTCAATTATAGAACCTTTTCTGGTCAGATTTACAGTTTAGTGCTGTGTTTGTTCATTCTGCTGAACTCCTGTCTTCTCCTCGTAAACCGCTGTTTGTTTGTTTGTTTGTTTGACGCGCTCAGGACCATGCACCTCTCTGATTGGTTAACATGCCTGTCAATCACATCCATTTAAAACGGAGTAGAACTCTTCAAACTGAAGGTGAAAATGAAAAGCGGTTTAAATCCGGCTCAATACTGAGAGGTTTCACAGGACCTGATTTCAGTTCCTTTTGTTTTTAAACTGAATGAACGTCCAAATTTACAACATTTATTTCATCAAACAGACAAAAGAGACTAAATGTTTACAATAAGAAACAATCCACTATGAAAATATATCAGGAGAATATAAAAATATATAAGAATATAAAAGTATAATAAAGACTGACTATTTAAACATGTTAAAGGTTTTTGGCAAGTTCTAAATAAATGAAGTAAAAACACCAAACAAAGGAAATTACTACAGTTATAGTTAATTAGTATGAATGAATGAGGGAAATAGTTTCAATATTTTATTTTAGGCTCCTAAATATGGGGCAGATAAAATAATTTCTACAGAAACAAAACAACTCTGATGTCGACAAATGTGAAATGCAGTGTAAGAATAAAAGATCTGCGTGTGATTCAGTTCGATTGAATAAAACATCTTTAATCGTGCTGAACCTTCAGTTGAACCTGTTTATATGATTTGAAATCCGGCCGTTCACAAACAAGAAAGCACTAATCACACTGTATTTCCTTTAGTAATAGTTGTATTTGAGTTCACTCTGTGGCGCAGCATCTACAACATTCATGTCTCATTTACTTTAGAGGGCGGGGCACAAGAAGCCTTTTCACTTCATTCAGGTCTTTCTGAGTTTCCTCCATCTCGGCCTCAGATGCAGAAGCTTTCCTGATGTTCAATTCCAATCACCAGGTTTTCTAGTGATAATTCACATGAATATTTGTGTTTATAACGGTGTCGTCCAGGTCGGTTCTACAGCACGTTTACACATGCAGAGGATTTCATTTCATTTGCATTCATTGTTCAATCTCAACAGAGTCCAAGTCCCTATGAACACTGTCTTTTCTGTTTTCCACTGTCGCCCCTCGAGGCAACTACTGCTGTGATTTTGGGCGTTGCAAAAATAAATTAATGAATGAATTAATGAATGAACCAGAGCGTTTTTCAAGACTGCTATTGATACTGTTCAGAGTTTTCTCCATCTCCACCACGACCTCTGAAGCTTCACTGATGTCACTTTGATCAGTTTGAAGCACCAGGTTTTCCAGTTGTCGTCTTCATGGTTTCATCTTCCTCAGTCTTCATCAGCTCCTCACAGAGTCTCTTTCACTTTGTTCAGACGCTCTCTCAGCTGCTTTACGGTGCTTGTTTTTACTTCTTCTGCTCTCTGCCTTCTCTCTTCTTAGTTTGTTTTGTTCCTTTATACTGTGGTCTGCAAGTACCCCGATTGTAGCTCCAGCTCCAGCAACACCAGCAGCTGCACTTGCTACAAATGCAGCCGCACTCGCTCCCCCCGTCAGTGGAAGGCAGCGGCTAAAGCTAAACCTCCTCCAACACCTAAAGTAATATAAGCCATGCAATCAAACCAGTCCTTGTCTTCTCCTGAAGTGCTTGACTTTGTCGTGATGTTTCCTCTATCTCAGTGTTAGCCCAGAGCAGGAGGGTCTGGACTCTCCTTCCCAGAGCTTCAGGAACGCAATAATGGTCTGGTAAAGCCCATAATATTGGACTCTTTCAGCGCAAAAGAAGGAGGATAATCTTTGCTCCATCTTCTTCTCCTCCTGTTGAACAAAGAAGGAAAGTGTGAGCCAGAAACAGTTTTACAAATGAAACCGTTCAAGAAGACGTGCTTTTCCTCTCATATGACACTATGACACAGAAAGAGTGTGTTTGACTTTTGTAATCCACAGTTTGGATCTAAAACAGGTTCATATATTCATAACGTGTCTTTATTGTTGTGAAGTCACACTAAGTACAGAGACCGGAGACAGGGGGTAGGTGAAAACAGACATTTACTGAGCACTTTAGCCTCAGAAAAATACAGGTTTGACTAAGAAATGCTAAAACACTGTCATGGAATCTGCAGGGAGCCTGAAGTCAAATGTAAAGCTTTTTTAAGACTTCAAACAAAACACAACACTTGAACATTTCTCACGTGAGCTGACGTGTGGTTCATGACCGAAGCAGAAGAACACTCGCCTCGTTAGCCACGAAAGAAAACTGAGAAATAATTAACCAAATGTAATGTAAGTGCTCTAGAGGTTGGAGTCCTGTTTCCTGCTCATCGCCGGCTTTTTTACAGATGTTCTCCACTGGATGAAGCGTGAGGGAACATCATGATCTTCTGAGCTGAACCTAAATAAGCTCCTAATGTTAAGATGAGTGGAAAACATCACACACGTGCAGCTTCTCTGGGAACTACAGCAGCACGAGCGGAATAAAGGACCGATCCTGTTCATATTCAAGGGATTAAGACTGGACTTTAAGAGCACGAAGACCTGATGGACCGAACCAGACTTCACAACACAGAATAACATGCATTTAATGACAACAAGAGGTTCAAACAAACCTGCTCTGGGACGCACCCATTTGGACTCTTTAGAGCGCCACCTACAGACCACAGCATCCACAGACCATCGAAAAAGTAAAAACAAACATGTAGAATTGAAATAAAACTGTTTTCTCCTTCAAAGAAGCTAACAGTGTCTCTGTCCTGTTTGTCCTGTTTGTCAGAGTGAAATGCGTCCTCTGTTCTTATCAGTCAGTATAAGTCAAAGGTCTTCATAATAAAACCATAACCATTTCATATAAAAACACCATAAAATGACGGCAAACTTCCAACTTTGGACTTCCTGCAAACACTCGTCTGTTTTATGTGGATTGTCTGAGCCTTTGACAGTTGAGCCACAAAAAAAGTTCAGAATGTTGTTTCACCACAGATTATTTATCCTCTTATGATATTAACTTATTTATCCACTGTCTGTATTTGCAGACCGGCCTCCTGCTGGTGCCAGAGTCGGGACTAAAAGTTCGTTATGTTGTAGTAGTCAACGTTGTTAGTTTTTCTTGTGTGGCGTCCTCACCTCTGTTTCATACTTAGTTTCATACTGAGGCGTGGTTTCATGCGCGGATCTTGACCCAGGCGGAAGTGACTGAAAGGGGCTAGAAGTTCACCGGCGTTAGACCTGTTGTATCCAAGTGAAGGTGTGCTACCCGCCAAGATGTGGAGATCTCCCACTCTGTGCGTGTGTGTGCGCATTGACTTGGTAGTCATGGCAACCCGGCAAGGGGGGCTATAATGGGACTCCAGTTTAGAGTTTAGTTAAGAGAAAAGACTTTTTGAAGTTATAGTTGAAGTTAGTGTTTGCCCGACTGAGAAGAAAAAGAAGTTGCCCCGGGGAACGACCTTTGGAAGGGGTCATTGTGTTTTGTTGTAACGTTACAGTGAAAGTTGAAGTTAAAGCTTTCTTTATGGATCCATTGTGAAGAATTTGCAATGTTTTCGTTTTTTGTGTTGCTTCAGTACCGGTAGCATTTTGTGTTGTTTTTGTTTTTAAGTGAGTGGGGGTTTCTGAGGCTGGCCCTCAGGAGCCCAGGGAGTTTTGGTTTTGGGGTTTGTTTTTGGAGTTTTGGGAGTTGTGCTCTGTACGAGAGTCAGGAGAAGACTGAGGAAGTTTGGCAGTGTTGGGGGCGGAGCTATTGGCTCCTCCTATGTGTGTGAGAAAGAGGAGGCAAGAGAAAGTGCATGGAAAAGTTGGGACGTGAAGTGTGTTGAAGAGGAGGAGGAGGTCATCTCCGCCAGTGTTGTCACAGGCCTGTTGTCAGTTTTATTATAGATGAAATAAAAAAGGGGGAGTTCTCTGGAAACAATTGAGAGTAATAAGACAATAAATAACTAGAAGATAAGAAAATAGATATATATGGAGATAAATAAATGAATGAATAAATAGATAAGTAAATGATTTATAAGGGTATTAAAATAGATAGGTTACTGGATAATTAAATGAATGATAATTAATTATGCAAAGGATTAAATGATAAGGGTTTAAAATGACCTGATGTTGGCAAATAATAAATATGAACGATGTGAACGCATGGTTGTCACTAAACTCCTGTTTTTCTGTTCCTTTCTGGTGGCATGAGAGGCCGGGTGTGAAGCAGGGGAGAAGCAGGAGACGGAGCAGCAGACGACAGTGCAGAGCATCGTTTCCAGTCGAGTGGAGGAAAAGGACTTGATCAGGCCAGTTTAATTATCCTTTCATTAAGACACTGGAGATGAACACATTATAATGAGAGGCTTTGGTTATGCAAGAACTTGGTAATGACTGATTGTGAAAATATTATATTGTGGAACCCAAAACAATTGAGAACAATTGTTAGTGGTCTACTGCGTGTCCTGAGAACTTTTTGTTATTTGTATTTTGAATGGGATAAATTGATAACTTGTTGGCATTGACCACCATTTCTTCACATCCTCTGAAGTTGGCAAACAGTCCTCTGTGGGGGTTTTATTGAACGGTTTGATTTAGAGCAAAGTTTCTACAAAAAAGGATTAAGATAAATGAATAAAATAAAAATAGTAGAATGGCGACACAGAGATTGATGACTCCAGTGGATGTGGGGCAGAAAAAAACAACCCTCTTGTTAAAAATATCCCCAAAATGTCCAAAAAGTGGAATCGACGATGGCCGGACATTGAGCAGCCTTGGCCAGTAGAGGGCACTCTGAATTTGGATGTAATTAAAATACTACAAGTGTTGATTGCTTCCTACAAAGTGAAGCAGAAGAGAGGAAGAGGTGGACGGAGGCGTGAAGAGAAGAGGAGAGTTGAACTGGGTGTGATGAAGGTGTTCGAAAATGAAGGTGTGAAAGACTAAAGAAAAAAGAGAGAAAATGAAGACTGAGATTGAGAAGAACATGCCGGAAGTGGAGAAGTGGATGGCGGAGATTAATAGACCATTCTCACATACACAGGCAGTGCAAAAGAAACCTCCACCTTATGAGAAAGTACAGGATATCGTAAAGGAATATCTCCAGCTCCCAGTGATGACACAAGATGGAAGATATCAAATTGAAGATGACAATGAGCAAGTTCTAGAGACTGGTAAAGCTACAACAACTGTAACGATGTACCCAAAATCCAAAGGCAAGAAGAAGAAGTCAAGTTTGAAAATCTTTGGGAAAAAACTCAAAAGAATGTCAACCAAAGATGAAGAAGAAGGAGCAGTGGGTGGTTATGACCCAGCGGTGAGGAAAGCGTTGGCTGCAGCTGAGAAAAAAGGAAAGAAATCAATAAAAGTGACTTATAAAATATGAAAGGAGACTGATGACACTGAAACAGAAGACAGTGATGAAGATTCAGAAGATGGTTCTGATTCAAGCAAAGTCCGTGATCATTCTGATTCAGCATCCTGGAGAGGTGTGGAGAAAGAAGGAGAAGCATCTGGAAGCCAATGACGTTCGGTTTCAGAGTGTACCACAGGTGACATTGATGGTAAATGAAAACTATGAACAGAAGCACAGAGGTGCGATGATGGCAGAGGCTGAAGAAGCGAAGTTCACACCATTGCAAGAGAATCATAAAATTTGGAGGAGTGAAGATCAACGATTCATAAAGATTATGGTTCCATCACAAGGCCATGGAGAACCGCAGACGGTACAGATGACACATGAGTCAATGCTCAATGCCGACATGGAACAAGATCATCTGAGAAATGAAATGTTGCAACAGGTTCCAGAAAATCTGTGGGCAAAACATAGCACAGATATTGGACTAATAAAATCAGCCCAACCAGTGAAAGTTGAACTCAGACCGGGGGTCAAACCTCCCTGGAAAAATCAGTATCCATTAAAGGAGGAGGCAATAAAAGGAATTGAATCACAAATTGAAGGACTTTTAAAAGCAGGAGTACTGAAGATGACGCAGAACCCACAGAGTAACACACCGTTGTTGCCATTACTAAAGCCAGATGAAACCTATCGCATGGTACATGATTTGAGAGCAGTAAATGAAGTGCTTGCGGACATCACATCGGCTGTACCGGACCCTCATACACTGTTGACTCAGATTCCACCAGAAGCGACCCATTTTACTGTAGTGGACTTGTGTGGAGCTTTTTTCAGTGTTCCACTTAGTGAAGAGAGTCAAGGGTTGTTTGCATTCACTTATAAAGGACAACATTATTGTTATGAAAGACTTCCAATGGGACTAACATTGAGTCCACATTTTTTCAATCGAATTTTAAAAGATCTTGCTGGAATTGAACAAGAGTTAAGAAGTACGGTTATTCAATATATTGATGAGACAAGGTCTCTCAGAAGAAGTTGCAATACTCCCAAGAGAAAGTGGTTTACTTGGGTCAGACAATAACCCAGGGACACAGAAGTATCGCTGACAGTCATCTAGAGGCAATCCACAAGGTTCCAAAACCAAGAACAGTTCGAGAAATGATGACGTTTTTGGGAATTGCAGGCTATTCATCAGCATGGGTGGAAGACTACGTGAGCCTGACCGGACCCCTGAGAGCCATGATCAAAGAGACTGGGAATACTCAGTTACATGCCAATCTTATCTGGACACAGGAGGGACTGATAGCTTTTGAAACAATTAAACAGAGACTGCAAGAGGCTCCGGCTTTGACACTGCCGGACTATTCAAAGAACTTTTTATTGTATGTATCCACCGCCACTGGAGGGAAAATATGCATGTGCGGGTTTATGTCAGCCGACAGGTGCGGGGTCATGACCTCAGCCAGCCGACAGGTGCGGGGTCATGACCTCAGCCAGCCGACAGGTGCGGGGTCATGACCTCAGCCCAGCCCATTTCTTACTATTCGATAGCTTATTCTGATGTAGAATTGGGGTTACCTTGGTGCTATAGAGCAATGGTGGGAGTTTATTTGATGTATGATAAGGCATCAGCGGTCACAATGGGGGATCCAGACGGTCACAAATGGGGGGATCCAGACGGTCACAATGGGGGGATCCAGACGGATCCAGACGGTCACATGGGGGATCCAGACGGTCACATGGGGATCCAGACGGTCACAATGGGGGATCCAGACGGTCACATGGGGGATCCGACGGTCACAATGGGGGATCCAGACGGTCACAATGGGGGGATCCAGACGGTCACAATGGGGGATCCAGACGGTCACAATGGGGGGATCCAGACGGTCACAATGGGGATCCAGACGGTCACAATGGGGGGATCCAGACGGTCACAATGGGGGATCCAGACGGTCACAATGGGGGATCCAGACGGTCACAATGGGGGATCCAGACGGTCACAATGGGGGATCAGACAGGTCACAATGGGGGATCCAGACGGTCAAATGGGGATCCAGACGGTCACAATGGGGGGATCCAGACGGTCACAATGGGGGATCAGACGGTCAGGGGATCAGGGTCACAATGGTCCAGGACGGTCACAATGGGGGGATCCAGACGGTCACAATGGGGGATCCAGACGTCAAATGGGGGATCCAACGGTCACAATGGGGGATCCAGACGGTCACAATGGGGGATCCAGACGGTCACAAATGGGGGATCCAGACGGTCACAATGGGACCAGACGGTCACAATGGGGGGATCCAGACGGTCACAATGGGGGATCCAGACGGTCACAATGGGGGATCCAGACGGTTCACAATGGGGGATCCAGACGGTCACAATGGGGGATCCAGACGGTCACAATGGGGGGATCCAGACGGTCACAATGGGGATCCAGACGGTCACAATGGGGATCCAGACGGTCACAATGGGGGATCCAGACGGTCACAATGGGGGATCCAGACGGTCACAATGGGGGATCCAGACGGTCACAATGGGGGATCCAGACGGTCACAATGGGGATCCAGATCCAGGGATCCAGACGTCACAATGGGGGATCAGACGGTCACAATGGGGGATCCAGACGGTCACAAATGGGGGATCCAGACGGTCACAATGGGGGATCCAGACGTCACAATGATCCACGTCACAATGGGGGGATCCAGACGGTCACAATGGGGGGATCCAGACGGTCACAATGGGGATCCAGACGGTCACAATGGGGGGATCCAGACGGTCACAATGGGGGGATCCAGACGTCACAATGGGGGATCCAGACGGTCACAATGGGGATCCAGACGGTCACAATGGGGGGTCAGACGGTCACAATGGGGGGGATCCAGACGGTCACAATGGGGGGATCCAGACGGTCACAATGGGGGGACGGTCAGAAGGGGGATCCAGACGGTCAATGGGGGATCCAGACGGTCACAATGGGGGATCCAGACGGTCACAATGGGGGATCCAGACGGGTCACAATGGGGATCCAGACGGTCACAATGGGGGATCAGATCACAATGGGGATCCAGGTCACGGGGGGGGGGGGATCCAACGGTCACAATGGGGGATCCAGACGGTCACAATGGGGATCAGACGTCCAGGGGGGATCCAGACGGTCACAATGGGGGGATCCAGACGGTCACAATGGGGGATCCAGACGGTCACAATGGGGGTCCAGACGTCACAATGGGGGATCCAGACGGTCACAATGGGGGGATCCAGTGACAATTCTTACTCATCACAGTTTGAGAAATCTTTGAACTATGGGAAAGACATACTGACTATGTCCAGGCTTAGGGACTATCATAGGCTTTTAGAACAAGAAGATGTTACTTTAGCGAGATGTAACACGGCTAATCCAGCGGAAACTTTGCCAACAACAGATGATGGAGAACCACATGACTGCGTTAAGGAAGTTGAAAGGTTTTCAAAACTCCGATCGGATTTGAAAGCTTCACCTTTGAGGGATCCAGATTTAGAGCCAGCATCTGCTCAACTAGCGGAGCTTGTGGGGTTAACTGAAGCATGTTAACTGAAGCATGTTCACTGAAGCGTGTTCACTGAAGCATGTTCACTGAAGCATGTTCACTGAAGCATGTTCACTGAAGCATGTTTCACTGAAGCATGTTCACTGAAGCGTGTTCACTGAGCATGTTCACTGAAGCGTGTTCATGTTCACTGAAGCATGTTCACTTGCTGAGGGTAAGCGAGTTACGATATACACTGACAGTGCTTATGCGCACAATGTTTGTCATTTGTTTGGATCTGTGTGGAAAAACCGAGGCTTTAAGAAAACTGACGACGGTTCACCCATACAACACCACACCCAAATTATTAAATTGTTACAAGCCATGATGAAGCCCAAAGAGATAGCGATAGCTAAGTGTGCTGCACATAAAACTGATGTGTCGAGAGTCACACAAGGAAACAAAGCAGCCGACGAAGCAGCAAAAGCTGTAACGGGTGCAAACAGAGGAGGAAAGGTTCTCCTAGTCGCACATGAAGGTTCTCCTAGTCACACATGAGGTTCTCCTAGGATTTGGACATGAGGTGGATTTGGAAGACAAAATGACATTTAGAGATGTGATTTTGATACAGGAGAATGCTCCTGACATTGACAAACAATTATGGCAAGACCGAGGGGCTTCAAAAGATTCAACTGGCCTCTGGAGGAATCATGAGGGGTTGATTGTGGCTCCTTCAGATCTGTTGGGTTTAATGATACATGAAGCACATGGCTCAGCGCATGTTGCAAGGGGGAGGTTAAGAGAAGAATTATGAAGGAATATGGGTTTTGGGCACCATATTTACTTGAACAGATTGATCATGTCATAGGCAGATGTGTGATTTGCTTAAAAAACAATGCCAGAAGAGGAGTTTTAGTTCCTCCAGGATACATTCCGACACCAACGGGGCCCATGCGTGAGCTAGTTATGGATTATGTTGATATGATTAAGCCAGTGGGTGGTAAAAGATATATGCTGGTTGTTGTCGACAGGTTTTCACGTTGGGTTGAGGCGTGTCCAACTAAGCGTAAAGATGCACAATCTGTTGCCAAGTTTTTGTGTAGAGAAGTCATAAGTAGGTGGGGCCTGCCAGACAGGATCTCTTCAGAGAAAAGAGAGAAAGAATTTGTGGATAAAACTGTTAGATTGATTTTGCAGAAATTGGGAATTAATCAGAGGTTTGGATCAGTATACAGACCTCAAGCACAAGGAATATGTGAGAGGAAATGAACGGCGGTTTTGCCAAAAGGTCATACTGGTCTTGCCAAACTGGGCTGAAGCGCTTCCTTTAGCGTTGATGGCCTGTCGTTCGAGTGAGCTTCGGCGATTTGCGCATGACACCGCATGAGTTGCTGACGGGGGGACATATGCCAACTCCGCGTTTGCGTACTAGTGGGAAGGGTCCTAGTTTAGCGCTATTAGAGCACGAGATGCAAGCGTATGTTAAATACATGGTGGCGCTTCATAAGAAATGATCTACAGATGTTGCAGACAGAAGCGGGAGGAAGGACAGGAGAAGCTCGAGAAGCAGAAAGAGGTAGTGCAACCTGGTGATAATGTGTTCGTGAAGGTGTTTAGGAGGAAGTGGTATAACGAACGCCGTGAAGGACCTTTTGAAGTGGTGCGTAGTACAGGAACGGCAGTCCAGGTTAAAGGATCTCCTTTGTGGTATCATTTGTCACATTGTGTGAAAGTGCCCAAAGTAGGGACACAAAAACACCAGGGGTCAAAATGAAGAGGACTCCAATGAACCTGCAGAGGAAAGTGTGGCAGAGAAGCTCCCGACAAGGAGTCGGAAGGAGAGTTTGACCCTGTCAAGGACATTCATGATGAGTTTGTACATGCTTCTGCTGATGCCGGAGATGACTCTTCAGACAATGGACAAGAACAGAGATTCAGAGATGTTGATTTACAATATCTCCCAGAGACAACAGAGTCAGTCTCTAGAGACTGTGAACCAGCAGAGACTTCAGAGAGAGGTTGTCCGTCCGCCAAGAGAACCTGAAAACACAGTCAGAAAAAGAAGCCCAAGACCAGTCCGGAAAAGAAGAAAACCAGAGAGATATGGTCACTAAAACTGAGGTGACTGTGGAGAAGAAAGTAGCTGTTGCATTGGAACAGAAACAAATCTTACTGTTGGAAAACACGTGTGACTCTAGTGCACCAAGCAAAACTACAAAGGTGTCTCAAGCAGCTTCAAATGAAGAAGTTGAATCTGTAACTGTGGTCAGGGACCAAAAGGAAGCTCAGTTTATCTTGATTGTAAATGTTCAAACTGGAATGATAAGAAAAATACTGAGGGGGAGAAACAATCGAGGAGAAATGATCAAATGAACAGATATTGAAGTAAGGGGAAATACGAAGGATCAAAGAAGGTATATTCTCTATAATGAAGTGAGAAATTTCTGGATTAGAGGAAACTTGTGCATTAGTAATTAGAAATGTTACGTGTGAAGATCAAGGGGACTATACGTGTAGATACTATGACCCTAATTATAGATTTGTGCCAGGCAGAAATGTTTGGATAGAGGGGTACAAAGTGCGCAAAGTGACTCTGAGGGTGAGCGGCTCAGTTGCCAGAGCCAATGCCTGTGAAGGAGAGACGGACGAAGGTTACGACAGTTAACATGGAGACAGGAGAGAAGGAGATACTACGTTAGAGTCAACAGTAACTAGGATTACACCAAATATGAAAGTTGTCTACTATAACAGCAAGACCATTGGCCAGTTCACCAGCCACGGAAAAAAGTACGATGCCAATCACTCCTACGAGTAGATTGATTTTGGAAAGCAGGTCAAATACAACAGTGGGGTGAAAAGTTTTACTTTAAGCACTCTTAGTTACTCCAGACTGTTCTGCAGTGCTCGCTTTGAGTGAAGTAAAGTAACTATGAAGCCAGATTTAGTGAAAGAAAGTCCTAATCAGAGTGAGGAGACTCAGATACTGACAAAGACACTGACAACTGATGAGAAAGATACGACAGACAAGGACGATACTTTGATAGACTTTGAGGAGACATTAGAGGAGACGATGCAAGTCTGTAGGACCATTATTGTATAGGGATGAGTTGCAGGAGGAAACAATAGCGGTAGGTTTAGAATTAGTTGATAGTTATTTACCTTAACTCACCAAGAGGCCTCACTCAGTAATATTGATGTTTTTCTTAAAATGAGTGCATACATATACTCATACATATATTTTGTTTAGCTTATTACTCATATAAGGGAATGTTATGGTCTAAGGGGGGTATTATATATATCTTACATTTATTATTCACTTGTTTTTGTTTTTGTTATAATTCATTTATAGTTGTTTTTGTTAACACATTACTTATTACGTTTATATATATATTATGTATCACATGTAAAAGAGAAAATCCACATTTTAGAAGATGTTTTTACATAGAAATGTGCAAGATACTGGTCAGTTATTTTTGTTTCCCAGGACGCCGCCGAAGTGCTGTTAAAGGGACAATGAACATGGACAATAAATGGACATGGAGAAAAGCGGAGGAGAACGCTTGAACCAAACATCACAACATCTCAACATCATTGAAGACAACATATCATCGCCGAGAGAGTGTGAACAGTGATGAGAGAAGGTTTAGAGCAGGGTCTCAGGCAAGCGGCCCGCGGGCCAACTGCGGCCCCCGGTACGATAATTTGCGGCCCCCATCTTAATATGAAAGATTAATATAAGTGCGGCCCCTCAAGATTTACACTTGTTGTGTGCGGCGCTAAATGAACCAATCACGGTGAGGTATATGTCTCGAGGGCGGGACATCGGCCGGGCTGCCTCGCTCAGAGGAGAAGCCGTTGTGTCTGTCGGTTTGAGCTATGCGCATGCGTCTGACTGGAGCCCATCAGTTCTTTGTTGTTCTCTCGAGTCGCCAACGCGCATGCGTTTGTAGAGTGAAGACGGCAGCAGCGAAACCACGTCTGTCTCCTCGAGGTAAGTTTCTGTGATTATTTCGGATTTTTATTTCTGGCGCGATATGATGTGAGAAATATACCCTTCTGATGAAATCCCGACGGCTAGTTTTCTGTTTTGGACTCATAAAAAAACCCCGTTGCTTCCGCTCGGCCAGTTTCACGGGACTTCGTGTGAACTGGACCCGAATGGAAATAGGTGGTTCTCGGCCAAAGTTCCGCAGGGTTCCGCTTGCCTCACGAGGGGTTTTGAAGCCCTTAACATACTATCGAGGTGATTGTAATATATCTTAATGATTGAAGCTGTATGCAGGGGTGTCAAACTCATTTGGGCCAGGGCCGCTTTTCGACGCTCAGGCTGGTCGGGTCGCGGGCCGAACATAATGTAAAAAATAAAACAATAACAAATATAATAAATGTTATAAAGCCTGTAATAGTTCTATGTGACACTGAGTCCATATTCATGCAGCAGCAGCAACAGGAACATGGACGTGTGAGATGATTCTGATATTAAATGTTTGTATCACAGACATGTTAATGTTGCTGCACAAACTCAATATGAGCTCACTATTTTTACAGTTTAAGCTTATTTTAGTGACAAATGATTCATGTGGTGAATCAAATGAGAGCTCAAAGCAGCTTCACTCTGTCATGTTCAGACTTTATTACACTCTGTCCTGTGTTTTTACCTGTGGCTCAGGATCTGCCCAGGTTTTGCACTGGTTTGGATGTTTTCCTCACAGAGTTGTCAGCAAAAGAAGTTTGTTTTCTTGTTGTTAGCTTCACATTAGCGCCGCTTTGAGCACAGCTCTAACGTCCACAAAACCGCCTCTTTTCTTTATTCCTCGTGTTTCCCACGATCTGCCCTGGGGCAGAGCGCTACAGGTCATCGCTGCCGGGTGTGTTCCATTTTAAACCTGCTGCGATGAGTGTCGCTGGTCGCTGTCCCTCGGCACTTGAGCTGGCGGCACACAGCAGAGCAGCGCGGGGGAGGGCCGCGGGGAGCAGCGCAGGGGAGGGGCCGCGCGGCTGCAAAGGATTGTGGGAATTGCAGTCCTAGCGATAAAAATGCGATATATCTATTGGAAATGAATAATTATAAACTAGAAATGTTTTACATCTGGCGGGCCACACATCTGGCCCGCGGGCCTTGCGTTTGACACATGTGCTGTATAGAATATTGGTTTATGTTACGCCGTGGTGAGGCATTTACCGTTTGCACGTCTTTTCATATTTTGGTGCACACGCAGCATAAGTAAATATAACTAAAGGCATGTCTGTAATAATGTGTTAACTGTATTCAAATGTGTTTAGGAAGAAAATCTCGTCAAGTCCAAACCGTGACCAGATTTGGACGAGGAAAGTGGAAGTGGATGCGTCCAGCTCTGAGTGTCTGGAGGGGAAGCTATTGAAGACTTTCTCTTCCCGAGCAGTGATATATTAATTACCCTTTGTATTTATACCGTGATTCAATAAACTTCATTCACAAACAGTCTCCATTCCTTCACATTTTCAAATGGCAATGTGGTTTTGTTGTGATTTAAAGGAGCTCTCCATGATTTTGCAATGAGATGGGGTCACTCAAAACTGGAAACTGTCATTGAAGGTTCAAATGTGGTGTGTGTTTTTTTCTGATGCATTGATATTTCCCAGATTTCACTCCAGAGTCTATTTAAAATGATGTTTCAGAACTCTGGGAGATGAAAACTGTCATAATACTGTGAAAAACAGGAACTTGCCGGTAAGATTATAATCAACTGAAAGGTTTTGAAAAAAATACTTTTGAAATGTCTATTATGACATAGATAAAAAGGACAAAACACATTTTTCATTTTCTAGCACAATATGAAACAAATCAAGCATAGCTCCTTTTAACTGGTATTACTTGCGTAGCTGGGTGATGTATAAACATAAATTGTTATGCTTTCTGCCTAATATAATTTCCCAAAATGAATTTGCATAATTGCCATTTTTAGTTGCTTATCTGTCCTTATCCTTACTCAGCATTTGGACAGTACATTAGATTAATAAGTGTCTTGCTTCATAGTTAATTATAATTAGAACCATAGACATATAAATGAAATGCGAACGCATAATGTATATATATATAATGCATGCACCACACAGCCCTGCGCAACCGAAAGGTAAAAGCTCGAGGGGCAGAGAAAGGCCTGTGTGGTGACCGAGACTGACTCCAAGTGGAGCCCCAAAGATGTCTCTTTCAAAGCCTGCAGTGAAAAGAGAGGTCGGTGATGAGCACAGACAATTTCAGGAAAAATGGGGAGTACAATATTTCTTTGTTGAGCACAGGGGCAACACCACATGTCTTATTTGCAATGAAGAAGTTGCGGTGCACAAGGAATACAATTTGAAACGTCATTATACAACTGGACATGGTGAGGAGTACGAAAAATACCAGGGAGATGAGAGAGCCAACCAGTTTGCCAGTCTTAAAACACATCTACTGAGGCAACAGGATTTCTTTAAGAAAGCAAAAAAAGAGAGTTCTGCAGCAGTTGAAGCTAGCTACATCGTTAGCGAGATGATTGCAAAAGCAGGAAAGCCATTCACAGAAGGTGAATTTGTCAAAAAGTGCATGTTACAGGCTGCACATAAAGAAAAGGTCAGTTCAACAACATCAGCCTTTCTGCCAACACTGTAGCAGAGCGCATTTCTGACCTGTCAAGTGACATTTATTATCAACTTTGTGAGAAAGCAAAATGTTTCAGTGCATATTCGGGGGCTCTTGATGAGACCACAGACATCACAGACACTGCCCAGCTAGCAATATATGTCCGTGGTGTTGATGATAACTTTGAATTGATTGAGGGTTGCTCACACAGTAATGCCAATGCTTGGCCAGACGACTGCAAAGGAAATATTTCACCAGCTGTGTGATGCCATTAAGATTGCTGGTTTGCAATGGAAGAGCTTTGCTGGAATAACAACCGATGGAGCCCCATCAATGTCAGGGAGGAAGAATGGACCGGTAGCACTGGAAGAGGAGGGTGTGGAGGAGGCCATAGCTCTGCACTGCATTATCCATCAGCAGGCCCTTTGCAGCAAATGCCTGAAGTTTGACAATGTGATGTTTGTCTGTTGTTGTGAAATGCATCAACCAAATCAGATCCAGAGGCTTAAAGCACAGAATGTTTCGTGCTTTTTTTAGAGGAAATTGACTCAGAATATGAGAGATGTGCTCTTCTTCACTGAGGTACGTTGGCTCAGCAGGGGAAACATTTTGAAGAGATTTTCTGAGTTAGAGCAGAAGTAAAAGACTTCATGGAGAAGGACGGGTGGTGGCTTCCTGTGCTGAGTGATCCCAAATGGCTCATGGACTTAGCCTTCTTTGTTGACATCACACATGAGCTCAATGTACTACACAAGAAGCTACAAGGCCAGGGGCAACTTGTCAGTGCTGCCTATGACAATGTCAGAGCATTCTGCACCAAACTCATGTTCTGGAAAGCCCAGCTCTCTCAAACAAACCTTTGCCATTTCCCAGCATGCAAGGCACTCGTGGATGCAGGGACACCATTCAGTGGTGTGAAGCATGTTGAGGCCATTTTGAGGCTACAAGAAGAATTTGATCACAGATTTGCAGACTTCAAGACGCACAGAGCCACATTTCAAATGTTTGCGGACCCTTTCTCCTTTGATGTGCAAGATGCTCCCCCTGTACTTCAAATGGAGCTCATTGACCTGCAATGCAACTCTGTACTCAAAGCTCATTTCAGGGAGGTGAGTGGAGAAGCAGACAAGCTTGGGCCATTTTTGAGAGAGTTGCCCCCCCAACTTCCCTGAACTTTCCCGAATGTTCAAGCGGACCATGTGCCTTTTTGGGAGCACATACTTGTGTGAGAAGCTCTTCTCGACATTGAACTTCAATAAGTCCAAGTCCAGACTTATGACCATCTTCAAGCTGTACTAAGGGTCTCCACTGCTTCCTCCCTCAAGGCAAATGTAGCTCGTCTATGTGAGAACAAGCGCTGCCAGACCTCTACCAGCAAGATGTAGGCAAGAGAACCCATGTTCAAAACAGTTCATGTTCAATGTTTCATTCCTGTCCAGAAAGTTAAAGTTTAAAAAAACAACTGGTAAAGCAGACATTTGAAACTGAATACATTTTTTTTCGTTTTTTCTCGTCAGCTAGTCAGTCAGTACATCTGTGGTTTCTCCAATCATCTGTATTATTTTATTACGGATTTATTTATTATTTTCTTCATTTTTTCATG
Source organism: Chaenogobius annularis (assembly GCA_015082035.1). NCBI lineage: Eukaryota > Metazoa > Chordata > Actinopteri > Gobiiformes > Gobiidae > Chaenogobius > Chaenogobius annularis. Next base: position 135,332 of record BJKM01000927.1, read on the forward strand.
TCTTTAATTCATTATTTTGTGTTAAAAATAAAGATATTTGATAACAGTGTAATGTCTTATCAGCGCTTTTCTTGTGTGAATCCTGATGCGGCCCAGCCTCACCCAGACTCAGACAGTCTGAGACCCCTGGTTTAGAAGTTCCAAAGAGTGAAATGAATGATGTGATAATGATGTTTTGAGGGTTTAGTTTGTGCGGTGACATGAACATCCTCACACAGCAAAGAACTGGAGATTAATTCAATTGGATAACAATCTAATATTTGGAAATAAAGTTGTATCTAAATTTAAAGTTACTCTTGAATTGAAGAGAGTGAAGGAGTACTTGAGGTCATCAAGGGGTGGTGACCGAGGAGAGCCAAGGGGTGGTGGAAAGGGTCGTCCTAATCGTTTTGATTGGGGCCGCGAGAGGACTTTTGCCTCCTGAGAAGAGTGAAAAAGACAAAGCAGAAAGATGTTTTTTTAGTAGGTATTCGCTCTCGTACTCGCTGGTCATAATAAATAAAGATTTGAGTTAAGTTCTCAAATAAATAAGGGGATTTAAATAAGTTTATGAAAGGATTATGTGTATATGAACTGTTCAACCCCAAATATGTTATTCTACTATCCTAACACTGTGGGGCTCAACATCTGTAAAGCGTTAGGAGGTCAAAGGGCAGGCCAAAGAAGGATCTGTCTTTTGTGTAAACAAGGTTGGCTTCAGCTATAAAGACTCATGCAAAACTGAGATTCAGGGAGAAACCATTTCTTGGCACGAGGAGCTCCAGGCAATGTGCACGGCGTCTGATTGCTGTGTGATGCTGTTTCTGTCTGAAGAAGAAACATCTTCTGAAAGACAGAAGCCAACAGAGAGTTTCTTTGCTCTCGCCACTCGAGAACCAGTTGACTGCGCGCAGACGTGCGCGGCCGTCTGCGCGGCCGTCTGCGCGCCGTCTGAGCGCGCAGGCGCAGACTCTGCGCGCCGCTGCGCGGCAGACTGCGCGGCAGACTGCGCGGCAGCTGCGCGCAGACTGCGCGGCAGACTGTGCAGTCTCAGGAGAACGTGAGCTCGAGTCCTCGTCAGTCAGGGTGTTGTACCATGTGACATCTGTTGTTATGGAATAGAACGCATCATTGAGTAGTGATTTATATTTTGTGTATTGGTGTCATTTTCTAATAACATTGGTTATTATTATTTGTGACACTGCACTATCTTACATGCATTACATTTTTCTGATCACAAGATGGCGTAGTGGAGGAGGGTGGAGCTGTGAGGGGTGAGCTGTGAGGGGTGGAGCTGTGAGGGAGGAGCTGTGCTGTGAGGTGGCAGGGCGTGGAGCTGTGAGGCCGAGAATGTGCCGAGATTAAAGGGGGGCGTCACGTAGGCCGGCCGTGTAGTTGTGGGCATGTCGTGCTGACCAATCAGAACACAGAGATACGTGCGCGTTCACAAAGTTAGATCAACAGACCCGAGTTCAAATCCCGTTGTGCTTAGAAGAAGCAGAAGACCAAAAGTTTATGAGTTGGGCCTGTCAGTTGGCACTTGTGAATCACCTTCAGAGTTACCCTTGTCCCACCTTCATAAACTTGGAGTGGGCCAGAAACCTCCAGGGGGTTTGTTTGCAGGGATCAATAGCTTTGACGAAGAGGAGACTATCACACTGCAGCACGATTGTGTTCAGTTTAAGTTCTGTGGAAGGAATATAACCATTTTCTCATGTTCTATGATATCTCAATTTATAGAATGCTGTGGTGGATTATATTGGAAGGAAAACACAAAAGGTTTATACTTTTAATATGTATGCAGAGTAAGCCAAGAAAACATATCAGTTTAGTTTCATTTATTTACAGTCCAGACATTATTCATTTACATTAAAACTATACAGATATTTACAGGGCTTTATTTTCTACACCATTTCTCCTTCTTCTCATAGAAAGGAGATTTCTGGAACTCCTTCCAGCTCATCTCCTGCTCCATCCCCTGCTCTCTGTAGAAGAACACTTCAGCAGGGCAGTAGATGTACTTCCCTGGAAGTCCAGGGAAGTATGTGTGGATGTGAGGACTGTGCAGGCCCTGCTTCAGCTCCTCTTCTGCTGCTTCCCGTCCTCCACTCTCTGTCTTGTGGCCTTCAGCTCCCTCTGGAAAAACTGTGTGCACAAAGTCCTTAAAGGGCATCCTGGGCTTAGTCAGAACCTCGGCTTTATAGCTCTTGAAAACCTTGGTGGAGCAGTAAAAATATCTGACTGGCCCTTGCTGGAAAAAGTCATGAATGGAACTGCCATCGCCCTCATATTTCGACTTGGGTTGGCCACAAGAGAGGCATGTCTTTGTGTGGGGTTTCTTAAGGGCTGCTGCTGCTTCTCCACAACGCTCTGCACATTTTTCTCAATGGCGTCCTGAGAAGGAGACGAGGTGACGGTCTGAGCTGTAGGAGGGTGAACTCTGGCAGGCGGCATGGTGGCGACAGGCACAGTTGTGGTGCCCGCTGTGAGAGACCGCCAAAGTGTCTGCATTTTGCTCCAGCTTTTCTGGGCTGATGTCGAGTGATGATGATGCATTTATTAATTTGTTGTGATGTTTTACGTATTGAGAAATGCAGTTTTGTGGTCGGGTGTGGCACGCTGTTGGGATCTGTGCTGGAGCTGTGGACCAGAGTGGCTTCTCCTGATCCACAAGCTTAAGCATGTCCTTCTGTCCTCTGTGTCTGTTAAGCAGCTCATCAATGGCAGTCTTCATGGGAGCGGAGCCTGTGGTCCAACACAAGACCCTCCCTCCTGTCGTCACAGGTCCAGTCCGGGCACCAGACGGAGAAGACTTGATGGGCAAAGTGTGGGTTCTGGGCATGAACAAATCAAAAGCAACAGATCAGTCTGTGTAAACAAACAGACACGTCACATGGGGAAAGGAGCAGATCTTTGACCTGACTTTAGCTGAGGCTCAACCCTTGGAAAAGGATGCAGCTGAAAGTACTCGGGGGAGGGCAGAATGTGGACACTGTCAATGAGCTCGGGCTGAGGTGGTAGACGCCACAGAGAACATGTCTTCATGGGGTTGCACACAGGACGGGAACCAGGCCACAGACCCATGGACTCCAGCTGCAGCTTCAGCCACACCTTCTGCTGGTGGGAGCAGCACCATTGACTGAGCTCCTGCTCAAGGAGGGGCAGCCGGGGGGGGAGGAGCGGCGGCAGCCGGGGGGAGGAGCGGCAGCCGGGGGGGAGGAGCGGCAGCCGGGGGGGAGGAGGGGCACAATGTTTTCGTATGCACATAAAATGCAATCGATGACTCGTACTTAAACCCACTGCTCTGACAAGTCCAATGAGCAGCTCCTGACCATTCATCTGTGAAACACACACACAGAACACACTTGGATCTTCCTCACTTCAGGTTCTCTCCTCTTCAGGAGCATCAGATGCAGAACGTGTGGGTTGAGCTGCACCTGAAACAAACTAAACACCAAAATGTTTTATTAAAATGTCTATTCAACGTGCCACAATATCAGACCTGGAGCTGAAGTACTGCCAGACTCAGAAGGAACATCAGCGCCTGTGGGAGTGGCACAGGAGGTTAAAGGGGCAGCACAGATGGAGCAGCTGCAGAGGAAAGAAATGTATCATAAATGTTTCCAACTTTGAGCTTAAATAAGAAACCTGTAGAAGCTGTTCCTGCAGCACAGGATGTTTGGACTGTTGGCTTCATGCGAGAGAAGAAGAACGCATGATCAGTCACATTTAGCTACATTTAGTAGTTGCAGGTTAGTAACGCACGCTTACACATGACCTGTTGTTTCTACTGCCCAGAGTTTAGAGCTGTTTTATTCAGCATATTAATGTCAACGAGCAGAGGAAGCACTCACGTCAAATGTACAATGAATCATTCATATCATGTCATCATATCAGGCATAATAAAAATATGACTTTCTCTCATCGCAGATGTATCAAGTCATAGTCACTAGGACTTTGGGAAGAACACACATGAAAGAACAAAAGCAGAACAGGACCAGGAGCATCCTGCCTCACAATCTCCTCCTTCACTGGGGCACTGCGGCCCCTCCTGGACGGGTCATCTTTAATCCTCCTGGCCTCCTCAGAAGGGTCCTGCTGCAGGAATCCCAGTGGGCCCTTGCAGAAGACCACACTGACTCGGCCAGGGGAAAAACGGTCTTGCTCATTTTCTTCGCAAAGAAAGAAACATATGTTTAGAAACAACACTTTGTCCATTTTTCTCCTTCTGACGAGGCCAAGCTCAGGCTTAAGTTTACCTTCCCTCATTTTAAAATGATTAAAACAAATAAGACATTTTGCTCCACACTAAACTCAACCATAACCAGGACTTAGCAGTGACCTAAAGTCCATCCATGAAGGTTCTCCTGTTTTCTCTAATTATGAATTATTTTGGTGCGAGGGCACCTGTGGTAAATATTTATCATAGTTTTTACTTTGATTAGTTGGAAGTTTGTGAAGACATTTTGAACCATTAAAAAACAGACTGAAAACAGTTTACTGAGTTTACACTTAACAAATCAGAACTGCTGTGGATTTGGCACTTGTTTACAGTCTGGTTGCCAGGTAACAGTTGTGGAACGTCCTCTACCTATGTCATATTTGTGCTCATGAAAATGACATTTTGATTGCAAATGTGTTTGCCAACACTAATAATGTACAAACTATTTGCAGCTCAGGGAAAATAAATGCAAAACTCACAGCTTCATTGTTCCCAGAAGAACAGGCCACATATATAAAACACGGAGCATGAAAGTTAAGACATTCCCCATTGTGGGACAAACAAAGGGTCTCTGATCACAAGTGGGTGTGGTGAACTGTTCTGCACGTGCCGGAGACAACGCGCAGGTCACGTCATATTGACCTCATAGAAAACCGCACATCTTTAAAAACAATGCAGTTTGACTTAACAGCGGTGAAAATCAACCCAAAGTGACAGAAAAAATCGCGTTACTCGCGTTAGTAGTTCAACAAACACTTCGGACAAGTCGCAGTGACTTTACGTGACCAAAAACACCGTTTCAAAAGTGCACGACACAACACGGACTTTACCAGGAGAAAGGTTCTCAAGTCTCTGCTGTAAACGCCACGAACTGCGAGTTTTCAGGCCGCAAAATGTCAATAAGATGTTAAAATCATATAAACTTACGGTGTTTGCAGCTCTGAATGGCTCTGAATGAGAGTGACGACCACTCTGCACTGGCGCGCTGGCGCCGCTCTGGTTGGGAGCGCTCCGGAGCTGCGGACACGGTATGTTTCTGCACTCCTGCGATAAGATAACGTGTTTTTGACATGTTTTGGACATTTTGCGGCCTGAAAACTCACAGTTCGTGGCGTTTACAGCGGAGACTTGAGAACCTTTCTCCTGGTAAAGTCCGTGTTGTGTCGTGCACTTTTGAAACGGTGTTTTTAGCCACGTAAAGTCACTGCGACTTGTCCGATGTGTTTGAACTACTGACGCTAGTTTCCTGTCACTTTTGGGTGATTTTCATCTGTTCAGTTAAACTGCATTGCTTTTAAAGGGCTGCAGTTTAAGGTGCAATATGACTTGGTCTGCGTGTTGTCTCTTGCATAAACCTGCATCACACGTGTGTGAATGTCTTCACTTGGTTTGAGGTTTATATTGTTTTTCAGGCCAGTATTTTTAGAGACTCATATAAAAAGTACTGCGTCCACACAAACCCGTAGAATCGCGCTCTTGAGCGCGGTCATGACCATGCCAGACCAATAGGTGGCAGTGTTTAGCTCAGAGTTAGACCCAGTCCATCCAATGAGAACACGCCTTTTCTCGTCATGGCTTCAGCAGAACATGAAGCGAGGCGCCGGTTTGCGTGAGTTCTTTGCATGGATCTCTCAGGTTCTTTGGTGCCACGTGGGTGTGATGCAGCTCAGCCCAGAGCGGTTTGGAGAGCAGCAAAGAAGGCTCCAAACACAATATGTGCTCCACAGCTTTCCTTTGTTTAACTCAAGCATATTTACAAAGTGCTGGTGCGAAAAGTGGAGGAGGAGCAGCAGTTTCCTCATCAGCAGCAGACCCAGACTGATGGGATGAGGCGCCTTTTATCTGGCTCCACTGATTGGACCAAACCACTGTGGCTTCCACAGGGGCCCCCAATTTACCTTAGCTCTTTTAATTAGTAAGAATGAATGAGGGAAATGGTTTCAATATTTTATTTTTCCTAAATATGGGGCAGATAAAATAATTTCTACAGAAACAAAACAACTCTGATGTCGACAAATGTGAAATGCAGTGTAAGAATAAAAGATCTGCGTGTGATTCAGTTCGATTGAATAAAACATCTTTAATCGTGCTGAACCTTCAGTTGAACCTGTTTATATGATTTGAAATCCGGGCCGTTCACAAACAAGAAAGCACTAATCACACTGTATTTCCTTTAGTAATAGTTGTATTTGAGTTCACTCTGTGGCGCAGCATCTACAACATTCATGTCTCATTTACTTTAGAGGGCGGGGCACAAGAAGCCTTTTCACTTCATTCAGGTCTTTCTGAGTTTCCTCCATCTCGGCCTCAGATGCAGAAGCTTTCCTGATGTTCAATTCCAATCACCAGGTTTTCTAGTGATAATTCACATGAATATTTTTGTTTATAACGGTGTCGTCCAGGTCGGTTCTACAGCACGTTTACACATGCAGAGGATTTCATTTCATTTGCATTCATTGTTCAATCTCAACAGAGTCCAAGTCCTTATGAACACTGTCTTTTCTGTTTTCCCACTGTCGCCCCTCGAGGCAACTACTGCTGTGATTTTGGGCGTTGCAAAAATAAATTAATGAATGAATGAACCAGAGCGTTTTTCAAGACTGCTATTGATACTGTTCAGAGTTTTCTCCATCTCCACCAAGACCTTTGATACAGACGCTTCACTGATGTCATTTTGACCAATATGAAGCACCAGGTTTCGCAGTTGTCGTCTCATGGTTTCATCTCTCTCAGTCTTCATCAGCTCCTCACAGAGTCTCTTCACTTTGTCCAGACGCTCTCTCAGCTGCTCTAGGAGGTCTCGACTCTCTTCCCAGAGCTTCAGAAATGCAATAATGGATAGGTAAAGCCCATAATACTTGGACACTTCCAGTGCAAAAGAAGGAGGATAATCTTTGCTCCATCTTCTTCTTCTCCTGACGAAACACAGAAGGAAAGTGTGAGCCAGAAACAGTTTTACAAATGAAACCGTTCAAGAAGGCGTGCTTTTCCTCTCATATGACACTATGACACAGAAAGAGTGTGTTTGACTTTTGTAATCCACAGTTTGGATCTAAAACAGGTTCATAACAGAATCTGTTAAGCCCCGCCTCTTTATAGCTGTTTTTAAGAAGTGGATTTTAGAACATGTTTTTATGTGTCTTCGTGTCTTTTCTGAACCTTCAGCTTTCACTCTGAGTCTGAACAACCACAGTAAATACAGAGGCTGGAGACCGGGGCTAAACTGTGACAAACAGGTCCTGTTTCCTGCTCATCGGGGCTTTTTTACAGATGTTCTCCACTGGATGAAGCGTGAGGAACATCATGATCTTCTGAACTGAACCTAAATAAGCTCCTAATGTTAAGATGAGTGGAAAACATCACACACGTGCAGCTTCTCTGGAACTACAGCAGCGAGCGGAATAAAGGACCGATCCTGTTCATATTCAAGGGATTAAGACTGGACTTTAAGAGCACGAAGACCTGATGGACCGAACCAGACTTCACAGCACAGAATAACATGCATTTAATGACAACAAGAGGTTCAAACAAACCTGCTCGGAGGTGGACTGGGGGTGCTCTGGGATGCACCCATTTGGACTCTTTAGAGCGCCACCTACAGACCACAGGAGAATTACACATTAGCCTGAAACGGCCTTAATCTAGTTTTATTCGCAGCCAGGCACAGTCCAGGAGCTCCTTCTGAACGTGCTGTTGGACACAGACGTCTGCAGATGCAGTTTAAAAAAGCAAACACGGAAAACAAGGCGTGGCGCTTCGGCGTAGAGTGATAGGCATCAGCCTTAGCCCCGCCCTCCTGCTGTGTCTCCAGCGTAAACAGCTTTCAGACGGTTTTACTGTGGCTGTTCCCATAGTGACGTAGGCATTTTTCTCAGAATTTGATTGGCTAAAGATTCCCAAATTCTGAACAAATGATATTGTTTTTAGACATAACAAGTGTTTAATACCATATTTTGACGTGATTGGCTGATTGCCAGGAGGGCGTGGCCCCATCGCGTATAACGGACCAGTCGCCGCAGGTTTGTGGCGTCTTCATCACTTCACATCCAGCCGAGGAAGAGTTTATGTCATTTGTGTTGTTTTCACTTGTTTGTAGCGTTAGCCGCCTAGCTGACGCGTTAGCCGCCTAGCTGACGCGTTAGCCGCCTAGCTGACGCGTTAGCCGCCTAGCTGACGCGTTAGCCGCCTAGCTGACGCGTTAGCCGCCTAGCTAGCGCGTTAGCCGCCTAGCTAACGTTACAAACAAGTGAAAATGTTGGATATAAGTGGCCCAGATAACAAAGCTAATGTGGCCCACATCTGGCCAAGGTATGGCACTTGTGGCATTGGTCCGGCCCGAAGAAACAATTGTTAACCAGAAGTGGGCCTTATACGAGATAACCAATATGGCCCAAATTTGGCAAAAATACACATGGGCCACTATATGGCAAAGATGTGGAACTTTCATCATTGGTTTCTTTGTGTAAAACCAGAGGTCAACCTAATATGGTCCACATGCAATGTGTGAAATATGGCCCAGATTTGGTCAAATAAATATGGACCACTATGTGGAAAAAAATGTGCTAGGTCTATATTGTATGCAGAATCAAACAAGGTCCACCCACATGGACACAACTACAGTCAATTTACATTCCATTGGTTCTGATATGCAATTAAATATTAAGATTATCTTTAAAAGAAATAATAAATGATTGAAAAAGCCCGGATGATCGGGCTGCGGCGGTCGCTACGTCGCTACGTCAAGCGTCAGTTTAGAAAGAGCGCGAATTTTGAAAGACGTCACGGAAATCTTTGACTGCTGCGCTGTCTCTTTCTCAGATTAAAAACGGGTTTTTGGTAAATCCATTATATTATTTTATTCACATCCGCAAATATATTGTTGTCATTTAAATCTGTTTTGTATATTATGTTTTCTTCCATCAGGGTTTGAAGAGGGTTAGCTAGCTAGACTCAGCTAAACTTGTATCGCTGCATTTTCACCCTTTTAGTAAAAACTGCGCTTGGAGCGGGACGGGGGGCTTCTGCGTGTATAACATGAATGTATTAAATTCCATGGTGTATAAAGTCGTCATGGAGCCGGGTCCCTGTCCGCGGGCCGGGCACTGGGCGGGCCCGGTATGTTTATGCTTCTCCATCAAATCCACGCAGACCTCCACGACGCACACGGCAGCCAACCAGAAAGCAAGATTCGCAAATTGGCCGCCGCGTGCGTCGGGGAGGTCTGCGTGGATTTGATGGAGAAGCACAAACCAGCCTTTATTCGGAGCGTTCAGCCAGCTCCGAGTTCAGAGTCCGCCTCCCATAAAGGTAGAGCAAGCCTCAGAGCCACCGTCATGTCCAAGCCAGAGCGCGGGCCGTGGCGGACCAGGATTTCAGTCTTGTCTGAGTTCAGCTGGAGAAAGTTGTTTTGCATCCACACTGATCCCTAACGGCAGCATGTAGAGTTGAACAGAATTGACCCTTGGGGCCCCCCACAGGTCAGGGGCATCTGGTCTGAGACACAGTTACTAATTCAAAAAAGTACTTCCTGTCTTCCAGATAGGACTTTAACCAGTTTAGGGCAGTGCCAGTGATGCCCACCCAGTCCTCTAGTCTCTGTAAGAGGGTCCCATGATCGACAGTGTCAAAAGCAGCACTCAGATCTAACAGAATTAAGACTGAGGCTTTGCCCGCGTCAGTGTTCAGGTGGATGTCATTTGTCACCTGACAACAGCAGTCTCAGTGCTGTGATGAGGTCTAAAACCTGACTGGAAAACATCAAATGAGTTGTTTATTAAGAGGAAATCAGTGAGCTGTTGGTAAACAACCTTTTCAAGGACTTTGCCCCAAAATGGCAGATTAGAGAGATGGGCCGGTAATGACTCAGTACTGCAGCATTAAGACTGCTCTTCTTTAGGAGAGGCTTTATGACCGCAGTTTTCAAAGACATTGGGAATGTTCCAGATTGAAGCGACATGTTAACTATGTGAGTGAGTGGTGCTAACAAACTGTTCAGCACAGACTTTAGAAATCTGGAGGTCACACATGGAGGCAGCATGTAGATGAACTCAGGCTGGTGATGATCTCCTGGACAGTTTTGTCAGTTACAGGTGCAAAGTGAGTCAGCTCTAAGTGTGTAGGTGGTTTGAGGGTTATTTTTTGCATTGTAGAATTGATAGCATTTTTAATGCCCTGAACTTTGTCATTAAAGAATAATGCAAACTCATTACACTTGGATGTGGAAATGAGTTCTAACGGCAGCTGAGCTGGAGGGTTCGTTCATCTGTTACTGTGGCAACAAGACACGCCAGTTGTTACTGCAGCTTCCAATTATTTTCAGAAAAATATCCTTCGCTAGTTCTACATAAAATGAGGTTGTATACATGTACAACTTCTCTCTGTAAATCCTTTTTCTTGAACTGGAGCTTTGACTTGCACCATTTTCGTTCAGGCCCGGCGCACTCCCTTTTCTGTGCTCACCTGACCGAATCATGTGCATGTTCTCCATGACGCCTTCTGCTTATTTTTACAATTTGCCTTCATAGGTGGCAATTGTGTCTGAGAACATTCAAAAACAACTAGTTATGTAACAGAGTTCAACCAAATCATTTACTATTAAGAACTGAGACATTTCAAAGTTTAATCATTTCCAGTAAACAGTTTTCCTGTGCTGTCATTTATGTGTCTCCTCCGGACAATTGCCAGGACCAGCTGGTGTTTGGGAAAAACAGACAGGAGGTCAAAGAAGACACAGAAATGATCAGACCGAGCAACATCGACCACCATTGAGCGTTGAAACTATTTAACCCCTTTTGTCATAGAGATCTACAGTGTTGCCCTCTGCTGTGGTGGGCACTCTGCTGTGGGTGGGGCCACTCTGCCTGTGGGTGGGGTCATCACGCTGAGTAAAGACCGCAAAGTTCAAGACGCATGACGCTCTTTTAAGCGTTTCTGTCAACAGATATATCAACATGACACATTGAAAACACCTATTTTTATGACCAACCCATCAAAAGTCTGTCGCATACGACTGAAAGCATCTCAGTAAATCATCAATAAACTATTTGCAATGCTGAGGAGTTGTATAAAACATGAAGAGAATGGATGGAGACTGTTTTAGCTCAAATTTTAAGGCTACGTACACCAAATGTGAAAACACCAAAGGACAACCTGTGGGTAATATTTCATCTCTAACAACAGCACACACACCATCCTCCCTTTTGTTTTGTCGCGTGTTTCAGATTTCACATAAGTTTGGATGGGCAGCAGATTCTATTAGAACTAAATTTCCTGTGTTTTTTAAGGCCCATGTTTTTTCAGTTAAAATAAATCAAGACTTTATAAAAGAAGATAAATAATTAATTAAGAATATTGTTACCTAGGATCTGACATTTAGCAGCAGTTTCAGACTGTTTCATGTGAGACTGGCGTTATCTTTTTACAGGAATATGAATTCAAATTTCTCGATGGGGCGTCTGACTGCTTTTCGTTTTCCCATCGTGTTGTTACTACCAGATGATATCACTAGGGGAGGCTGTTTTACACAGGCCCGCGGCGTTGGTTTGATTTTTAATATGACTATAAGTCCCGGCACGCTGAGACCCAATACATCCTAGCTAATGGGAGAGGGGGGATACAGGTGAAAGGTGGGGGGTTTAGGTTTCTGTATTTTTTTTTGTTGGAGCGATTTTCTGTCTGTAGTAGCACAGTCAGGGGAGTTCATCTCGTTGATGATCAAACTCTTGATCTTGCTAGTATTGGGCGGTGAGTGGGAGCCATCTTAATGCCTGATATGATCAGATGGCTGGGAAGGCCTGGGTGAGGGTGGAATGGAAAGGAGAGTGCTGGAAGGCAGGGGGATCCGTGGAGGGCAGGGGCGATGGAGGGATGCTGCGGGCCCGCCAGCTGGGGGCCGTGCAGTTGACTCCTGCGCTATTGAAGATTGTTGTGCTTTGCAGATGGTCCTTCGGGAGGCGGTGGTGGAGCGCTCGTTGAATTCTACTGGTGGTGTGGATAAATCCTGTTGTGGAGGCTGTGGTTGTGGTGCATGCTGAGTTGCAAACATTGGCTCGGTCTCTGGCTGAATGGAGCAGGAATTCTTCTCTCATTCCTCTCTTCTCTGAATATCTGCTGAGGATGCTGCCAGCCGTGCATGCCTCAGAGCGTGGAGGAGGTTCTCTTCAGCACCCTCACTCACCTCTACAGAGGGTGGGCCATTTCTCTAAACAGGTCCTCTCGTTTCAGAATAGATAGAAGTTCTCAAATGTAGGGCAATCCTCTGTCACACTCTTTGGACAGCCATGTGTTCAGCTGAAGCAGCTAAACTTGTTTATCTTCTGTCGATGTTTGGAAGAGGTCACTTATGAATGTTTTTTATTCCATTTTATTAAGCTCGTCAAAAATCCAAGAATCTCTTTTCTAAACTTCAGTCTCTTCACGTGCGTGCGGCCACTGCACAATCAGCTGTTGAATCCTTTATGTTTGGCAAACATTAGAAATCGTGACGTAATCTCAGTGACTGTGGCGCTGGGAAAAAATGTGTTGATTTTTTCATGCATCACGTGACTTATCGCACCCCAACAAGACGACCTTGACGTTAGGCACAGATTCTCTCTCTTCTCTGTCTGCTGCTTTTCGCCACGTCATGTCTCCCATTTTCTCTTGTTCATTTACTTCATCTTTGAAAGTGGAAAATCTGTTTGTAAGCTGTATTTCAGGTGNATCGTGGAGCAGCTGCAGTTGAATTCTTTACTGGTGGTGGTGGAGCGGCTTGCTAATAAATCCTTTGGTGGAGGCTGTGGTTGTGGTGCTGCTGATGTTATGGAAAACATTGCTCGGTCTCTGGTTATGGGCAGGAATTCCTTCTCTCATTCCTCTCTTCTAACTATCTGCTCAGGACCCTGTCCAGGCCCAGGTCATGCCTTCGGAGCGTGGAGGAGGTTCTCTGTCAGCACCCTCACTCCACCTCTACAGAGGTGTGGGCCATTTCTCTTAAACAGGTCCTCTCCGTTTCCAGAATAGATAAAGTTTCTCAATGTAAGGGCAATCCGTCTTGTTGCCAACAACTCTTGACAAGCCATGTGTGTTCAGCTGAAAGCAGCTAAACCTTGTTTATCTTCCTGTCGATGTTGGATAAGGTCCCACTAGATGAGTTTTTTATTTAACCATTTATTAAGCTCGTCAAATATAACTCCAAGAAGTCTCTTTTCTAACTTCAGTCTCTTCACGTCGTGTGTCCACTGCGCCCACGTCACAAATCAGCTGTTTAACTTCCTTTTAATGTTTGGCCAAACACATTAGAAATACGTGACGTAATCTCAGCTGACTGTGGCGCTGGAAAAAGAATGATGTTTTGATTTTTTCATGCATCACGTGACTTATCGCACCCCAATCAGACGACCTTGACGTTAGGCACAGATTCTCTCTCTGTCTTCTGTCGACTGCCTTTTCGCCACGCTATGTTCTCCGCATTTTCTCTTGTTCATTTACTTCATTCCTTTGAAAAGTGGGTGAAAATCTGTTTGTAAAGCTGTATTTAGGGTGGCCGTTACATTATCTTTTTATCGCTTAGGCCTAACCGACTTTGTTTTTCTGGCCTTTAGACAGTTTTGGAAAGGACACAGAGTCCACTCTGGTTTAGGTTGAAAGTAGCTGTATTTTCTTGTAAAAAATGTGGACCTTCTTTACCACTGGACTGACACAGGGATTGTATCGTGCAGTCCTTTTTTCAGATTCCAAAGCAAATATCCGTGCTTGTAGCTCATGTGAATTTGCTTGTTGAAATTTCCAACAGCGTTTACAGGAGTTTGTTTCTCTTCTCACGGACATGTCCAGTGGCTCGTCAGATTTGTTGATTAAAATCGAAAAATGCTCTTAAAATCCTTGGTTGACTTAAAAAAGTCATAATAAAAAATGTTTGGAAGACTAAAACTGATTTAAAAGCAAAAGTAAATAAGGAAAGCAGCTGAAGCAGGCAGGAGCAAGCAGGGAAGCGTCCTGCAATTAATCAAACTATAGTAAGAATGTTTATTATTGTTATTGGTGTTCTCTTGTGTGCATTGTAGATGTATTTTTTTCACCTTTTATTATTATTTCAGGTCAGGTGCCAGATCATTGTTTGTTGGGGAAATTCCACAGATAAGCAATTTACTGAAATAAAAGGTAAGGAAGTGCATGTATGTAAATTTGTGTACATTGTAAGCCTATTTTATCTATAGTAAATTTTAAAATGTTTTCTTCAATGCATGCCCTATTTGATTCTATATAATGTTGTTTTTATGACTGTTCATCGTTTATGTTGCACCAAATCACCAAAACAAGTTCCTATGTTCATTGACAATGGCAATACACCTTTTCTGATTCTGAGCATGTTGCTATGTGTTCTTTATTACAGAGTGGCTGACCGTTGACATTGAGAACTACGAGGTACTCATGGACAAAAACCTCTCATAGCAATTTTTAGAAAAAGGGCCATTAAAAAAGTTAATCAAGTCTTTCAGACTGTGAATCGGGATGGTTTTGAAAATATTGAAGAGGATTTTTGTGGTGATGAACCTGACTCTTGGTGCTGCACATGATTATGCATGAACCTGGCTGTTAGTTCTTCTTGGGTGCTCCTCTGAACCTGCCTCTAATCACTCCGATGACCCTGATACAAGAACTGAGCATGACTGCAGAATATGATAGTGATGAACGTGGAAGTCTTGACTGAAAATGAACTGAGGGCGATGCTGACAATGATGATTTAGGTCGTTCTTTGCGAAAGTGGACAACTTGATTTGGAATCTCATTCATTGCTTGGTCTGCGTTTCTGTCCATTTTAAAAACCTCTTCACCCACCTTTTGCCTGTGGATGGAAGAACTTTGCTTAAAACTCAGCTTTGAACACAAGGTGGCTTCTTTAGCAGGTGGGTCATTCTATTAATTAATGATTGTAACATGGATCTTCTAGCTCCTAACTGAAACTTGGCCTTTCAACAAGATGATGATGTCAGACTAAATGAGTCCAGCTCACCCTCGTCATGTTAACTTTCAGACCCCCAGAGAGCACCAGGCCGAGGTGGTGGTGTGTGGCAGTGGTCTCACACTCAAGCCCACTCTTGAGTCCTAAAATTACCAATGCGTTTCGCTCATTTGAAGCGTCATGTGATCAATCACATGTCCAAATTGGAAGAAACCAAAAAGGAGTCCTGTTCGTGTCCCTCTTAAAGACCCCCTGGTCCCTATTCAGAGTTTTTAACAGAGTTCTCAGACTTTATATCAAACTTGGTGTTAGACTGGGATAAAGTAGTGATAGCTGGAGCCTTCAACATCCACGTGAACGTAAACGATAACTCTCTCAGTAATTCTTTCAACGCCCTGTTAGAGAGCATTGGTGGTTGCTCAAAATGTAAATAAACCGACTTAGTCACAAGCACACTCTAGATCTGGTTCTAACATATGGAATAGAGGATTAGTGACCTCATTGTCTCTCCCTCAAAACCCTAAACTGTCAGATCATTTCCTAATCACCTTTCAGTTTGTTGTAAAAGATTATCCAGCCCCACAAAATAAAGTCAGAATGAAAAGGACAATATCGGAAAAAATCTATCTCAAAGTTCAAAGAAATAATAGAGCCAATATTCAGCGACATGTCATGTGATCCTGTCATGTGATCATGGTCCTGTGATCCTGCTGAGAACAGCCTTCGTCCCAGTCCCATGTAAGTGATCAATTTGTCGACGATTGACCATGAACTTTCTGAAGTCCGCTCTTTGATGTTGTCAGCTCCGCTAAAGCAGGTCATTAGGCCAAAATGCGCCCCCCCATGGTACAATGAAGAACTGCGTTCACATAAACAAAGAGTTAGACATTTAGAAAGACCCGTTGGTCACTCCCACACGGAGGAATCCCTAAAAGCATGGAAAATCTGCCTAATGTCCCTATAAGCAGAATCTTGCGTAAGGCCCAAACCAGATACTATTCAAATTATAATAGAAGTCAACAAAAAGAGCAGTCATTAAACCGCTTCTGAAAAAGCCTCATCTTGATCCTGACCAGTCGATAAACTACAGAACCTATTTCAAATCACCCTTTGTCTCTAAAATCCTTAAAAAGATTGTGTAGTTAAACAGCTTTGTCGCCATCTACAGGACAATAACTTATTTGAAGTTTTCCAGTCAGGGTCCGGAGCCCCCCACACACTGAAACTGCACTAGTTAAAGTCCACAAAATGATGTGTTATTAAGCTTGCTGACGATGGATCTGGTCTCAATCCTGGTTCTATTGGACCTCAGTGCAGCGTTCCACACCATCGACCACAACATTCTACTGCAGAGGTTAGAATGTGATGTAGGTGTCAGAGGCCCCGCCCTCAGCTGCTTTAAATCCTACCTATCGGATAGGTCCCAGTTTGTTAATGTAAACCAGAGCTCCTCCCCCTGTTCTAAAGTAACCTACGGTGTGCCACAGGGGTCAGTTCTCGGTCCAATTCTGTTTACTCTTTATATGCTGTCGTTAGGTCACATGATCAGAAAGCATAGCATTAACTTCCACTGTTCTGCAGATGACACACAGCTGTATTTATCAATGAAACCCGATCAGACCGATCAAGCAGACAGACTTGGTGCTTGTGTGAAGGAGATAAAAACCTGGATGACACTTCATTATCTGCTTCTGAACCCTGAAAAAACCCCAGGTCATCGTACTAGGCCCTAATCATCTACAAGACGCTTTATCTGAGCAGATTGGTCCCACTGGACACGTCAGTTGTGGCCTCCAGCTCCACTGGAAGAAACCTTGGAGTCTGATTGGGACCAAGAGCTCTCATTCAAAGCACATAAATCGAGCCTGTAAAACAGCCTATTTCCATCGGCCGAATAGAGATCAAATCAGACAAATGCTGGCCTAAAAGTGATGCTGAAGAACATCTTCATGCGTTTGTAACATCTAGATTAGACATCCTGTAACTCCTGCTGCAGCGTGTCCTAAAAGCGCCATAAAAAGCTTTAACTGGTTCAAAATGCAGCAGCAAGATTACGAACAGGAACTAAAAGAAGAGAGAGCACATTACGCCGGTGCTGGAGTCTCTTCACTGGCTCCTGTCCAGTTTAGAACCACATTCAAACTCCTCCTCCTGACTTAGAAAGCCATCAAAATCAATGAGGGGGGGCTTTTTGTGAAGGGCAAGACAGGAAGAGACAGGAAGGAGACAGGAAGGAGACAGGGAGGAGACAGGGAGGAGAGAGGAAGGAGAGAGGGCGGAGACAGGAGAGGGAGGAGACAGAGGAGGAAGAGGAGACAGGGAGGAGACAGGGAGGAAGAGAGGGCGGAGAGAGGAAGGAGAGAAGGAGGAGACAGGAATGGAGAGAAGGAGGAGACAGGGAGGAGACAGGGAGGGAGAGGGAGGAGGAGACAGGGGAGGAGACAGGAGGAGACAGGGAGGAGACAGGAGGAGACAGGGAGGAGACAGGGAGGAGACAGGGAGGAGAGAGGGCGGAGACAGGGAGGACACAGGGAGGAGACAGGGAGGAGGAGGAGAGGGAGAGAGAGGGAGGAGAGAGGGCGGAGGAGACAGGGAGGAGACAGGGAGAGAGAGAGGCGGAGAAGAGGAAGGAACAGAGGAACCAGGGAGGAGAAGAGGGCGGAACAGGGAGGAGAGAGGCGGAAGAGGAGGAGACAGGGAGCGAGAGAGGGCGGAGAGAGCGAGACAGGGAGGAGACAGGAGGGAGACAGGGAGGAGACAGGGAGGAGAGAGGGCGGAGAGAGGGCGGAGACAGGGACTCTGCACAAAGCCTATTCTCACCTGTAGCTCAATTTTAAACTATGGGACTTATAGAATGTTGTGTTGTCATGTGAACCCTAACTGTTAAACTGTATGTTTATGTTCATATTTATATATATATTTGTTTTATATTTTATGATGTCTGGCCACAGTCCGAAGAAATACATTGACATCCCAAGCAACCAACCAGGAGAGAGAACTCCTCATGAAAAAATGGGCTTGTTAACGACAGAGATGGAGGAAGAAGGGAGCGAGAGGAGAGGCGTGGGAAAGAGAGGACTGCAGAAGACCTAGAAAGACTGCATTTGAGTCAGCCATGCTAGCTGTTAGCTTGACTTTATTTTCATTATTTAAATTGTTAAAAATGTTCAGTAATTTAAGTGAAACAGCAGTTGTACTTTTTTATTACCATTAATTTTTCCCACTTTTTCTCTGTTTGTTTGTGTGAACCGTTAAATGTTGTTTTCAACATTGAGTTAAGTTTATTTGAATTTAAAATAAACATACGTTTTCTAAAGGATATAGTTATATCTAGTTACCGTTGTAAGAATATGTGTGCGGCATTGTAATAATAATAACTAACAGATATTTATGTCATTCAGTGTGTTTGCATACATACATGTATACATGTATACATACATGACCACATGTGTACCATAGGTGGGCCAGCTTTGGAACACATTCAGATATTCAGGGCTATTTCTGGTTAACAGTTGGGGTTGGTTTGGTTCACATGTGGGCTTTATATAACCGAATGTGGACCGCATTTGTGCCATAAATCCAACCGTCATGTCAGCCGCATCAAAGTGTTGGCTCAGGGCCAGATGTGGCCCATTGAAAGTAATATTACGGCTGGGCCAATAGTGGAAACGCATTCATACCGAAGGTGGGCCAGCTGTGGTAAACGAATGTGGACCGCATTTGTGCCGTAAATCCAATGCGGGATGTGGGCCTCAACTGGGCCACAACAATTTTGCTCTCTGGGACTGAAACACTGCACAAGTATAATATATATACCGTATTTTCCGGACTTTTAGCCGCTCCCCTATATAAGCCGCATTTGCTCTATTTTTAAAAAAACGATAATTAAAACAAATACATAGGCCGCACCTTTTGTATAAGCCGCAGAACTCTTTCCTTGACTTTTGGCATCGCATGAGCTCGTCCCGCTGTCCCCCTCCAGCTGCTCTCCCCTCCAGCGTCTCACCGTACATTCATTGATGTTAAGCTTGCGTGCAGCCGCGCGGTTTCCTAGCAAGATCGATGGCCTTCAGCTTAAAACTTGCTTCGTACGAACTTCTTCGTTTGGGTTCCATAATGATGCGGCAAGAATTTGAAAATTAATTTATAGTTGGTAATTTGTCGTCCGTGTTCTATTTGCTAGCTGAATAAAAAAGCAACATCTGCTTCTTTGCTTAACTTTTCTGTAGTTTTGATTCTAATTCCGGTTAGTTCGCCCCTAGCGGTGAAAGAAAAAAAACCACAGAAAAGCCGCAGCCTCTAAATAAGCCGCATGGCTCAAAACATCTGACAAAAGTAGCGGCTAATAGTCCGCAAAATACGGTAAATATATATAATGTCAGTCTCCACTTACCGTCGGCTGGATGGAGCTGGAGCCGTGTGTTTGAGCAGAGCAAAGCAAAGCGATGAAGACGAGAGAGTCCAGCAGCTGTGTGGAGGAGGGTGGAGCTGTGAGGGAGGAGGGTGGAGCTGTGAGGGGTGGTCTGAGGCCGAGAATGTGCCGAGACTAAAGGGGGGCGTCACGTGGTGTTCAAGAGATAGAATAACAGTTCAGTAGTTCAGCTGTATTGCTCAGGTTTGTGCTTTAAACGCTTTGCCTCATAATGCCGGGTCTGGGAAAGCTCAAAATGAACCATTTGTTTGTGTTGGAGATGGTTTGACGTTCTTGCAATACTTTTAATTACCGTACTAATATAAAAATGCCTTCTTTAGACGTCTCCGCGGCAGACTGGTGATGCAGCTGTTAACACAGTGTCCAAGCGTGTTCTGGGAGAAGAAAAACACCCTGCTCTACATCTGTCAGTGGAGGACACAGGGGAGAGGTTTGGCCTGGAGTACGAGGAACCAGAGTGTCGTCCCTTTAGACTGGGAAGGACACTGGACACACCAGCTCTAGTGCTCCATCTACTGCAGCTCCGCCCGCCTCTGCTGCTCCAGCCAGGCTCTTCAGTTCCTCTCCTTGCCATGCTCCCCCCACTGTCACTCCTGCCACAGATACTACTACTACAGCTGCTGGTACTACTGCTACTGCAACTACTGCTGCCATCATCTGACACTGCTGCAGACGCTTTTCCAAGGAACGACTGGACGAGCCTTTGGAGTTCACACCAGACTTATAACTACATTTGATTCCAATTGCGACTCCTTCTTCTGATTTACCTTTTCAGTGCCCACCGACAGCCCCCACTCATGAACTTCACACATTCAAAGTTTTGCTCCATTGGCATGTTCCTGCTTCTTCTGAGCTCTACGGGATTTGAACTGGTCTGTTGAGCTTACTTTGCGGACTCTGCATTCTGATTGGCCGGCGCGATATGCCCACAAAACGCGGGGCAACATCAGCTCCTGTGGGAGTGGCACAGGAGGTTAAAGGGGCCAAGGGGTCATTTATATGGATTCTGGCTCTTGATTACAGTCTGGTTGCCAGGTAACAGCTGTGGAATGTCTTCTACCCGTGTCATATTTGTGCTCATGAAAATGAATTACATTTGGAGAGCAAATGTTGTACGCTAACGCTAATAATCTACAAACTATTTGCAGCTCAGGCAAAGTAAAAGCAAAACGTGAAGTTTTATTGTTCCCAGAAGAACAGGAAACACAAGATAAACCTCAAGCCAAGAGAAGACATTCACACACGTTCATGCAGGAGACAACAGAGTCCTGACTCTGGCACCAGCAGGAGGCCGGTCCACGTTTAGTCCTGACTCTGGCACCAGCAGGAGGCCGGTCCATGTTTAGTCCTGACTCTGGCACCAGCAGGAGGCCGGTCCATGTTTAGTCTCCTGGCCCTCTGGCACCCAGCAGGAGGCCGGTCCACGTTTATCCTGCACTCTGGCACCAGCAGGAGGCTGGGTCCATGTTTAGTCCTGACTCTGGCACCAGCAGGAGGCCGGTCCACGTTTAGTCCTGACTCTGGCACCAGCAGGAGGCCGGTCCATGTTTAGCCCTGACTCTGGCACCAGCAGGAGGCCGGTCCATGTTTAGTCCTGACTGGCACCAGCAGGAGGCTGGGCCATGTTTAGTCCTGACTCTGGCACCAGCAGGAGGCCGGTCCATGTTTAGTCCTGACTCTGGCCACAGCAGGAGGCCGGTCCATGTTTAGTCCTGACTCTGGCACCAGCAGGAGGCTGGGCCATGTTTAGTCCTGACTGGCACCAGCAGGAGGCCGGTCCATGTTTAGTCCTGACTCTGGCACCAGCAGGAGGCCGGTCCATGTTTAGTCCTGACTCTGGCACCAGCAGGAGGCCGGTCCATGTTTAGTCCTGTGGCCCAGCAGGAGGCCGGTCACGTTTAGTCTGACTCTGGCACCAGCAGGAGTCCTGGTCCTCTGTCCATGTTTAGTCCTGACTCACCAGCAGGCCGGTCCACGTTTGGCACCAGCAGTCCTGACTCTGGGTCCTGCACCAGCAGGAGGCCTCCTGGCACCAGCAGGAGGTCCATGTTTAGTCCTGACTCAGCAGGAGGCCGGTCCATGTTTAGTCCTGACTCTGGCACCAGCAGGAGGCGGTCCACGTTTAGTCCTGACTCTGGCACGACCAGCAGGAGGCCGTCCATGTTTAGTCCTGAGCACCAGCAGGACATGTTAGTCCTGACTCTGGCACCAGCAGGAGGCCGGTCCATGTTTAGTCCTGACTCTGGCACCAGCAGGAGGCCGGTCCATGTTTAGTCCTGACTCTGGCACCAGCAGGAGGCGGGTTTAGTCCTGGGCACCAGCAGGAGGCCGGTCCATGTTTAGTCCTGACTCTGGCACCAGCAGGAGGCCGGTCCATGTTTAGTCCTGACTCTGGCACCAGCAGGAGGCCGGTCCACGTTTAGTCCTGACTGGGCACCACAGGAGGAGCCGGTCCATTTAGTCCTGATCTGGCACCAGCAGGAGGCCGGTCCATGTTTAGTCCTGACTCTGGCACCAGCAGGAGGCCGGTCCATGTTTAGTCCTGACTCTGGCACCAGCAGGAGGCCTTAGTCCTGACTCTCCTGACTGGCACCAGCAGGAGGCGGTCCATGTTTAGTCCTGACTCTGGCACCAGCAGGAGGCCGGTCCGTTTAGTCCTGACTCTGGCACCAGCAGGAGGCCGGTCCATGTTTAGTCCTGACTCTGGCACCAGCAGGAGGCCGGTCCATGTTTAGTCCTGACTCTGGCACCAGCAGGAGGCCTGTCCATGTTTAGTCCTGACTCTGGCACCAGCAGGAGGCCGGTCCATGTTTAGTCCTGACTCTGGCACCAGCAGGAGGCCGGTCCACGTTTAGTCCTGACTCTGGCACCAGCAGGAGGCCGTATGGCACTGCAGTTCGGGTTGGTTCCACGTGAGTTTGACAGGCACGAAACATGTCAGCAACAAACCCTGCGGAGATGCACCAGGACCGGGACCAGGACCGGGACCGGGACCAGGACCAGGACCGGGACCAGGACCGGGACCAGGAGGACCAGGACCGGTCCAGGACCAGGACCGGGACCGGACCAGGGAACAGGACCGGGACCAGGACCAGGACCGGTACCAGGACCGGGACCAGGACCGGGACCAGGACCGGTACCCAGGACCGGGACCAGGATCGGGACCGGGACCAGGACCAGGACTGAGGGCCTGTATTTCCGTTGCATTAAAAGTTCAGATCTTCACTTTTCGTCCCGTTCGTTCTCTGAATTCGCCGAGTCTCAATTAAAGTCTAATAAAAGCTGTGGCAGAGCGAGTTCCAGATGAGAACCACTGCAGCAGGTCCAGACTTTTACGTCCCGTGTAAACATGTGACCGAGTATTTTTAGAGACTCATATCCGCCGCCCTTTGTTTGATAAAAAGTACTGCGTCCACACAAACCCGTATCAGCTCATCTCAGACGGGGATGAGTCTGTCTACAGGAGGGAGGTGGTCCGGCTGGTGTCCTGGTGCAGCGGTAACAACCTGGAGTTCAAGCCTAGAAGACAGTGGAGATGATCGTGGACTTCAGGAAAGCCACAGCCCCCAGCCCCCCCTCATCATGACAGACTCCCCCATCACCACCGTGGACTCCTTCCACTTCCTGGGCACCACCAATCACAGGACCTCAAGTGGGAGCCCTCCATCAGCTCCCCTCATCAAGAAGACCCAGCAGAGGATGTACTTTCTGCTGCAGCTGAGGAAAGCCAAGCTGCCAGTGCAGATGATGGTGCAGTTCTACACGGCCATCAGTCCACTCACCAGCCCTCTGCTGGAGCCACAGCCAGGGACAAACAGAGACTACAGCGC